>CM056997.1:184856599-185399099 GCA_029891345.1 Dryococelus australis | reverse complement strand
TTTTTGTTTTCTCTTATTTGTCTAGTGTGAACTATCATGTAATGTTTTAATTGCTTCATATTCATTTAGGGCCATTTTCACCCACTCCGTCTCACTTGTTTATGTGTTTTCATGTAATTTTTGATCACGTGTCACAGTGCCGGGAGATGGTGTCGGGAAGGAGGCAACCCGCCCCCATGTTCAGAAGTAGCATTATGGTTACAGAGTGAGAGGATGTCATATGCCCTCCCCGGACACTTAATCGGTTGTGACAGTTATGTAGATTTCATTAGTTTGTAGTGTAATTTCTGGAACCTCTTGTTTTTGTTTAACACTGGTATTGGGTCGTCTCGCAGTCCGGTTCATATTTTACATGGCTGGAATGTAATGTCCATTTAATTCCATGTAGGCATTTTTGCCTCCTTTTTCAGTACTAGTGTGCACCCGACTTTAGCGGGGCAATATTTTAAGTTCTTCTCTTTGAAGGTTTAAAGGAATAATTATTCAAATGACTTGAATTTCCGGACTATATTTATTTCTTTGGTCACTTCCTGATTGCTTAACTTGTTCATAATTTTTTTTTTCATATCGCGTAAGGTGGCATATAACAGCCCAGGTGTGAGAATGTGTGTATGCGAATAGACCTAATAATTACCACTGGACGAGGCTTTGGCCACACACCCCAACTGAGCTTGTTCTCTCTGCTGAGATCATTGAAGGCCCCAACCTCCCGGATACCATGGTAGTATATTTAGAATCCTTTCTATATAACCCATTTTCCTCCTTGTTGGTCCAGCCTAACATCGAGAGACATCATCATCAATCTGGTACAATATTGCACCTAGACCCTCTTGGCTTGCATCTGTTTGGAAATACAAATGCTTGCATGCACCGTAGCGTGCTAGTGTCGGGCATTCTCGGAATTCACTCTTAATGTCTATGAAAGACTTCTCTGCTTCGTCCGTCAATTGGAATCGTTTCTGCGGCGAGAACAAGTCCGTCAATGGAGTTGTGACGATTGCAAACTTTGGAATGTGTTTCCGGAGGCAGGCAGTTAATGAATCCGAAAAAAATATGTGTAATTGTTTATGAGTGCATAACATTGGGTAGTCATCAATGAGTTTCATTTGTTAAGGGTTCGGTCTGTCCTCCCACCCCACTATCGATCATGTAACCCAGGAATTCGATGTTGGTTTTCCCAATGTGGCATTTCTCCACTGAGCATGCTAGGTAGTTTATCTCTAGCCTTTCCAGGACAACTGTTAGATGATGTGTTCATGCTCCTCCCAACTGCGTGACCAAATAATAACATTATGGAGATACGCAAGCGTATACTCTCCAATAACGCCCTCGAGCACTCGTATCATCATCGCCTGGAACATTGCCAGGTCGCAATTCAGTCCAAATGGCATCGCACTGAACTGAAATCGGCTGCCGTCTGGGGCCATAAATACTGTCTTTGGTCTATCCTCTAACTTCACCCGTACTTGCCAGTAACCACTTTTACGGTCCAGGGATGTCGAAACTTTAGTCTTCTCCAGCATACTTATAGCATCCTTTACGCTAATGTATGGCAGCAGCATACTGCATGTTACCTGGTTCAACGGGTGATAATAGATGCAGAATCACCAGGTTCCATCTTTTATTGTACCAAGGTAATGGCCGAATTGAACTGAAGGTTTGTAGGTTCTATTACCCCGTCACTGAGCATTTACTCAATTTGTACCTTTATTATTCACGTCTGGTGGTTTAAATACCTCCGTGGCTTGGTACGTACTGGCGTTTCGTCCATGAGCGTGATTGTGTGTTCGGCTACGGTAGTTATTTTCAACATGTTTTTCTTACCAATCGCATCACAGCGTTTGTCAAGGACCCACAGAAAGGCAGTCTGGAGTTCTGGAGGGACTTGGTTGTTAAATTCCTCTAACTGCAATTCCTGTAGGCTACCCATCGGACAGCGGTCTAGATTATACACAATGCATCTCTTCTTCGCGCCAAAATGTATCTGCCATGGCGCCAGCTCTACAATGGTGTTCTGCTCTGTAAGCCACGGTATACCAAAATAGCAACTTCGTCGATATCTCGCATAACAATGACTGAAGTTCTTGTTTCTATGTCCCAGACTTGAACTGACACTACTGCCTGTCTTATGGCCGTATTGCAATACTCATTCGTTTCCAGCTGAATTGCATGACTATTAGGCATAACGTCCTGCTCTCATACAAAGTGTGGTCGTACGAAGTTGTGTGAAGCTGCAGTATCAAATAATGCATTGCATAGCTGATCATTAATAGAGACCAAAATACGTATGAATTGTGTGTAACTACTGCTATTGTGCTAAATTAGTTTTTGCTGTGGTTCAATTTTGGTTCATGAATCCAAATTCTAGTGTGCAGGGTGTCGGAGGCACCCGGGCCTCTTCACCCCTGCAACCTTTTCCCCTGCTTTTTACGGCCTGCTACCTCTTTAATGCAGTCCGTGTACAGATTGTTAGGTCACTGGTTGTACCAATGATATTATTGGTTTGGACAATATATTCATGGATATTGTGACAGATAATCCAGATTCCACCCTCTGGCTACTACTGGCTATTGTACTGGATATGATACTGGCTATAAATATAAATAAGAATTTGTAAACGATTGATGGTTGGCACAAGCATTTGAATTATGGGTACTGTGTGTAAATATTCCAAGTAACATTGCGCTGTAGTTTATGTAAATACCCTACATGGAAATAATTTCCCAATGATGCGTCCATATAACCTAACAACTTACCCTTGGCAATAAATAACAAATATATAGACAATGAACATTTAAAAAAGAAATTAAAATATGACGTGTGTCATGTTGTGTAAAGGGGTTTCTGAGGTTTTCAGGAGCGGCAAATAAATTTGCTGGGAAAATTTTGGTTAGGAATTTTTACAGTATCCGTGTGCCAGGCTCTGTCCAGCGACAATGCCATGATGTGGTAGAGCTGACTCTGCTTCTCTTAGTCGTGTGCCGACGACCAATGGCGTAGATCCCTCCAGCATTGTATTCCTCAGTGATTATTCCAATTTAAACGTACATACTGCTCCGTGAATTCTTTAGGCGATCCACACACCATTATTTACTGGTAAACGAAGACAAAAAACACTTGATACATTACGAAACACACCTGATAGACACTTGCAGGTAAATGTACATTTTTGATGCGAATGTGAGGCCAGCATCCCGAAGTGCCCGATGGCGACGTGCATGAAAGCTGTACACTTATAACGTAAATTCAATGGGGTTATTTAAGTTCTTTGTGTATACATCTTACGTACATTGCCGGGATTAACCCGCCTACAGGGTGACACTATACAAAAACGGAGTGAAGCCAGTAAAATGGTTTACATGAAAATTTAAGCCTTCCCCGGCGATGCTAACCAGGGGGTGGCGAAAGGTGGAGAGTCCCGGGCAGCTGAATGATAAACTTTTCCAGATAAATAAAGTACTATTGCAGTGAACTGATCAGACAAAAATTTGCATGCTGCCCGGGTGCTTAGGAAAACGCGATGACATCAGACTGCGCATCAAAACTCTCGAGACATGGTACTATGACTACCTTTGCACCGCGGCATGCTGGCCAGTGTTGGCGGCGAATCAGGCAGCACACACTACTTTTTTACGCAGTTAAAATTAACATATTACCCTTGTGCTCACCATGCATGAGCAACACTTGCATAAAATAAAACATGTAAACATAACATCGATAATATATAAACATAGGCTTTGGTGAATGATGTGAGAATGGTACAGGTGAGAAAGAATATAATAGAAAACACAGTAACACTACTATGAACGCCCTCTGGGCAGAAATAAGTGTTTCTTCCAGTGTTTTATTTACCTGTGTGACAATGTGTGTTAGTCTTCTTGTATAATTTCATATTTTTACATGAATAGCACACAAGTTCTTCTTTCACGTATTCGTTCGCCCGAGCGCACATAGCTGCATGGCCTCCCTACACTCTGCTAAACAGCACTGTTCTTGCTACACTTGCATATCACTGTGTTTTGAACCACTTCGTACTGTTGTGGTGTGTTCGGCTTCAGTCTGCTCATGCTGCTGAACTGTGCTGGTGTGTCTTAACGCCCGGTAGAGTCCGGTGTCGGCTTCATAGAACTGAGATTATGGCATGGAAATAGTCTGGAGGCCACTGTTAGCATCAAATACAAGCAATACTGCACACTGCAATTAAATAACAATTTTAATTTTGACATGGAAAATATCTCTAATCAAATGTCCTTGCGCATACTATGCAACAGTATAAAATAAACATTACACTTAACATATGGGAAATTGCACTGCATTTCGAAAATAAAAATAAATTATAAATGCCCCGACAAACACATATAAATAAATATAAATAAATAACTGCACTGGTTCATGCACACACTCACTGGCTTCGTGTATGCTGCTGCCCGTACAGAGGCAACGTGTTGAACTGAGGAAGCATAGCTTGCGACTTAGTGAACGGGCCAGGTGTTGATGTGCAGCACACATTAACTGCACTATTGTATGCATGTACACACAGACAGGACACTCTTCACGTGCTGCACTATGCTCTAGTGGGCGGGGTTTGAACTTCCGGTGGCTGCATGTTGAACAGTCTCGAAGGGCCACTACGTGAAACACGTCAACATATGAGTCTATTATTGTTTTTTTTTGTAATTATTATTTTTCAAAAATATACAATGAAAATGCTGCCAGATTGCAGTCAACAAGGTAGCTTCTAACAGATTTGTGGCCATCACGGACAGGTTGAAGCAGGGCTCATCCGAAAACTCTAAATTTTGCCACTCAACATGCCAACGATGGCTTTGATATGCTCATTGCAGTCTGAGGTGTATGTGATTTCTGGACAATGGAAGCCGATACAATGTCATGCATGTTACCAGCCTAGCCCACAGCAGAGCGAATCGAATCATCGAAGTAGACATGTCTACACTCATTGCGGTGCTCCAGTGTCGATCCAATGCTGTGGAAGAGGCTGTACTCTCCGTTACAGCCATGTGAACAAGAGGGTGGGTTTCACGTTATGTTGTCATGCTGCATAGTCCAGTACCCGCTCGTCACTTGATACAACTCTTTTATATCCACTGGTATCAAATACCCATCATTGTAAGAGCAGCATGCTCTGTACGTGCTGAAATGTCGCAGGATTGCAAACTCGTTTTCCAGAGACTGATCATTTCGCCGTGTTAGAACTCATTCACATGCTGATATGGTGCCCTTTGACGTTGATTAGTTGGCATAACACTGACCTTTCCTGTCACACAAGGGTGGGCCCTATTGGGCCTACATGTAAGCCACCTCTCTGCAATTTAAATCACTTATTGCTGGTTTTTTGTATTACATCCTCCGAGTTTGGATTTATTCGGGCCATTCATTGTGGGTATTGGAATTTTCACAATGTGTATTAAATTTTTTGTTTAAAAAAAAGGGCTCTACATATTTCTGGAGCTGTCTTTAGGTTTTTCTGAGTTTTTTATTTTTACCCTGTTTTGACAATATATTATGAAACTGTGTGTAATGTCCCATTGTAGGAAGGTTACAAAAAATACCTGAAAATAATGTCTAAACAATTTTAATTATCGTAATTTTTATTTATATATCACTCCTTCCACAATTTTTCTGTAATTAAGTTGTTTTGTTCATGGCTTATTTACACCTGAGTAACCAAAAATCCCAGATTGTTTTCGTTTAGAAAAAAAGATGTAAGACTAGAAAAAAACTGATGAAGTGACAATATCAATTTCCGTGAACTGCTATCTCATTGTTGTGAGAACGTAAATTAGTTTTTATTGTGACTATATTGTAATTTATATAAAATGGGTTCAGTTCGCGTTGTAAGTAATGACAGTAATTACCAAACTGAAATGACATCTTCGGGTACTAAACTAGTTGTAGTAGACTTCACTGCGACTTGGTAAGGAGTTCTTATGCTATTTTGATTTTAATGTTTTAGAAGCCTATTTGAATTATTTTATTTTGTCTCTTGTGATAACAGATGCTCAATTTTTACTTGATAGATTTTTTCCTACCGATTTCAGGGTTTGCCCCGAAAGAAAATTGGGAAATTGTTTTTTTGCTGTATACAGCAGGTCTAGTTGCTTGATTATGTTCGAGGGCTGATTTAAAATAAACATGCGAGAGATATGAATTTTGTATATTTGGATTTTGCATAGGTTACCGCGTTTGAAAATAACGGAGACATTATAATACATTTTATGAATACAGTAGAGAAAAATAAGGTATAGTATCAATCGTTGGGAGGCATTGTTTACATGTAGTTTAGAAGTGGAAATAAACTTTTGCTAAGCCTACCTTTTAATCCTGTACGGCACCTTTGAACTGAAAATTCTTTGTTGTGTTTCATAGCTGTTAAAGAACTCTGCCAGGCTGTATTAAAATTGTCGGTCTTCTTTTGAAACTTGCCACCCCTTGTGTGGCTTCCTACTTCATATAGCCTTGTTTCACGATGTTAGTTTGCGAGGCTTATCCATTTGTCTCTGAACAGGACTTAATTTGTAAGTGTATATACTGTGTTTTGTCCTTCATTGTTGTTAAGACTAGTGAAGCACCAAGGG
Source organism: Dryococelus australis (assembly GCA_029891345.1). Taxonomy (NCBI): domain Eukaryota; kingdom Metazoa; phylum Arthropoda; class Insecta; order Phasmatodea; family Phasmatidae; genus Dryococelus; species Dryococelus australis. The sequence goes on along the minus strand of CM056997.1, from coordinate 185,392,503 downwards.
GAGTTTAATTGTAGGTATTTCCTCTTAGTTAATGTTTCCGCCTCCTTGAAAATAAAATGTATTCTTGGCATAATCTTACTGTGTTTGCTCTTATTTTAGCTCTAGTAATGTTGGTTTTCAATGCTGTTGGGCCTTCAGTTATTGGGTGCTCTGTTTAGAATTTATAAGAATTGCAGCTTTTCAGAAAAAAATGTCTAAAATATTATGAATTAACAAAACTAATAGATCTGAACACACATTGGATATTAAATGTTGATATTCATTTTTGTGTCTCAGGTGTCCTCCATGTCAACGAATAGCACCCGTATTTGAACAGCTTGCGAGGAAATACTCCAGGGCAATCTTTTTGAAGGTTGATGTTGATAAGTGTCAAGAGACTGCTTCGAGTCAAGGCGTGTCTGCCATGCCAACTTTCATATTCTACAGAAACAAGGTAATTTACTTTCAGTGTACCAATTAGTGGTTTCATTTCATTCAATTTCATTTATTTGCATTCCTGAGATCTCAAATTATGGTACAAGTCATGTCAATTTACAATACATAATAGACAATAATATTGTACAATCAATGACACAAAAATGTATTACACAATACTTTTAATATCTGTTTCAACTGTAATTAACGTCCTTCTGAATTTCTCCGTTTGGTTACAGTCAGTTAACTTGTACTCTCTTACTCGTCATTAACAAGTGTTCATTCTGTCTGTTTTTATCATTTGTAATGGCTTTCACTCCCGTATCTAGTCCAATAGTCGAGCCTGCCAGCTGCACTCTTCACTGCTTGATACTCGCAGTCTCCCCTTCCACTGATCACTTCTTCCGCAGCTTGGCTTCTATTGCTCGGAACTCAGTCACTCATACATTCAACAAAAACACCCGGCTCAGAGACCTTGCACACTTTTACATTATTCTCCTTGACCATCTAGAAGGGTTACGCAGCTCGAGTCCCGCTGAGAGAAACAGAGTCAGTAATCCAGATCACTCTTCAGATAGGCCTAAATGCAGAAATCTTACCTGCTATGAAAAGGGTGTTAGGTACTACCTATATGTTAGGAATGGGAAGTGTGTGTGTGTGTTTGAGTATTGATGTAGTTGAGGTTCTTTATGTTTTCCAGTTTCGAATAGTATCATGTATACAAAACTAAAACATCAGCCAATCCACAAACACCTCCTGTGTGTAATTAATAAAAGTATGGTAGCAAAAAGAAATGAAAAAGAGTGAGAGTTGCATTACCTGGAAAGGAAATGTCAGTGTCCTTAGGACTGCACCTCTGTATAATATAAATAAAAGACTTTATGATTCGTGTTATACCCTTTTTAATAGTAATTAAAGAATTTACAGGTAAGTATCCATATTAATTTGAGATATAGTTATACTTTAACCACTTTAAAGCTGGTACCTATTACCCCACTAATTAAATGGTTTGTTTGCATGAATGGAACAAGCAAACACTGTTGTAAAATATATGTGAATTTTATCATTGACAAGAAGACACTACATTAGAACACAACAACAATAACATTAATGAAATGATCCATATATTTTAATGATGAGAAGAAAAAAATTATTAATCTATATACGTACTATTATACACAGAACTTGGAAACACTATGAACATGGGACAACATTACCTCCTACTGTCAGTTTTTACTGTAATACAATGGAATTATAACTTTCATAATACGATAAAGTAATGAGAAGCGGTGGTGTCAAGGGTCACTGTTGATGTTGAATTCACATGGTCAGGTATACACAGTAAACTATCGTAATTTTGAAAGACTTTTCCGAGATATGTTTGTTTACTTTTTGTTTCAGCTGTTCGGGAATAGGGGAAGTTTTCCCTATCCCTGCTTCTCATTTCCCGGCACTGGATTTTTCATTGCGTGATGTGTTGGGCTGTCTTTATGCCAGTGTATTTGTTTATCTGGACAATATCGGTATGGGAGGCGGCAGTCTGTGTGGCATGGCTGTGCTGTTGTTGCGTGGTTGGGTGGTACTAATGCATGGCGCATGACAAGGCAGTATTAATCTGTCTGCCTGTGCAGCGGGTCGAGGCAAACCGACTCTTCTTGCGTGCTCTGCAGGTTGTGGGCCGTCAGGCACTGAGTATTTGTTTTGATTCGTGGATGGCGTGGCAGTTTTAAAATCATGCGTTCCATGTGGTGGCTCATACCGAGGCGGTCAGGCTTCGCTGCAGGTTGCGGACCATCAAGCGCTCTGTGTTTGTTTACATCCTGGGTGGGTGTGGCAACTGTTAACATGTGCGTTTCGCATGGCAGCGCACAGCATTGCCATAGCTCAGTGGTGTCTCGGAAAACACTGGCAGCTGTTCAAACAAAGTTTTCTTAGCTATGGTGGAAGGCTGGTCGTAAAGCGACCCTAAATTCTGGCAGCACTGTTTGAATTACTGCTTCGGCAGCTACATTGTGTTTTTTGCACAAAAGTTTCCAGTTTGTCATGAGCTCACTGTCGCTGAGTGAATATGCTAAGTTGTATTTGTAAAGTTGCCAGTGTGCTAGTATACCTGGTGGAAAACTTGGTGACAAATTACTGCCACATCATCTGATACTCTTTGATTGACCTCCACCATGCGTGCGTGTCACCCATGAGTTGCGCCCCTACGATACACTGCTATTCACCTGGCGGAACACTGTATCACTGCAGTCACAGCACACACTCTTCCACGAATACAGTGGATCTTCTGATCCCTGTCCAAAGAAATTTGGGAGTGTCTGAAACTTTGCCGGAATGACTACTGGAGCGATGTGCGGAACTTGCACTGTGTGTGGCATGAATGGTGAGGATGCTACTGCGGGTTGCGGTGCCGTAGGTTGTAACACTTAGGGCTGAATGTTTGAGGCTGTCAGTTCGTGTCACGTCTCAACTCGAGTTTGTTGTGGTACGGTTGCATCACTGTGAGTTGTTCTGGCAGGTAGTCCAGACACAGGTAAAATGCATCCTGAAATTTCGACCACTCGATGGTTGTCATACATGAAAAATGGCACTTGCGGTTGCAGCCATGGCAGATGGCAAAGTTCCCAGTGGTTCGCTCGTAATTTGGGAAATCGCACGCGTCCGCAGCTACGTGGTCTCTGTTGGCTGTATAATGCGCTGGTGTCTTAAGGTTGGTTTGAGCCAGTCCCTGGGCAATATTACACTTTGTACACACACACTGTCTGACACATGTACTGATATGCTCTGATATGTTAAGGGTACTAACCAGATAGTCTCTTGTACAATGCGTGCAGGAAACCAGATCATGCTCTGTTCCCTCGTTTTGAAGTCGGGTGGGCAGAACTTCGTACGTTTGTTTGGCTAGTGATCTGAGCAGTGTTGGTGTTGAAGGTGCGTAAGTCGTCGTTGGGAGGCAATGGATGGCATATGTTATGTTGACTGTTAAGTCATATTTGGTGCACCAAAGGGGCTGTGTTTTCCGCACTTTGCTCATGCCAATTGCGAAAATGGCAGCTCCATGAGCGGTCACCCACGTGGGCACGTAATTTAGCCACACGGGAGGCGCCACTCGACACAGTTGTGGAAATTGGCATTCCAAAATAATACATTTAGCGACACGGTGGGGCTTCAATTTACGCTAGGAAATTGGCATCCGAACAGAAACATGACTTAGCCACATGGAAGGGTGCCATGTGAGACGTTTCAGGGTGGTCACAGGGTCTCGGAAATAGATGTGAATGTGCAGTGGGTCCCAGCTAACCAAGTATAGGAATCAGTTTGGGTTAGCATGAGACTCTTGAGGTGGGCCGTGTTCGGAAAACTCGAGCTGAAGGACCCTGCGTTCTGTGTCTTAATGAATTGCGTGAGCAAGTAAAGACCGGCGGTTGATATATGCAGTTATACGTTCCCGTGCTAGGGTATTAAGGCTTCCCATCATACCTTCCAATACTAATGTAACACACTCCAGACACAATTACACAAAAAGCACGTGATCGTGGAACACGTGGCAGGTTAGTTTGTAGAGCTGTTGCCCTTAAACCTCCCGTTAAGCAGGAATAAAGGTACACGTACACAGCCTATGCAATAATACTGGTTGTATTGAAGTTCAAAATGTGATGGTACAACAGAGTTAAGTGGGCATGTGATATGAAGCCACACTGGCCATTGCTGTAGACAAAAGCGTCAACGGACGTGCAAAAATATTAAACTTGAATTTATGCCGGAAGGCTTTAAGTCTGCTCAGGAAGGGAGGCGTACTTTAAGGTGCACTACAAAAGTAGAAAAGAGGTTCCAGAAATAATTAGAGTCTATTGCAGTTAAATGATAAGTACAAAAGACTGCTTCACCTCCGAGTCGCAAGACGTTACCTGCCCTTGATGGCTGCTATTTTCAGACTGGAGGAGGGGTCGGCAGGCGATGCTAACGGTAATTAGCAGATAGGCGCCAGACAAATTATCCCTCGCTCGCAAAATTAAATGAATGATGTGAAGCACACGGATCATTGGAAATACATGTAATTTGTATGGCGTACGATACAATTAAATTAGACAAGAGAAATACTGATAAAAATAATGTAGGAATGATTTTTATAATTGATGAAAAATTTGCATAAAGTGCATTTTCTGTGATTGCTCAAAAAGAAAATGTACGCAATAAACTTGGAAGCCCTTTAGAAACAATTTAACATTAATTCAGGCGTACTTAATGTTACAATTTATATTTAATTGCAGTAATAAATTTGGTGCTTTGAAGTTTGAGCGTCGCCCTGACGGCATCAAAACACAGACTTTTATTAAAAAATATAAAGCATTATTAATTCAAGTGACTATTATATTCTGAATACTTTAATTATCAGGAACACAATGCACTATTTGGATTTGCATAATATACAGGGATTGATTTAATACAAATGGCCACGTGGTCTGCACTTTTTAACACTCGTGTTACATTTTTGCTGCATTCATTTTAGAAATGTTATTTAATTAATACAGTAATTATGCAACTGTGTTGGACTTTATTATTTCACTTTATAATGAGTTACGTCTTGTGACGCTATAAGTACTTGCACTGATTCACTTGGTAAATACTTCGGTGCGTGGCCTTTTTGTTATGTGACATGTGGCAGGTAACTAGGCTAGGTAATTCCTACCTTAACCAAAAGAATGTGCGCTGGTCGACAAGGGCTCTGGGGAAGCCGCAGACGATGTTGATGTTTGTAACAGATGACATCCATATTCCCAGAACAAATTGCTTACTGAGTGAATCAGTTGATGGATAAATAAATAAAATAAATAAATTTGAAGGTTAGCACTTTATGATTACTACATTATAATATGACAAAGTGTGAGACACAAACCCTTTTTAACACTCAAACAGCAACATATTCATAATGGACAAAAGTTTTGTTATTTTTACTTTTAGCTCAATCAGTGTGCTGAAAACAAATATAAACATATTGCATACAAATCCACTGATACGAGAGCGGTGAATGACCAAAGGAGGTAATAACGTGCCGTAGCAATGTAGCTGGCGAAAATCATTGTTAATGATGTTTTTTGCATGCTTCATTACATTGCACAGCTGCATCAGTTTTCTTGTGTTTCATATAGATAAAATGTTAGTCATCATTGTTTAAACTTGTTGCATAATCATCATTTGGTCTCGTGGCATATTAACATAGCATATAATCACATGATACGTGAAACTAACTTATATATCTTTAATACTGTAGTGTTCCCCGCTTCTGGTGTAAATGTTGGTGGGGAGTCAGTGTAAACAGTGGGTGACTGAACACAACCAGGCTTACCCCTCAACGAGACACACATACAAAATTACAAAATTTATCTTTAGTGGTGTACAAGTGTTCGAGTGCCTATAGTGATTAGAAACAAGCAAAGGTAAACAGATACCAAACCAGGTGCCTGACTTATAATAGTGTGAGTAATAAATCCAGTATATGTTCTTGTCTTACTCCTAATAGTATGTAGTTCATGTGCAAACTTAAATCGCAGTATGATTAGTGAACATATGTCATTATCTGGAATAGTAAAGGCACTGGTAATAAAATTACCTTATTTAAGATTTCCCATGCATTTGTCAAAACAACTGGTTACAGGATATCCGCCTCGAGTGCATTAAATCATTACTCCTGTGTTTCTGACCATTTGTATGAACCACCTCATCAGCTAGAGTAATGTTACCAATCAATCTACAATGATTGGAGTCAGATGACCTTTTGAGATTCCATTTGCTATATCTCAAAACAAAGCACTTGAAAAATGACATACACGAAACCCTTCAAATTTCGATGGTTGACACATAATAGAAAAACATCTTAAACCAGCAAAAATTCAACATTACAAGAAATTGCACATAAAACTGACCATTTTACCCAAACATAGCATGAAACAACCCTCAAATAAGAAACATGATAAAACTCATTAAACATAACTTAGGCACAAATCAAATAAGACACATTGCAGTTCTCAAATATGGAACACGGGCACAAATCAAATATAATGCATTATGACAAATCAAAGAAAATACTGCAGAAGTATCACTATCAGAAATACTCGGAGAATACTACAAAACTGCTCTGAGCAGACAACAAAGCTTTCATTTCAGTGTATAAGATTTTGGTGTGGGACATTGAGTTTGGCAACAAAATTAAAAGAAAAAAATATTTGATTTATCTTAAGCTCAGACTGCATCTCTCTCACTTAGCAAGGGCAAGAACTCAAATCTCAAATAAACCTGATCAGTGATAGTTCTCATTATACACGGTTTAGCCAACAAATTTAATTATCGATGAGGGGCTTCTGGGATATTCCAAAATAAATTAAGCACTCGGAACGTATTCTCTTTACTTTATGTGTTGCAACATTAACTGTCCAATTTCTTGAAACCACATTCTAAATTCATTTTAGCTCACTCAGATGTAGTTCATACATGAAACAAACTTACTTATTATCATCGACTTTATGCAACATCTCCGGTGAATTACCAAGCACCATGGACACAGACATACTGATGATACCCGTGTATCATCATCGAGCAGGAAAGACAGTGTCCTGGATGTCTGCCGTCATTTAGTACGTCATTTTATACATCTTGACCTAGCCTGTGAGCTGCTAAACGCAGGAAGTCACAGGACTCCTACTTACATATTGAAAAATCACATATTGGCTAAAGTCCGTGTCTCCTCCGGGCACAATTTTTGCCTAAACTCTGCCCTTAAATACAACGTCCGTGCTTTCCCATGGCTGCCAGAGGAAGAAGGGCAAATTCAGGGCTTACACACCCACGCCAAGCATGATTGTAGAAACCCCAAATTGCATTGTTATCAGCTCAACCGAGATTGGCTGATAACAGTCCAATTTGAATTCAGCTCCTTCCCAGGCCTAGCACACGCAGTGCTTGTTCCGAAACCCAGTGTAAACAAAACTATGTGTAAGGCAGGTCACATAAAAAAAAATATGCTGATCATATGGAGACAATTTAAATATATTCAAAATAATAAAAGTGGCAATTACAAATTTTCTACTCCTTATTTTTAAGGTTAAATAGTCCGTAAACACATGTGAGAATATATCAATCAGTCAATGTCTTGGTAAATAAAAGATTGTGTTCATATCCATACACAAGAAAACACGTGTCACTTTAGCAAAACAAAATAAATAGTCTCTGTTTAGTTCGGAAAAGGAAATAAACATTTTGGTGTAAATATTTTGATATGCCACAGGTCTCCAAAATAAACAAACAATATACTACGTCACAACAAACATGCTTATAATTTTTTTTAACAAGGATCTGTAGTGATGAATCATTGCAATACGTTTGCAGTTCGTAGTGTAAAAGTATTCCCAGTTAAGTGTCTACTGCTGTTCAAATCACGTATGTATAACATTTCAACACTGGTATATCAATTCATCATATGCTCACTTCATCACCGTTTGCCATTTATTGCTGGAGATTCAGTTCTTTGAATTGACAATTATTACACTTAATCACAATACAGCTTGATGAGAAAATTGCTGAATAATTTAATTTAGAATTGTACATTAAAGGGACAAATGGGATGAGTACAGTATTACCTACATTGCATTTGGGGCAGCGTAAATACTCTGTTGCTCTTTGATGCTCATTGTGGTTACATCTTGACAAAAGTTAAATGTTCTATTCTTTGTTCTATATAGCCTACCGATTTTAAGCTATTCTAAATGATGTCAGAGGGTGCTTTTTGTTACAGCCCCATTGTCTTAAACACAAAGTCAAGTAGTAGATGAAACAATTACAATGGTACACTAAATATAAATTTTAAATATTGAGAGAATAGTAAAACCATTTAGTAACACAATAAAAAATTCATTAAAAAAATCATTCAGCAATACCATAACTATATACCATATTACAACAAACTGAATCAATCTCAGTAATACAATTCTCTGTTATTATATGTGACGTACAATATTAACAACAATTTGGAATAAAATAAAATACATAAGTTGTTCTTGGGCCTGGATAACTACAACAAGGAAAGTACAAGCAGCATATTTTATATTTATAGACCTGCGTTTGATATTCCTCGTTTTATCTCTTTTACTTTTACTTGCATCATATAGTGAATTAACACACGTTTGCTACACACTCAAGTCATCTCTTCCCGGTGTGACTTGTACATCTTAATGTGGCCCAATGTCAGTTGTACACATATGGCAAGGAACTTTGACACTACTTTTATACAACCATTTGGCACCACAAATACTTTAGTTTTGCTCACGCTTGACTTAATACTTGGATAGGTAGGTTCAATTATGCTATACTTTCACTGTTAGAAGTTACAGCTTCACAATAAATAATGTATAGTCTATTCACAATTTCTTCACACTTTTTGTATCTAACCTCTGAAAAATCACCCCATACATAATGTGTTTGGTTATTTAATGCAAAATGTAATGAAACTGGGTCACAGGAACGTGGTGCGCTGTCTCTTTGATGCCAATTTCTAGACTATGTTAGGCTTTGTTTGCATGGGGCGGAGGAATATCCAGGATGTAGAATTTTAACAGGTCTTCAGAAAAGTCAGCATTAACCGTGAATGAATGGACTACATCTAAGATTTTGGGTAGTGCAAACATAACACGAGAGACAACATCCATTGTAATGTGGGTACTTACAACTTCCTCCATAATTAGAATCTGGCGATCTTTTCAGCTGCCCGGAAAATTGTCTACAAGTATTTGTTCTAAAATAAATACATATATGGCAACTAGCTTCATACAACAAATGACTCCCTTCACTCATATATGTACATTATGAATCTCAGTAAAACTTTCATCTGAAGTATTAGACTACTTCCACCAAAATTACCTCAAGATGAATAATCTCAACATCTATTTTGTTTAGTTTTGTAAGGTCTTATCTGCATAATGTTACATTTCCCTGCAGATATTCTCTCGAATGTAGCCAAAGTATAGCAATTCTCTTTGGCATTGTCCATATAGACATATGGTCCCTCGAATTTCAAGAAGTGTTTGCTTTTTAATAAGGTTGTGCGAATGTGACTTAATTTTCTTATTAAATGAAAAGAAAGTATGTCGAACTGTTGGTGGAAATGTAAAATAATTTCATAAGGGCTGTATTAACAAAAGTTTAATGAAGTTCATAAAAAATTTATCAAATTACTCATTGTATCAAATTCCTTGCAAAATCAAACAAAAAATTTCAGAATATGGAGTATTTATCATAAAGGTTCTTTCCTACATTTAAATGTACATTTTATGTAGTTTTTTTGTTTATAAAGTAATGAAAACAAACAAGGAGGTTTACAGACAAAAAATTTCTTTGCTGGTGAACTAAATGAACATTCATTAGACACCTGAATATTCATTGAAATAAAAGGTTTCCATTTTGTTACAACTTTTAACACCCAAATTTCTTACAGAAATGAAAATGAAACTTGTAGTTTTTTTTGTTTTATTTCAGTACACAGAATATTTGCACAGCCCTTCTTTTTAATTATTCCCACATGGAACTTGAGTGGCTTGTGTGTTTCAAAACTAAAACACCAATACTGGATAATTTTTGGTACTTCTTGCACAATTCAGCTGTGTTTTTTTTAATGGTATCTTCTCTTGTGATGGCCGGTCTTCCTTCTGCATCTCGTAGATTACACATGAATTTTGGCACAAGTTTAGTGGTAATGGTCTTCTTGGACTATGTAACTTGCAGTCCGTGTTGAGTACTGAACAGGATGGTTCAAAGGAAGGTGCAAGGGTTGTTGCCTTTTGAAATACCTTTGTACTGCTGGTGTGGTTATGGTTGATGCTGAGGTAGACACGACTTGTGAAGGCTTCTGGCTGTTATTGTTGGGAGGCTGGTTCTTTGGTTCTGACAAGATTTTGTGGGGTTTCCTGTGATCCTCAGTCCTCCATGGACTACTTACCTGTGGTTGGGAATCCCGAGCTCTGGCATGGTTCTCTGGGGTACCTAGGCTTATAGCTGTGGTTTTAATGTTCATTATTTCCTTCCTCATCCTCCTGGCTCACATTCTACACTAATGTATTGATTTATGGATTTGTTGCTGAAATTGACTGTGAAAATTTTGTCTTGGATGCTGTTGGGAATAATGACTCTGGTTTTTATGAATACAATGGTAATAGTCAATTTTGTAGTTATTTTCATGTGACAGATTGCTCCAGATTTGTCACTCCAATCTATCTACTTTGAGCAAGTTATATCTAAACTCTGCTAAGTCTTTGTAAGAACTACCTATGAACCATCGCCGGTAATTGTGTGGTAATTGTTTCTATGAATTTGTCATCATGTTTAGGAGCAGTGAGATGACTGTACAATCGTACATTGTACTGAATTGCTTCTGGATAGATTTACTTTTCCTTGGGAAGTGTTTCTTGTGGCAGCTGGGACCAGATTCGACTGGATTTTATTGTCCCAGAACTGCCCCAAAAACTGTAATGAATTTGTGAAAATGGTTTACCTGTTCTCTGGCCACCTCCCACCAAAAGTATGTCCAATAAAGGATAGGCTAAGGCTCATGTTTCACAGTATGTCATGGTCGGTTAATGATAACAATTTGGCATACTCTTCCATCTGCTTAAGATAGGTTACTGGATTTTCTTGACTCCTTTCCTGAATAGGTAGGTTGTTTCTCTGCTTCTTGCATGGTGGAGCAGTGTAATGTTGTAGCTCGTGAATGGATATTTGTGTATGGGTTTACAGATAGGTGTAGAACTCGTTTCACGTCTCCTTTCATGTGGTATTATAGTGATGTGTGTGCACTTCATTTTCTTCTGGGTGTGTCTGAGTGTTTATCTCACTCAGTAATGTATCTATCTCCTTGTCCAGTTGATTGAGTTGTGTGATTTTGGTTATGTTTTTATCATGGTGAGCCTTTTCCGAATTAGAAGCCTTTCAATGTGTCTTTTAAAAATAATTAAGTTTGTCGTCTACAGCTTAAGATCTCAACATGATTGGTGCTGTGTGCCAGGGGGGATGATAATTACTCTACCTTGTTTAAAATCATTATGTTAATAAACTTTGGTATGCTCACTAATGTAATTCATGTCTCTGCTAAAGAAAATTGATTACTAACTCGTGTGAAAACAGTTCATCCAGTGTTATCCTTATAGAATTAAATACATACAGTCCCAACAGATTGTCTTAAAGGGTTTCTTTGCTATTCACATACAAAGAGTGTAAGCATTAATTTGGTAGCACCAGTAGTTCACCACAATATGTATTACTTGTTCTTTTCTTTTACTTTGTAAACAAAGTACACCTCTGGGCCAATATATATATATATATATATATATATATATATATATATATATATATATATATATATATATAATATATATATATATATATATATATATATATATATATATATATTGGCCGTTCACGGTAAAAAGAGCACTTTTCGAAGCTGTTTCATCAGACATAATTACTAATAAATACATTTCATTGTGGCCTCTGACTTTTGGTTTTGGGTGTGGTGAATGTATACACTGTGTTTATTACTCACTTGGCAGGATTTACATTAACAACTGGTGGAATGATATAAAGTGTTTAAAAGAAAAAAGTAAGTAGGGCTTTAAAAATGCTCACGTTACCATGAACAGCCTATATCAGAAATACATTATAATTTATTGGAATATTGTATCAGGGTACATCAAAGTGGGCCCACTGGAAGAAAACCCACCTAAGTTTTATTGGGTGGCTTCATTTGAAAAAAAAAACAGACTTGATGCACCAGTTGGGTTTTTTTCCTTCAAAATGTTTAAACTTTTGCTACTGTATAAAATATCCAGACAAGTTGATTATATTTTATTTTATTCACAGTGACTAGTTTGATTCACTATAAATAGGAAATAAGTGACTCAGTTGTACTGAGCATCAAGCATAAGGGGATTTCCCTTTCTACATTGTTGAAGCGGATTCCTCCTCCTATATTGCTGAAGGGGATTCCCCGGCTAAAGAACCAGACTGACTGAAGAGTAGTGTATATTGAGTTCTCCTTCCTAGTTACACAAAAGAAGCTGATTGGTTAGGCAGTAGATATGCAGGGAATTCCCCTCTCTAGTCATGAGTTATCCAGTTAGATACATACACAGTAATGTGGCAGCTATCTACAGTTTTCTGCTGAAGTTTCAAAAGAGTTGATACAGATATTGAAAGTTTTGGTATTGCTATATAATGGATAATTCAGTTTATCATCATGGGAGTGGACTTATGTTGGTAAATGAGTGGGGAGAAGTAACAAAAATTGATGGTGATTTTAAAATGTAGATATATACATTGTGAACTGATTTTAAGTTGAAACTAGAAAGGATAAGAACGCACTTACAGAAATTAGCTAGAAAATTACAGGAGAGTGAAAGTGAAGGAAGACTGGGACATCAACTGCTAGCAGCAGCACAGCCTTCCTTTACTGAATGAAGTAGATCCTCTTCCAGAAACGTTTGTGCATCAGCCTGCCCAAGTCCAGTACCAAGTACTTCCTCATTCACTAACAGGAAGCAATATTGAATCAGTGATTACGTGCTTTAGACAACTGAAGTGCAAACAAGAAACCTTGACAAGGCAGTGTGAATGTTTTTATATGCTGTGAATGTACCTTTTAATGTTGCTGAACTTGATAACTTCAAGGAGATGATCCAGCTATGTATTAAGACCTGGATACAATGATATCAGTGGGAAACTTTTGGATGATGCTCAACAAATAGAGCTACATCTGGTAGAAAAAGTACAAAATTACAGTTTAACAGTAACATTGGATGGATGGTCAAGCCATCAAGATCCATACAGGGACAGAAAGTTACCTTCGTAAAGTCTAGGATGCAGGGTCACAGAAAAAAAGTCTAGATTAGTGTGCAGCAATCATAGAGGCAGTAATGAAAGAATGCCAAGAAAACTTGTACAGCAGCAACTTTATAGTAGTTATTGATAATTATAATAAACTGGGGAAAATGTGGGGAATCTTAAGGGGGGGGGGGGGACACCTTCCAGATCTATCTAATCACGTATGACTGTTCAACATATCTTTTGAATTTACTTGTGAAAGATGTACCTCCCAAAACAGTCATGGGTCATATTGTGAGTGTGCAAAAGTATTTTCGAAATGTTCATCAAGCACATGGGTGGCTTCTGAAGAAAGATTATGTGATGCAACTTTTGACAAATGAATCACGATGGAACTGTCACCCTGATGTATGTAAAATTGTCAGAGGAACAGGGAAATCACCTTTGGACATGCCTAAGACTTGCATCCAAATGTTGCAGAGATCATAAACTACCTGGGAATTTACCATGGAAGCAGTGTATCTTGAGAAACATTTGCATGTAGGTGCAAATGCACTGGATAAAAGTAAAAAATAAATGTTTATTTCAGAAGCAGTTGAAATATGGCTCGACTGACTTACTATCTTTCTGGGGCCGTACCATCACCACTTCAATAAAAGATTTCAACAGGCAATCCAAACATCACATATCCTGGCAAACCTTATGGATCCAAAATTCAGAGGGCAAGTTTAGCTTAATGCTATCCTGAATTCCTGCCTGGCATCATGGCCTTCAAAATAAGAGATCCGGACTATTACCCTACAAAAGTTATACAAAAGCTTTCGTCGTGAAAATGGTGGCAGATCATGGCAAAATGGAATGAACCCTTTGGGTTTTGTCACTTTTCCTTCTGCTTGCGTTCCGCACCAGCTTCTTCTTCAATGAACACACTTCTCTTACATTTGAACTGGTTTGGAAGAAGTTACGCAATTGTTTAGGAGTTGACAAAGCAACAAAACTAGTTAAAGTGTATTGTCATTTACAAGCAAATCTTCCACAGTCAGAAGTTTAGATTGACTGAATTATTAATGTGTAATGTTCATTTTGTCTACCTATTGCATGCAACTGACTACTGTGTAGTGTGTTACTGGAATATCATTAAAAAATGACAAAGCTAAAAAAATTGACATTACCCTTGCTGATATCTGTGAGACTGAGACTGATGCAGAACGAATTTGTGGCACTTGGGATTGTTAAGCATTTATTTTGATATTCTATAGGGAAAACTTCTATTCCGCTCATTACCTCTTTAGCATGTTCATAATGATTTATACTTGTGATCCTCAGTAATAAGAAATGTGTACAAAAAAACAAATAGTCAAGTGTTTGTATGTACAGATATTCTATTTACACAACTTATGAAAAGAGTTTTCCAAAAACACAACAAAATTATTCCTGGTTATGGTGATATTTGACAATATAAAGACATGATAGTAGTTATATCAATTTTTATAACATGGTTTACATGTTTGTATAATACTAGCTACATTACGCAAACTGCTATAATATCCATTTTTTCCTTTACAGAATTTTTATTATTATGTAATTAAAAAAAATGGTTTCCAGTATTTGTTAACAGTATATTAAATTGAGATTATAGAGAGACATTTGATTAAATAATGTAAAATATGTGTCCAGGTGAAAGTACCTAAAACAAATATTTAGAATTAACTTGTTTATATTTAGTCTGTTTAAAAAAAGAAAGAACCTGGAACAACCCTGGGGTTTTGAATAAATTCCAAGTGGGTTGGGCTTTTTAAAAAACCTGGGTTTTTCCAAACCGTGAATTGTATACACTTGGTTAATGAAAACAGTTGAGCACCCTTTTACTCTAATTCTAGTTCCCTTTACTAGAGTTAGTGAGTGGCAATGTATACCCTGTTCCTCCTAGTTGTTAACGCCTCTGCCATACAACAAAAGTAAATTTTTTTAAACTTTGAAGAGAGACTGAAAAATAATTGGAAATGGTAGTAAAGTATATAAAAGAAATGATACTTAGTATTTATTTACAAGCAAAATGTTAAGATTAGTTGGGACTGACTCGAAGGTGTAAAATTGAAGATTCTCTTTCTTAGAGATACGCCAATTCAAATCAGCTTCTTACCAATTTGCAGATGTTGACCAAATTGGTGCAGATATATGAACTGCAGGTAATTTTCTGCTGATTTGACAGACCCGCAGTCATTCTCCAGTTTCCTGCCTTCGTGAACAGTGAAAGTTTCCTGGAAGTGAGGCATCTAGGAAAAGAAAACATCAGTGAAAAAGATAGTCAACTTCCACTGTTTTTTCAAACAAAATTTATAGTTTTTGTCCCAAGCTTCACCCTGCTGTGAGATAACAGTCTACCAGCTTGACATTGAGGAGGATCAGTGTCTCGGGGAAGGGATGAAGCGTTACTGTTTTCACAAGCTGTGCCCATCAACAAAATGTGGTGGCTAGGGGGTAAGAGGAGGATGACCCACCATTAGAAGATAACAAAAACATGATGCCATTTTTCTGTCTAAAAAATTCTTAACTTTGCCTTTCTTTTCTTACAGGATTGATTTTTTTTTAGTTTCTCAATTTCAGAACATGTTATTATTTTCTTTGACACATTGCACCCACCCACGCAGCAAACCTGATTTTGGCACCTGGATGGAGATCAAGTCTGCATGCATTTCTTGTCAGCATGCATCAGTTTTTTATTTTAGTCCCTTGAAAAATATTTATAAAGGTTACAATGTATTTCAGTTTTGACTTAGGTTTATATTCAAATTTCTTTTAGTATGTATTTCAGTTATAAAATTCTTTTCCACAGTTTATCAAGATTATAGTGAGTACCCTACATTTGTAAATTTGGTACATTGAGTTTGTATATTAGTTCAAGACAAGTGTGCATGTAAAGTTTCCCCTCTATATTAAACATAGAAATTGTTCCCTTCAGATCCATCATAACAAGGTTCCACTGTATTTATGAGTTCAGTAGTAACATTTTTAATGTGTTAAATATTAATTCTGTAATGGGTGTTAAGTCTTCCTGTTCATAAACAAACTATTTTATACCAACCAAAATGTGCAACAAAGCACCTAAACACAAAACATAAATTAGCCTACAGTTTGTTTTTGAAAAAAAAATTAGTTTTAACAGTTCAAATTTAGCAAGTAACATTAATCCTTTCTACTGCAGAACCAGTGCATGTATAACAATCCACCATTTTTGTTTCAAGCTTATAATTTGACTGTTAACAGTAACAAAACATGTAAACAACCTTACACATGCTTACTGTTAAAAATTGCTTTTAAATGTGCTGCACTTCACCAATATCATTATCCAAGTGTAACACTAATCTAAATTCAACTTAAATATAAGCAAAAATGTTTTTCACAATTTGACAGCACATTGGTTAACCTGCATTACAGAATTGTCACATTCGTTATTCGACACATTGGCATAATTTTGTGAATCAGCACATCTCTACTCTTTACCTGAAGTATTCATTTGTGATATGTAAATAGTGCATGTTTTCATTACCAATGTGGTATTAAGTGTAATTAATTAATTTTTTGTGTAAAAATTATTTTTAATGCGTAGAAAAAAGAATGGTACTAGTAATATACAAATTGCAGTAAGGCTTTGGTGCCTTTCATGTGTTTGTAAAAGCCTTTAGTGTCCATTAAGACATAAGGAAGTTACTCAAGGGCTTTTGACTGAAATTGAATGTTTTGTGTGTCCTAGCTGAAAATTGATAGAATACAAGGGGCGGATGCTGTGGCCTTGGAGAACAAAATCCAGCAGTATTATGGAAGTGAGGAGGGTGAAGATGGAGATGGTGCTGTTCAGGGACATGTAAGTTGTGCCACAGGTTACAGATTCTGTTATGGAGCTCATTTTGAGGGTTTACGTGTAGCAGGATATTACCACAGATATAGTACAGAGTATTTCTTTTGTTGTTTGTAACAGGTGACCACATCACAAGCTAGAGAAAGTGTACAAGGTGAGGCATTTAAAACAGGCCACCTTAATAAATTGCCCACCTGTAAAGATAGAAGAAAATGGTTCAGACAAACGTTGTTAGGGTGAAAGGGTCCATAATGTGATGTTAACAGTTTGGTGTTATGTCGATGGGTGAAAGATGTGGGGGTCAGCTTCCGTTTGGTGAATGGGATGACATACTTTATTACACACCTCTGAACAGCTCTTCGCAAGACGAATGCAAACATGTGTCAAACGTCAAATGTCCCATTTAACATACCAAAGTTGATACCCATATTTCTGTCACCCCTCGGCGTACAACACACTCGCCGTCGTCCCGCAATCTCCAGTCGTTGTCCACACTTATCTTCACTCGCGCACACTCGGTCAGGCGACCTCCATCAAAGATTGCCTGCCGCTGGGTTGCGGCAGTATATATAGGTTTTAGGCTGCCACCTAGAATCTTCCCCAACTCGCATGATGCGTCGTGGAGGGCTGAGGCACTAGCCAGTCTCACCAGAACATTCTTGCGTCGTCGCTAAATGTATTGGAAACTCTGGCAGATGAGATGAGGTCTATGATGCCAGCAAATCTCACTGCTGTCGGCAATCATGGGATTCCCTGAAGGGGGGGGGGGATCAGGAGGCCACGAGCGCATCGTTCCAGGAAGAGGGGAGGGCGAGGTGGGTCTCAGATGATGATGCGGGGCAATTGAGTCAGTGCCAGCTGCAGCACATAACAGTATGTATATTTGCTATTAGGACATCTTTCACAATGCAGCATTAGAGAGGACTACAGCTATTCAGCAGCTAGAATGATCGCCTCCCATCACGAACACATACACAGAGTACTTCCCTCATCATACGTATTCACACAGAGTGGCAACTTCAAGGCCAGTACATTCTTCACACTTTTGCTTTGCCTCCTGACATGACGAGCCATGTTTGACCCCCGGGGGTGCACCAGTAGATTTTATCATTTGGGAATTGTGCCGTGCGATGTTGCTTCTCTGGCTGGCAGGTTTTCTCTGAGAACTCCAGTTTCCCTTGCACTTGCATTCTGGCCCCATTCCATTTCCTCCTTGTTTCACCCTCGTTGGCTCTCAACACATTGATGTTAAACATTCCTCAAAAATGAACTCTCAAAAAAAAGAAAACTCAAAAAATTAAACCTCCCAAAATGAAACCTCAAAAATCATACCTCAAAAACCATACCTCTAAAACTTATCTCAGAAATCATACGTAAATTATCATACCACAAAAATCATACATAAAAAACCTCAAAACTGTATCTTAAAAACTGTACCTCTTAAATCATACCTCAAATAAAACCTCAAAAATCATACATCATATCTCAAAAATCATTCCCCAAATATATTCCTCACTTTATTCATTCGTCAAATAAATTTTGGCCAACTTTAAAAGAACCCGAGAAAGTCATACTTCAATTGAATTATAGCCCTCCTTGTGCACTTGCTGACAATAATTTTATCCAAAAAAAGCAATAGGGTATTGTTCAATAAACAAAACCCTCTCTAAGTATACATAAATTTACTTTTTTTACCTATTGAATACAATTGATTTTTGCATTTCACTGATGTTAGCAGATGATGGTTAGTTCACAATGGTTGCATTCAATATAACACCTTTCTTTAAGTTCACCAATGGTTGAAGATATCTCCTTACTGTGTAAGAAATTTTCACCTTGTTGCGAAGTAATCAAATTTCTGAGTGTCAACAAATTCATTGGAGTCTTCGAGAACTATGTAGTTTGCATTTCTGTTGTCTTCTATCTTCTACAGTTCATGTGTGGCAGCTGACTTGTTGGAGAGATCTGCGAGTATATCAGGAGAAACACCATCACCTTTATAATGAAAAGTGTCATCATTATATACTATACTCTTCATCAACTTTCTCTTTTTCAGCACTAAGTTTCCTTGAGAGTTGAGGCATTGTTGGTGGAATTCGTCTTCGCAGATACTGGTGATGCATTATTTTTTGGAACCTCTTCTAGTTCACATGATAGATTTGCAAGTTTATAATGACCATACAGCATGCGGAAAGTCATGTGTTTTGACCAAAGTGCCGCCATCTTCTGCGAACAAATTAAATGACGTACTAACATGAGGTAGATATGACAACAACTGCTGTTTCTTGGTAGTAGAAGGAAAACTATACTTGCAGACCCTGATGTGTCTATTCACGTTATTACATTGAGTGAACTGGCTAGAACAGTTTTTGCAGCTAACGATCATGCAAAATGGGTTCTTCAGGCATTCGCCCTTCTCATGTCGCTGTGTACTGTATTCAAAAGCATAAACTTTGTTGTAGTATTGGCACCATCAATGATTCGTGTATGAAGGCATTGGTTTTGACTCCATTTCCGTCGTAATCAGCCATAAGACTTTGTTCGTATCAATATTCTCCATTACAAGAAGAGTGATCACTTCAAATTGATGTTCCTGTCACTGTGTCAGAACGACTGTCATTTTTTTAAATATAATTTAGATTCTTTTTACTGTAAAGAGCCCAGATTGTGCCTACAGAAATCCTTCTGCAATAAAAATTTTTTAAATGTGGAAAATTATGTTATCCACGCTGAGAAAACTCATCTTCTTGTTCGCACCAGAAGTCGTAGATAATTGGAATATATGTAGTTGTCGTCACTTACATGAATATACACTATTGTTTGTGAAAAGTGCAACACCCAGAAAGAATGGCCTGAATGAATCTAAACTCAGAGGATGTGTAGAACAGTGTACCAGCAATAAGTGATTGTGATTGCAGAGAGATGGCATACATGTAGGCCCAGCAGTGCCCTCGCTAGTGTGACCGGAAAGGTCGTGTTACGCCAATCTCAGTCAGTGAAGAGCCATCAAATGAAGTGAAATTAAGTGCCAGTATGCTTCATCAATGTCAAAGGGCAACATATCAGCATGTGAGTGATTTTAAATGGGGCAGAATGATCTGTCTCCAGGAAATGAGTTTGTCATACTGTGACATTTCTGCTCGTACAGGACATGCTGCTACGACAGTGTTACGTATGTTACACCAGTGGATAGAAGAGGTTCGTACGCAGTGACGATCGGGTACTGGACCACACAGTGTGACCATAGCATGGGATGATCACCACCTTGTCCTCATGGCCGTAACAAACCATACAGCCTTGTCCACAGTGTTGACTCGACACTGGAGCACTGCAACTGGTGTGGACCTGTCTGCTGCGGGTTGGACTGGTGGCCCGCTTGTGTTGGCTTCCATTGTCCAGAAACCACAAACGCTTCAGACTGCAAGGGGCATGTGAATGCAGTTGCTGGTGTGCTGAGTGGCAAAATGTAGTGTTTTTGGATGAGTCCCACTTCAACCTGTTGCTGTCATACAGTGATGGCCGCATACATGTTAGATGCTACAGTGGTGACCATATTCTGGCAGCTTGCATTGTTGAGCGGCATAGTAGAAAAATGCCAAATGTGATGGTTTGCAGCGCCATTGAATACAGCATGCAAACATGACTCCTGCGTATTGAGGGCAATCTGAACAGCAACCGCTACATCAGGGAGGTTTTAGAGCCCGAGGTACCGCCTCTCCTTCAGGTGACTCCGCATGCTATATTTCAGCAGGACAATGTCCGGCCACGTGTGGTGAGGAATGTGCATGCCTTCTTAAATGAACAATGAGTGCCTCTGCTTCCCTCCCTGCATGTTCACCTGATATGTCGCTCATCGAACATGTCTGGGATATGGTTGGTGTCGACTTGTTCGTCATGGACATCCAGCAACCACTGTTGATGCTTTGTGGACTTACATACAAACCGCATGGAGGGAGATTCCCTGGGAACATATCCAGGTATGGTTTGATTCCATGCCACGATGTTTAGGGGGTGCCGATTGCAGCATGTTGGGGCTTCACACCTTACTGAATGCTCAAGAACAGAAATCATATACTGTTCTGTAATCCTAATCAATTGTGTATTGTCATTTACCTAAGCTGTGGTATAAAGTTCATTTGAATCACATGTATCCTTCTTGGTGTTGCATTTTTCACAAATGTTAGTATATATTTATTTATAAACTAAGAAATATCACATAGGAATATACATAATTATATTTATGTATATAATAAATATAAAATAATTAAAATTTCTATATGTATATATTTGCCTGCAAGCATGTTAAAATATATACTATTATGTAGGTATCTGCATCTCCCTCGGGTAGGTCAGTATGGGTAGGTCAGTATGCTCTGCTTGTCCACCGACTTACCCTGCCCTAAGTGGGAACTGTTAGTGGATTTTAATTTTTTTAAGTCAGCTGTTGGAAATGCAGTGCGACTTACCAGTTTTCCAGTGGAAGAGGTAGAGGCTTTAGGAATTTGTCAGCCGAGAATCAGTCTACTCATTACTCAGAATGGAGGAGCAGTCGTCCACAGGAAGGTATAACACGTTTAATTCTGCAAGAAAATACAGATGTATTATATATATATATATATATATATATATATATATATATATATATATATATATATATAAACAGCAAACATAGGACCACCCTAAGGAGATACTCATACTCTGTTCACACCAGCAAGAGCCCAGGAAAACATAAAACCCACATATGGCCTTACATTTATTTATTTTACGGTATAATTTACTTTAGACATATGTTTTAAAATTACCATATAATATGCTTAAAGGCAGCATATTATATATATATGAATAATGTCTCAAATGTATACATAACTATAATTAAAGTCAAACCTCAATGGCACAGACACTCACGGTTCCCCAAAATTTAGCTCTACGACCGAGTTGTTTGTATCAACTGAAACTGCCAAATTTCAACACATGTGCCCCCACCCCCACCCCGCCGCCTAAATGTGAAAATTGCGTCCGAACAGCATATTTTGCTAACTGGGTACATGAAGTCATGTTCACGTCTCTGATGGAAAAATTGTACGTTTTTATTGATGAAATTGAAATTTGTGTATTAAGGTAATGTATTCAGAGTTAAAATGATATCAGAGTTATGCAGTGCAGACTTCTGAGCAATTTAAAAATAACAAAAAATGTGTTGCACTTATGCTTAATTAAAACAACTGTGATACAGCCCATGTTCACATTTCCTGCGAGGAAATAAGACTTTTTATTGTTTACATTTTATTAAATATAAATTAATTTAATAAGGTGGTGATGTTACATTTCAGTAGAATTGCATATGATGCACTTTGGTACAATCCAAAGCCGAAATATTTGTTTCTAATTTTAATCTTCCCTTAGTCTTCTCATCAAAATTATACAATTATCATCCCAATTACATAAATAATTACAAAATTAAAGTCTTCACAAACTTCATAATTTTTCCCATTCAAACATCTTACAGCACATTTAAAATCAATATACATATATATCTTATTACTTTAAATCTTTTATCTTCTAATCAATATAAAACCTCTTCACTGCATTTCAAATAATTAATTAACATACTTACATACTCATCTTATTATATTATTCTTCAAAATATTCATTACCATTTAACGCACGTCCATCTGGAGGTGGTGAGAATTCCTTCTGCCGGAAAATTTTTGTTCTGATAAACATTTGCCTTACTTATGTTGTCTCATGTCCTCTGATTGGCGGTCGCCTGACCTTGACAAATCTCTCCGCCAATCCGCAATGGGGAGAAGATAGACAACCAGGATAGTCTTATGTTTAATATACATTTTATTTATATATATATATATATTTTACCCTCTAGGAAGAAATGAAAAATAAACATTAATACTGAATATTGTCTAGGAACAAATGAACCTCTATGCAAATAACTATTAAATTAAACCAAAGGTTATACTGTTAACTCCTATATTAAAACGTAATTTGGGAAGATATCAAAAGAAAGTGACAACATAAGCAAGTACTCTTTAATCATATATAATAAGTATGTCTGTGACTAAGTGTAAATTTGCCCTAAAATCTTCTATATTAAATTTTTGCCCCCCCCCCCCCCCACCTTTTTTTGGAACAACTTTTATAAATTTTATTACAAACGGAAAAATAAATTTATGTGTTAATCCTTTATAGTTGCTGTAATATGCTTTTCACATTTAAATTCAAAATTCTGTATTTTACAATAAATAATTAATTAAATCCTCCGCTTATAATCTATTACATAGCAATAATTTATTTATAACAATATTGATATTTTGAAATTTCAACCAAAATAATTATGATCTATTTATTAATTAGTACCTTCTCCATTACTTTTATATAACTTGGTTTCTTTCATTTCGTCAACTTATTATTTTTTCTTTCATATTCTATAAAAATTCAATTTATTAACATAGTTATACTAGAACCAAATTTTCTTTTGAATAAAAGAAAATAGTGTTTTTATTACCTTTCATTATTTGTGCCTAGTAATCTATTTATAATTATTTTATCATTTATATTACTTACTTTACCCATGTTAATATACATTATTTACAATACTCTCAGCATCTATAAGTAGCACTCTACCAACATTAGGAGATACATTCTCTTCTATGCATCATTTGCATCTGTGGTTATTACTATTATTATCTCTATGTTTCAATAAGTCTCACATTATCTATTAAATTTAAATTTTCTACTGTACTTATAGTTTATGTATCTCACATATCCCTCCTCCATGGATACATGTAATTACCTTTATAACATATTAACATTTTATATGAAAGCGTGTTCTTCTTTGCTATTGTAATAACAAATCTAAACCTAAAATTACATTTCTTACTTTTCTACTTAATACACCTTTTCCTTAAAATAAACTTGTAGCCTCTATGCCAGTTTTACTCTACAGAATTTTCTGAATCTAAATATTTTTCTTGAATACAAAATTTATATACCATTATCTTCTAATACTAATTTGTCTGTTGTGTCTTTATCGAGTAGTTTTCTTTCATTTTCGTTTCTTTCCAACCATTCTCATTTTTGTCCCATCTTCCTTTTTTTTTTTTTTTTTTTTTTTCCCACTTTTTTCTTTCCATCACTCTCTGAACTTTAGCTCTTTTTTTTCTTTTTTTACCTTACCCTTATCGTACGTCAACAAATTTCTTTCCTCTATTAACTTAAATCTAACCCTTTTCTTTATTTTCCTTTTCGTTCCTTACTTTTCTGTTTTTGTGTACCCATTCAAAATTTATTCTTATCATTTTCTTCAATGTCACTCTATTTTTAATGTTTTGTTTGGTGTTTCATCTGCCCCCCCCCCCCCCCCAAATTATCCTTTCCTTCTTTTCCCTTGCTTCTTCTCCCCTTATGTGTATATCCAAAGTGTACCCACACTCTTTTCTTACGTTTTACACCAGTTGTGAATATTTGTCTCTGTTGTTTCTCTAACCCCCCCTTACTCCATTGGAACTACACCAATGATTTCCATATTACTTTACCCTTGCTAATATCTTGTATAATTTCCTTATGATTTACAAAAAAATTTCCCGCTACCCTTTCAAAACCCAGATTTTCATTTGCACACAACATAACCTTATCACTGTTTGCTCACTATATTATCTTTACGTTTGTGGCTTAGCCGCTGGTGAGGGGCGGAGTACGCCGGATTTGAGAGAAACCGTGGTTCATAGCTAGAAAATTAATCAGAATATTACGAAATGAGTTCTTAATGTCTGTAGGGCACCAGCTCATCTATTCACGGCTGAGGATGTGGACTCTTAGCAACAGCAGGTCGACAGCCATGTGGCATTCCCCTGTACACGTTTAAGCAGAATAAAGTCCAGGTTATGCAAATTACACAGTTCATAATTTTGAGCACGTGGTTTCTGGAGTGGGCCAGATCACGAAGGTACGTTAAGTACTAGATCAAGAGAAATTTAAGACGTGGATCCTCTGAAAGCATATATTGGCAGAACGAGATTACATTCAAACACAATAAAACTGACCCTCGTCTGAAGCAGGCATGGCATTTAGGCCTGCCATTGGCTAATGCTGCAGAAAAGTACTGTGAAGCACATGAAAATTAAAAGGTTAAATTCTCCAGAGCTGCGAGTCTGACAGAGAGGAGGATATGTATGCGGGAGGAGAAAACATTTAACAAGGTTTCGGTACGCTAATAAACTTACTATTGCAGCTAAGATGAGTAGAAAAGTAGTTGAAGTCTCCCGCAATGCAACACACGTGTATCCTCTAGGTCTGCGAAGAACAGACTGAAGATGGTGGCAGAGACATCTGGCTATCTCGCTGAGATCTCCCACCAACATAGAGAGGGAAATTACAATATATATTCACTAGAACAAATGTACATAGGAAAACACTCAAAAAGACACATCACACTCGACCGACTGTACACAACACTAAGAATTTAACGACTGTGATGAAAGTAAGTATCTCAGTGAAGTGATGTTCTTAAATGGTAGCTGATAAGTGTAATGTAGCCACATAATCAAACATTGTTCATGCTATTATCTTTACAGTGATGCGGAAAATAATAACAGTTTTGCGAAAGTTATTTATTGTCCAGATATTTGTTATGAGTTTATGTCCTTTAAAGAATTACTAATATACTACATAAACAAATGTCTGTTACTGGAAAAACGACCTATGTATGTGTATGCCGTGGTCATGAGCAAATGTCGACGTAAAGTTGAAAACCAAGTTACAACCCTGAAGCTGCAGAAATAACAAACTAACGGTAGGACAGTGCTGCCTACATAGAAAACATCATACATGACGTGTGGCCTTAAAATTAAACACAATGGAATGAAAGTGACAGAGCATTTTCCCCTGTACTTTGGTTCACTCGTTCTTAAAAATTAACACTTGAAAGGAGAACAATAAAATGAACACAATTGGCTTGAAGTCATTAATTTGCATATTCATAACAGATGTTTAAAATGTCTGCCCTGTCTCTGTACACACAACCTGCACCTTCGTATAAAATTACTTTGTAATGATTGGAATGCACGAATGTTAACTTTTATTGTACTTTCAGCTTTTGACAGTTGGTGCCTCAGTTTCCTTATGTTGTGACACTCACTTGAATAAACAGTTTCTTTGAAGTATCCCCACACAAAAAAATCAGTTAGATTCAAATCTGGTGATCTTGGGGGCCATGCTACTGGTCCGCCACGTCCAATGTTTAAATGCTGCCATACTTGCACTGTGTAATGACATGGAGTATCATCATTCTGAAACCTCATGTTTCTACGTACCTCCAGGTTCACGTTTTCTATCAGTGGCGGAAAATAGTGGTGGCGAAACTTGCTGTACGTGATACCATTCAGTCTTGCTGGTAGTTCAAATGGCCCAATCAGTTGGTGGCCTACTATGCCAGTCCGCGCCACACATTCACCCTAAACTGGTGTTGGAAATGAGAGTTTTTTATTATATGAGGGTTTTCAATAGACCATGTGTGAAAGTTGTGAATGTTGAATATTCCACTTCTTTGGAAATGTGATTCGTCCATCCACAAAATACTATAAAATAAGACAAAAGCTTGGTCATTCCTAGACAGACAAAGCATGTCGTTGCAAAAGTCCACCCGTTTTTCTTAATCAGCTGGGAGTAGAGCCTGTACCCTCTGTAAGTGATATGGATGATAATTGCTGGCATGCGGTATATAATGTATACTAGTTGTCTGGATCCAATACGACTGCTTATCTTCCTGATACTAGTAGACAGTTTATTGTGCACCTCTTCCATCACTTGGTCGACACAGTCCTGGTCAGCCTTCGGGATGCCTTTACGTCTTGAACCAGGCATACAGCCTTCCATGAACGAGTTGTGTGTGTTGATGAACATTCGGTGATCAGGATACCTTTTAGGTTACCTGCCTCCTCTTCTTCATAGATGTTCTTCATAACAAGCAGCAGCACAATGTCCGTTACCTGGAGCGACATTGTAAAGATAGCTCATCTCAGCATGTTTGCGAGGTGAATAAGGCATGGTAGTCTGTTTATGGAATGTCACATATCCACATTGATTGGTACAAAATCACATCCAGTAACCTATGTAATGTCATCTTGCCAGTTAGTAAT
The DNA here is from genome assembly GCA_029891345.1 of Dryococelus australis. NCBI lineage: Eukaryota > Metazoa > Arthropoda > Insecta > Phasmatodea > Phasmatidae > Dryococelus > Dryococelus australis. Next base: position 185,365,218 of record CM056997.1, on the reverse strand, counting down.
CAACTGTTCATATCACACTGCTGTTCAAAAGATTAATACATAATAGCTGTGACCGCGATAATGGGAGCATGTAATTACAGCAACTTAAAGTTTTATATGAATATTCTGTGGTTGGTTATTCTGTTCATTCTAACTTTGGTAAACCCAGTTTGTTAAATCGTTGAGATTTTTAGTAATTGTTTTATCTGAATTTTTAAAGTGCTCAGTTTTATATTAAGGTAGAGGCGGTTGTACATATCACAGCCACTAAGGCAGGTACATCACAACTTAAGAGGTAAACTGAGTTTTGCTGGCATAATAATTTGCATATTGTTCTGGTAGAATATTGGATGCACCCAAAACACTAGGTACACATTTCTACCTGTGGAATTGAGTGTCTTGGATAGTCCTTTACTCTGAGTATGCTGGAGAATGGCCCGATTGGGAGAGGCAATTCTCTTCGACACTGGACTCACAGTAGAAAACTTTCCTAGATCTGTTTGACGTAAACAACGTGGAAAATTCTCATTTCTATTTCACCACTGGCAACGGCCGATAATTTTATCCACTGCCGATTGCTCGGCCAGATGCAGAGTACTAGGGTGAGATTGCACGTTGTGAACTCAACTGAACTAGTGTACACTGCTAGGACGTTTATTTTCACCGGATCCGCCTTAATTCTTTTTCTTTTTATTAGTTCTCATGCCTTACGCAAAGAAGGGTGGAAGTAAATGAAAATTGAAGGATATATTAAGACAGCTTGAGCATGAGATACTTAGTTTACATACTCCACTTATAGAGGAGAAGAATCCTTTGTTCGTACCACCTACCAACCGGAAGGACGAATAGGTTTTGAACACTTACTGATCGTACAATTCAACCATACTCTCGTTGCCTTAGACCCAACACTGCTACCTAACTCACTCACATCTATCCCCCCCCCCCCCCATATGCCTCAAGAGACGCTCGCGTGCACAGCTCCACCACAACCAGAGTCGGCCACTGTTCAGCCGCTAGCCCCTGCTACCAGCCAGCCGGCGAGGAGAAGAGCATCACAACCAAGCACTTCTCCTGTAAAGCGTCAAAAGTTTGTGACTCCTATCTTACTTGACTTCGTACCAACCAGGAAACCAACTCGACCATCTCTATACATGGGAACATTACCAAAACGATCTTAAGGTATGCTCATCGCAACTCTGGAATTGCGTATATTGAAGGCCTCCTCTCGGAGTAAATCCAGGGATACATATCGCAAAGCTATCAGTGTAAAGTTGAATTCCCTTGTTTGCAGCCAAGGAAGAACACTCCCTAAACCACACTGTGTTAACCTCACTACAGTGTGGCTAACCCATCTCTAAACGCCAGGCACTATTGAGGGCTTGTGTTCTTCTCCCAGCGACACCAGGGTAACCTCTATGCACCACTTCTCATTGTAGCTGTTTTTCATTTTGAAGTTCAGTTGTTGTGTACTTACGTGTGTGTTAACTCCTTGTTATACCAAGAGATGATATAAGAACACACACGCTTGCCTCAAGAGAAACACTGGATTCATATCACGCTTGTATTTGAAGGTCAGAGGATAAAATATAAACACTTTTCCCATTTTTTATGTAAAAAGTACGTTTGTTAACAATATGGTTGTGTTTCATTTATTATACACAATACATATCAGCACAATGTTAATTCCCTTTCTTATTGTCATTCTAGATTACAGTCTTATTTAGTGATTGTTGGTTAATTTACTACTCACTATAAAAGCAGTAAGAGATCATTACTCAATATTATTTTGTGGTGTAGTCAATTTATATCTTTTCTTATGTAAATAATATAGTGCAGAAATATTATATTCCTATGAAAGAATGCATTAAATGTATACTTTTACACAACCAGACATATTCCACATTTACTAGAACTTATTCTGTTTATCGAGCTAAACACATGGAGACGTTGAGTTGTACATGAAAATGCCTAATTCAGACAGGTTGAGTTTTGCAGAAAACAATCTGAAAACTATAACACATGCTTTTGACCTGTAAGGTACATGTTAAGTTTTTCATGGGAGCTTCTCAGTTTTAGTTAATGAATAATACTTTATGTGTTTTTCAGTTTTTCTCACTCAAGAGAAACATCAAGTAACCTCACAATTACAAACAGTTTTTGACATAACGTATAGTTCATTCATAGATAACTTAAGTTATTTTTAATGATTAAGTTGAGTACATCCTCTTGTAGATATTGTTTAAAATTGGTGGACAGCACTTTTAATACACACACTCTTATGTATTAAAATTAAGAACTTTTCATTTTTGTTAGTGTCCTTTTGTCTAACTAATTTTACAAATTCCAAAAGCAGAAAGTCACCATGAATGGATTGGTTATCAAGTAAGTTTTTGCAGTGATATGTTAGATAGCAAGGTGATGGTTTTGGTTGGTTGTTTGTGCAGATGGACCTGAGTACATTCATCTACAAGTCCCAGTGTGAGTGCCTCAATGAGTCTGATGACCACCCACTAGCCCACTGCCTCACCAGTAGTGGAGGCTTCCTCGAGTCTGACTGTGACGAGCAGGTAAGTGTTACTGCATCACCTACACTATGCCACAGTGATTGCTGACGAGTCTGGTTGCAATCCTGTTCGTGTACTGGTTCCTGGACATGCTCTGTCCTGGCTATGAAGGCGGTTGCCTTCCCCTCAGTCACATATATTATACTAGTGCAAGCCACCATTATCACTTTGCATTTCTGATTCAGGAAGCCATGCTGTTTGGTTTCTTATGTCAGTGTTTGATATTTGCTTCTGAAAGGTTAGTGCCTGTAGCCAATGATTGCATAGTTCTTTATGTTAATATGTTTTCTGCACTGTAATGATTTGCTGTATACACAATGTGTAGAGCCAAGATTTTATGGTGAATAGCGATAAAACTGAAATAACACTGAAACGCAAGTTAAGTAATAAACAGACAAACTCCGAATTTAAAGTTATATACTGCCTAACACTAAAATTTCAGTTAAAACACAAAATAAATGAAATTCAGCTCAAATATATTATTTTATATGTGAAACAATGACCAACAATCTGTATCCTAAAATGTATAAACTGCGTGATGATAAGAATAATTTAATTTTTCAGATAATGGGAAGAAAAAAGAATTCTTTTTAAGCTGTTGTCATTCAGGCTGAGTGAATAACAGCAGTAAACATTGAATACCATGTGGATAAGAAATTATCATTTAATGAGAATAGCAAAATTGTAAAAGTAAATATAAAAATAATTTTATTTCCAGTATTGAATTTTTTTTTTCTCTATGAAAAATATCCAAGCTATTCATGTAAGACTGTAACAAAAAATCCACACTGTTTAGGAACCTCAATATACAATTTGACACATGCCAACATGCTGCCCAGCGCACGTGCACTCTCTATGGGCGACTTCGCCCCATCTCGAGTCAATGAGAGCTCGGGGCAAGTCAGTAACATAGTGGCAAAGTAATTTCACATACCAAGCAGTAAGACTCCACTCGTTGGCCAGCCTCGTATGTAAAAGAGATTAATATGATTAATTATGGAATATACAGCCCGCCCGGAATCCCGCATGCAAGCGCCACCCCCTTGAATAAATAAACATTTTTTGACAAACCGCTACCCTACATTTAGCTGTGAAAGAAGTTCCAGCAATCACACAAGATGGCAGCACCCCTGCGACCTTGTGGTGTCACATCCCGCCAGCCTCAGAAAGAGGTGTTTAAATTTGTTGTCACCTCCACACAGGAAGATAAGAAATGCGCATCATCACTGCAACCCTGATAAATCTACCCCTGCACTGGAAGGCTACTCTACCCTACACCCACGGAAGATCGCTGATCAAGGGATTTTTCAGTAAATAAGGCGGTCTGCTAGCATGCCCCAGCAGAGACGTACGGCTAACCAGCCGCATAGGTCAAAGAGCACTCCCTTGTCTGCAAAGACCTCTCTCCTCTCCTCAGCCTGCGAACTGCTTCAATCTCCTGCCCAGCAGCTTGAGAAGGCAGCAATGCAGCCTCTTGTGAAGGCAGCATAACCCCTGCAGCTTGCGAAGCTTCATCCACACCAGCTGACCGTAAGGGCGTCTCTCTCTCTCCAGAGATAACTTAGACGTCCTGTACCCAGCAATCCTTTACCCCAATCAAATTTCTTGACTCCCACGGTAGCAGGTCGTCGCGACTCTAGTGCCCTTCTGGACAACCCCCTTAGCTAAGGAGATGCAAATTGTGTAGGATAAATTTTTGCATTTTCTTTTTATTATTAATTATTTTCCAGGCTTACCTTCACTGGTTTCCAGTACATAATGTATTGTAATTAATATTTTAGCTAGTTAATTAATTCTTGTATACGTCAGCCAGGTCTTCTCCACTTAGAGTTATAATTGTCGCCTACCATAATTTAATGTTTAGAGCCCAGTTCAATTTTCGTATTAGTGTTGTGTGAGAATATTATTTGTGCAATAGAAAGATCCCGCTGAGGACTAGACATGAGGTGTGCCAAATTCCACAGGATACATAGCGTGCAGAACACTTTAACTCCGGAATAACATGCCGCTGCTCCTGTTTTTCCAGTGCTTCCTTGTCTACCCTCGGTGGCATCCTAATATTGGACTGCCTATCTAAATGTCAGGACCTTGAGTGTGACTGCATAAGACATACCCCCAGGACTGTACTTCAGTGGAAAGGTCAGAAGGCTGTACCAAATGCACTCTAAGAAAGGTGGTGGTAAGAGCAGTGTCAGATGCTGAGAGTGACGTGCCTTACAGAGGCAAGTAAATTCAGAGGTAGAAACAGCAGCTACGAGTGAGGTCACACACCAAATTCCGCAAAAGGAATACATTCCTCGACCGACCCATCTCACCATATAGTCCTCTGGATTAAACCTCACCACTAGACCACTTTTTAGGTATTTGTTGGCTGGACGCTGAACAGGAACCTGCCAGTCCCCCTTGGACAGTAACCCCACCGTTCGTTGCCATAGTAGCCCCGCCTAAGGCAGTCCTGAAAGCTGATCCGCCCAACTCGTGTTTGATAAAGTTGGCTTCAGGGAAGACAATCCGGGTTCGACTCCCAGCGAAGGTCGTCCTCCAAGTCCCGTGCCATCTCGGCCCCATAAAATTACATTCCTGCACGCCCACCCACGAAACCAATGCAGATTGTCTCTCTTGCCAGATCGCTCATCACCACCACCACCACCACCATCGCTTAAGGGGGCGTGGGACATAAATTAACACCAAATACGTAAATTGATGTTTACTGGTTTTTGAAAGCCAACATAGAAAAAAGTAAAAATGGCAATCCTAGATAATAGGTTTTGCCAATTTAACAACCAAGTATTTTGCAGTATTACTGTATCAATTTCGCATAGTGTCTTGCGCCACGAAAAAACACAAAAATTGACGCCGTCAGAAATATCTTGGCAGAATGTCACTCAGGTAAAATATTTGCTCTCATAGTTAGTAAAAGCTATTCTGTATGGTTGCCCTTTCTTTGTTTTCTCTTTTGTCTTCTATAAAATTTGTAAAATGCGATAAACCTCAATAGCATTAATTTATGTCCCGTGCCCTCTTAAACATTCTCACACCATCCCCATACCCCCGGACAAGCTGGCATCCAGAATCTTGGCAGCTATCGTAGTGAGGAAGGTCGAACTCTCTAGAAGGGAATCAATTTCAGTTCACCACCCTCTGGTGTTTAACTCACCTTTTACTCATCGGCATCTTCCCACTAAGCGGCCCTCTACAGTATCTACTACGACCCACGGGGCCAGTACAAAGTTTAATATGCTGCGGTAGGATTGCTTGAGAAACTCGAGGGGGTAGTCAGCATCCTAGCCACCTAGCACCGATATAAGGAGCACGGGTCAAAGTTACGAAGAAACAAAACACTAAAACGTGATTTCTTAACCTATGGTAATGCTCTCCATTATCTTTGTTCAAATAAATTGTTTTCTCTAGCTATGCAAGTGCATAAAAATTATAAAAGTTTAATGGAAATATGCACATAAGAATAAATAGTCAACAACTTTCAATGATAAAAATTGCATTAAAATAACACAGTACGATGTTGGCTCTAATAATGCACAATTTTAGTAACAATGTTTCAATTTCTAGGACTTTCATAACTAAACAGATGACACCAAAATCACGTTTTTTTAAAAACTAAATTTGCCTGAAAATAACATCACAAAATCTTGCCCCTAACAATGTGTATTTGCAGAAAGTTAAGAAATGACTTTTTACATAAACTTGCAAAATCTCTATTTGCATGTCATAATAAAAGAATTTACATAGCTTTGTTTTCTTGTCCTTTGAGAAAAACAGTTATACTCAGTTTATTGAAGTTGCAAATCTTAGATTTAAAAGAAAGGTGTATGCACTTGCATATTAACAAAGCTCGCACATAAAACTATTGCTGGCCCCCAATTTTACATGGCCTTGTGGTTCCTGAGAATAGCCTCGTATAATTGCTGCCCTTGTAAAATTATAAAGTTAATTTTTATTTATCTATGACACAAAAATAACAGGTTTTTAAAATGCAATATTTTAAATTTATTTCAATGTAAAACACATGTTATATGAACTGAAGATTACATTGCAAAGGCAGGCTTTATGTAGTAAGATGCAGTATTCTGATTACAGCTCATCATTTCACTCACATTCACTCAGGCTGTGAAGATACATTCACTGAAAAAAAAGGCTCCGCAAGACAAAGGTCCTAAAACCATCAAGTTGTTCATCAACCAGCCACGAACCATGGATTTTGACATGGCTGACTCTAACCAGGCTGTGCAGGAATTACAGTAAGTGTGATGCATGTTGGATGTGATGAAACTTGGTAGAGTATTATGTACCATATTTATGATTTAGGCTGTGTAGCCACCCAGCAATGTAATGTGCGCTGCTGCCTGCCAAATGACCAATAATACAAGCTGTAACTGTCACTCAGCTGGTAATATGAATGCTACACAAATAGATGACATATTTCGAGAATGTAAGCTTTAATTATAACTTTTTTGATAGCATAATTTCCTGCTTCCTTCCATGAAAGAATTGTGTTTATTCGCAACACAATATAGTCGACTCTCGTACCGAAAACACATGTACAGATAAACCATATTGACAGTAAATTTTCAGTGGTCCTGGCACAAATATTACCGTATTTACCCGAAAGGATGACGACCCCTTCCTAAAAAAAAATATTTTTGAGGGAAAAATATTTAAACCTGAATTCAAGACTACCCCTGTGAATTGCTGAAAAAATTATTTACGTTCGAAAGTATTTTTACATGAATTTAAGACAAACCCTTCAAGAAGAAATGCTATTAGATGAATAATATGAGATATTTTATTTACCTTTAAAGAAAAGCTAATCGCAATGAAATAGGGCTGTATGGTAGCAGCATCTTTCTTACACTGTAAAACTTTTGTGGGTGTTATACTCGTGACTTGAGCCATTTTGCTTCTCAGCAAAGTGCTTCCTCTTTATGGTCAGATGACATTAGATAAGGGGACCCATGTCAAAGTTGACAGGTACAGTCTCAGCACTACAAAAATTGGTACAACCATAGGACACACTGTATTTAAGCATGAAAAGCCTTTGTCAAAATCCTCTCTCATGGCATGCCAATTTTGGAGGATTAACTGTTTCCTGAGTAAAAAATTATGAATAGAAGTCCATAGTAATTTTGTGCATGTAACACAAACTTAATACTGAACTACCAGTGTCGCACATTTATGGTATTTGTGCCTAGGTTTTGAATTGTAGACGACGCCTTATTTTCTTTATTCTTTTTCTGTCAAAAAACCTAGTTTTCCTTTCAGTTAAATACGGTATATAAATAATGATGTTGCGTTGATTGAAGTATATTTTGGGTCCCATCATCTAAGATTTCCTGCAACAATCTTTTTAAGCTGGTTGTTTATGCAAATGTCCTGTAAATGAATATGAAATACGTCTTGCATGTCGCCGTGCTGGCGTAGGCTATCACCAGAGGCTTGCCATCTGGGTCGTCCTGGTACAGTACGGCACCCAGACCGTTTTGGCTTGTGTCTGTCTGCAGAATAAGGAATCCGTCTCTTTATGGTCGATGCAGACAGCTAATATGTTGGAATCTGCTCTTGAGGGCCTCAAATGTTGCGCTGTGTTCCAGCGTCCTCCGTCACTATCATGCTCCTTTTTTCAACAATGGATGCTCTCTTGGGGGAAGTTGCCTTCGGTGGACACGATGTGGCCCAAGTACTCAATATAAGTTTTTCCGAAGTTGCTCTTCAAAAGCTTGGCGGTGAGTCCATGAAGTTCTGGCCGTTTCATTACTCGTAAGTGGGTGAGATGCTCCTCCCCAGTCTTGGAGTAGACTATCATTTCGTCCTGATAGGCGAAGCAAAGCTGTCGGATGTAGCCAGTTTAAACTTTGGGGGACATTAGTTGCTGAAAAGTAACGTGCATTCGTAAGTTCGAAAGGCGTGATTCAACTGCAGAGTTTCTTCTTCCAGTGACGTGAATGCAGTGTACTTGCAGCTGTCAGGATGCACTGCGATTTGCCAATAACCGGATTGCATATCAAAGGTGCTGATGATCTTTGCCTCGCCTATGTTGCATCGTTCAAAGCCTTGTAGTTGCCGCAAAAAATCAACTGTCCGTCCTTCTTTGGTACAAGTACAACAATGGTGATAGGAGAGTTTGATGGCTCAACGATTCCCTGGTGTTTCATATCTTTCAGCTGTTTCATTATTAGGTGGTGTCGCCTAGGGGAGACCTTGGATGGTTGGTTATAGATGGGTGTAGAGGTATTCAGCAATATTTCGTGTTGAATGGAGTGGGTCTGACGCAGTGTTCCCCCAGATCCAAAAGCCCTGGCATGCTCGTCGAGACCTTCCTTCAATTGTCGGAACTGCAGTTCTATGAGTTCATGGTAAATCTCCCCATCGCAGATAGCAAGTGGCTTCTGTTGGTCAGGTCGATGCTCCCAATGCACAGTGACATGGCAGTTGTCGCGCAGGTATTCTTATCTTTGCCCATGGTACATGATGTATTGTTGCTGCAGGAACCAAGGGTGGCCTAGTATTAATTCCTCCTGGACGTCAGGCGACACAACTAACTCCGCTTGAGTCTTGAGTTTGTGAAGTTCAATGGTAAGCATGGTTCTGCCTTTGATGGTGAGCGTGCACTCCGGTTCCGCTATTCTCACTGTTTTCGTCTTGGGGTGTAGGCTATCCCAATGATCTGCGTTGAGGACGTCTTGTCTGATGAAATTTCTGGACGCAGCTTAGTCAAGCAGTGCTAGTACATTATTCCTGTTTACTTGAACCTCGATGTGCAGGGCCTCGGGCACGTCTGCTTCCTCGTCTAGGAGCTGGAGGGCTTGCCCTTCTTGCCCAATGGGGTGGCCCCTGTTGCCCCATCGGCAACAGCGTTTCCTTTTTGCGGTGCACTCTTCTGATTTAACTCAACTGTGATGGGTTGCAGCATATGGTTTGTGTCCCCTTCTTCCGTTCATTTCGGTCTTGATGGGGGCTGCTGCAGGCAATCTCTGTTGTAAGGTATCCGGGACAATACCAGCACTTGGGCAGGAAATGGAGCTAGCGGTGCGGGTGGTGGCAGCTTCTGTGATGTTCTTCAGGCGGCTTGTCTGGTTCTGCTTGTTTAGTAGGTTTTGGATGATCAAGTACAGTCTGCGCTTGAAAATTGCGCTCGGCTTCTTGTGTACGATCGAGTTTGTCCACCGTGAGTGACTTAGGAATGAGTAGGTTGTTCCGGAGGTATGGTAGCAACAGGCGGGTTACCTGCTGTACACAGCTGGCTTCGTCTCCATCGGAAAAAATCTTATTGTATATTTGCACCTTCCTGCAGATAAAGATCTCAACTTCCTCTCCTGGTGACTGCGTGTGGCTGTAGAATTCGGTCATGAGCCAAGCTAACACTTCCTCGCCTGTGAAGTGCTGGGCAATACGGCTGCTTAGCTGGCTCCATTCTGAGATTATTTTGCTCTATTTATTCCACTATTCGAGGGCTTTGCCCTTTAGTTTGGCTTGAGTGTGTGCAACCCATTGCTTTTCGGGCACCTGGTGCATACAAAATTCCCTTTCGCATTCTACTTCAAATGTCAGTGGGTCCTCATGGGGTTTTCCCACGAAATCAGGTAGCTGTAGTTCCCCTGAGCAGTGGAACATACTGTGGGTTGAGGTCGGTTCGGAATTTGGAGGTCGGTATTCGGCGGTGCGTCGGCAAACCTCGCATTGGTAAACCATCCGTGGCCTGTTAATTCATTCATCTGGCCATCTGATGCAAGTGTGATGATAGATTTCGGTACACAGTATGCACCTTACTGTGTGGATTCCGCGGCCTGGGCAAGTGACCCAACTGCAGAACGCTGTCGGTCTGGTTCTACAATTCTTGTATCTGTATTCAAGGCCATCAGTGTATCTAGGCTCGTCTGCCCAGCCGAGGCAGGAATAATGACTCCATTGTTTGTATTGGGCACATTGTATCCTATGGGTCCCCGTGCCAGGGCAGTTTGGTCTCGAACAGCGGCTGTGTAGCTGCAGCAGTGTAGTCGAGCTTACGCTCACTCATGTCGACAATTGACATTTTGAAATGTGCTGTGAGCATCACAGAGTGTTTCTGAGACTCCCCAGAGTCGGTTTGGTTCTCAAGTTGGTTTTGGATGACCAGTTTGTACTGCTTCATGAAAACTACAGCAGTTGCGCTCCACGTTGAGCGCAACTGCAGCAGTTACACCCCATGTTGGGTGCCAGAAGATCTCCTGTATACTACTTCTTTACATGTGACTCCCTGTCTATCTGGGAGAACACTACGTCAAGCAGTATAGGTTTTGTAGGATGCTAGGCCAGGCAAATCCTATTCTGACGGGGTTCTTAGTTACTTATTCCTTGCCATGCATAGCACTGGAGCGCGTACGGTGTACAGTACTGGCCTGGTAGCTTTGCGGCAGGTCACAAAGTTGGGTTCTGGCAATGAGATTTTACTCTTTAGGTTGTGGGTGACTGGTCGGATATCTGGGCGACGCATCTCTACTGTGCTAGATTGGACCATAGGCTGTACAGTGGTGCGTGCGGGCACTGCAGGTATGTGTGTGTTCTGACTTTGGATGTTTGTTCGTGCAGATAGGGGAAGAACAACAAAGTCGAGTCATAAATAGCAGATGGGGAGTGTTGGTGGCTGGTCCGGCTGACAAAGGTTCTCAATGAGCCTCTGGTGTACCTCTCTCCTGAGACGAGTTGGAGCCTCGAACAGTTCGTTCGGGATTACAGGTGTGACAGGTACCAAGAGATGGCTCAGGGTCTTGCCTGTTCTCGTGGTGTAAGCTGGTCGATGAAGGCAACAGGGGATGGGATCAGCCCTTTTAATGCCTGGAGGCAATGAGCGTCTGTTCAACCATCTCCCTAATGCCACTATGTTTGGAAAAAGGCATCTGGAAACACACAAGACATGCTCACGTCCATGAGGCAAAAAGCAGGGAATGTGATTCCTTACATAATGTCGTGCCACGTGGAGTGGCTGCAGACTGCACAGACACCCTGTCCCAGTGTTCGGCACCTAAACGTGGTGAACACTGTGATTCAGACCTCGTCGTTAAAAGTCTCAACACGTGGGTGTATGCCCCAGCCGAATCTTCCCAATCCAAGACACTGAAAGTGCGGTGGAAAAGACATGCACCGAACTGACAAGCTGGTCTGAAGGCAGAGTACCTTTAAGTGGGCACACCCGGGTTTGCAGAAAGGCTGGCCTGTTGTGAGTGCAGGTGGGTTGAAAATTTGTGTGTTGGCTTGATTGAGTAGAGCTCCCGGGATCACCTGCGTTTCTCTCAAGGCACAGTGTCAACTGGGATAGGTGCAATGTCTACAGGTACTCGTGAATTGGGCTTAACACAATGTTTATTCCATGAGAGAGGAAATAAACACTTAGTGTCACACCACCTCCTATGTGTGCAAAAGCTTATGTAAATCAGGTAGAGGTGACCTGGTACTGAGCTATAAGGGACGGGGTAGACTAGCGCTGTGAAAACAACTGTAACTGGATTAACTCCCTATTCCATTGTTGCCCTGAAGAGGCTGCAGTGTTTAAGTGTGTATACGACTTGGCATTAGGGCTCTTCGGCACAATGCTTGTATTACTAAGCAGAGCATGAGAGGATTAATCTCGACAAGGAGACCAAGGTTTTAGGAGTCCCTTTGGCACTGAAAGTGTGGTGAAGAGAGAAGGTAGAGCTTAGGAGCGTGGTTGAGCAGGCTGGTCAGTTCCCTGTCAGCGAGTGTAGTGGGCACCGGCCAGCTCTGAGATGAAAGACAGCGATGAAACATACTCGAGGAGCCCTCTAGCAGTGGGCAGTAGTACTCGTACAGTCTTGACGGTAATGGTATTCTTCTGTTAGAGAAAAGTAAGTTCGATTTTACATCTGCTTTACTTATGTTGTCATTTGTCCTCCATTTGGCTGTCATCTGACCACGCCACATCTCTGCCAACCAGCAATAGCAAGACAAGAGGCAATCTGTATATTTTCTTTCGTGTATTTGTTTAGTAAATATTCAATACTCATTACCATGTAGGGAATATGTGACAAATAACAAACAAATTTAGGTTACTGAATATCATCTAGGAACAAATTAAATATACTTACACATAATTTCTATGTCAATAAACTATTAAAATAACCAAAGAATGTTCTCCATTTGGTTTAATTCTTATAATAAAGGTGAATCAGGAAATTATAGGTGTTAAATGAATTGGCAACATCTGTGACTAATGTTAAATATAACCCCTGAAAACCTGAAATTTTATGTGAAGATGAGATGGAGTCCTATTTAGTAATTATGTCAGTACATGTCACGTATCAATGTATTATGAGATAGAGAGCAACTCAATCAAATGATCTGCTCTCTAGATCTTGATGTTTAGAGCCGCACAAATCTGTGCAATGTTCGTCCAGTATTCTTTTCAGTGATTATCATGGTTTGTTTACAACATACTTGAAGCAGTGAAGTTTGTCAATAAGCTTATTTTCACGTTGCATTGGTAGCAGATTCTGCTGAAGCTGTGGTTTAGCACTTCAGTTGCAGTACTATTTGTTGATGTACTGCAAACTGTTTGTAGGTGTTCGCAATTTCCTTCTACATTAACCCTAAGCCTGTAACAAAGTTCATTTACTGTAAATTGTTTAATTGTAAATGCTTGCACAACTTCTTACTGTTATTGCTTGTGTCCATCGCATTGCAGTATCGTGTCCTATGCAAATGTGCCGAATTTTTTTTTTTTTTTTTTTTAATGTGTTTGTAGAAATAAAACTGAAATGACCAAAAAATGTATTCGTTAGTCACACAGGGGCATATGTTGTGTGGATAAAAACAATACAAAAACAGACATTTTAATTTTTTTATTGCACATCCATGGTAACATAACCTCTACTTGCCTATTTCTTATGTTGCAAACAATTGGAACAAAAAATGTACGCTACTTCCATAAATGCTGCAGTGAAACTAAATGTCTCTCTGATGGTTCTTAGTATTTTTGCACTTATCACTTTTCTAAACAAGTTATTACCCAATAACATACAAATGTAAACAACCGTAATCAATTCTCTTGATTTTCTGCAATATCCATTGAAAAAAAGCCACCAGTTATTATGATTAGTAATGGTCTGCCCAGCTCTAATAACTATAGAATAAAAGTTTAATTGAACAACTTGTCGTGAGTAGGCCTTTAATAAAGTCAAACAAATAACCACTTGAGATGGGAATGTAATTGTTCTCAATTTTCACAGAATTTTTTCAATGTTTGTTCTTAAAGGTACTTAAAAGAGCATTTATGAACACATTTTATAGCATTTATTTTGTGGTTTTTAGAATTTTTATAGCATTTATTGTCTGATCTATAGCGATTTGTTGCATATATATTAAAAAACTGGGAAAATAGCATTTAAATACTTTTTTTCCGTGTTATCCTTGTCAAGTGTCGACATTTTATTAGTGCATTTTAGCTAAAATAATTTTATTGCTACATCGACAATTTAAATAGATTTCGGCATGTACAGGCCGCAAATTTTTACAAAAAAAATAACTACAAAAAGTGGGGTGCAGCTTATTTACGAGATATTGGCATAAAAAAAATATTACCCCCAAAACACATTTAGAAATTTGTCAATGGACTATAGTGCCACATGGCCTGCTTGCGGAAATGCAGAGTGGTGGGGGGAGGAGGGAAAGAGAGTAAGACAAAGAAAAAGGGGCTGCTTGTGATGGATGCGGCCATAGGGTGTGGGGTGTTAGGAACAAGAGGGTGAGAATGAGGGTGCTGGCGGGGAAGGAAGGAAGAAAGAAAGTGATGAAAGAGCGAGAGGAAGAGGATGGGAGCTGAGTAGTGTGGGCGTGGCTAGAGGGAAGATTGACCCAAGAAGGTAGAAGAGGGGTGTATGGGCGTGGCTACAAGGGTGGATGTTGGATGGCGGAAGAGGGGTATGGGCGTGAACTGGAGGTAGGGAGAGAACAGTGTGTGTGCTGTCGAGGGTGGGAGGAGGCGGGCTAAGTGTGGAATGTGGGTGGCAGCAGTTTGGCCTGGCGGCGACTGCTGCCTCCTGCCACGGAAGTTTATTAACAAATGCATGGGCAAAATACTTACGTGGATCAGTATTTTGCCACTAAAACAGACAATTTACTTACCTAATTTCGTATATTTAATTTGAAAACAATATTTAGGTAAAAACGGAACAGAATATTTCGCATCTATTTCACATTTATCGCTTGCGAATTTGACGCACCTTTAAATATGAGTAATGTGTAAATTACAGTAATATTTTCAACTATTTAAATTTTTTAATATTTGTAGGCCTCTACTTTTTGTGAGATGTACAGAGATAGCAACACATTAGAGTTGGTTAGAAGGTACCAAATGTTAGCCTTGACTTGCAGGTCTTTCTCTTGTATCAGATTGGCCCACTAACAGTTATCTGCTTGTTTCTACAATTACATTGGCTTATGCCATGTTTGCCATAGCCATGTGTTCATCAGAGGGGCGGGGGGGGGGGGGGAAACCATCTATGGTATGAGGATGATTTGTTTTCAGTCCTCAATTTTCCTCCAAAACGGTAATCTTCATGTAAGTCCTCTACCCATACTTTCATATTCGTTTCTGAGTATAAATGTGTAGGTGGTACTAGGGTAAATAAGGTATTTTACTTAAGGAGCATACTGGCATCCCAAGGAGATAAGTTATTCACAACCATATAGTGAACATGGGGTATTGTGCATGCTGCTGTGCAGTACCATCTCTGTGACCCAATATTTTACTGTGCACTGTCAAAACATTATCAGGTATGAGTCAGAACACTTTTAAAAAATTTGTGCACTTACTGTGATCAAGTTGTACTGCAACTAGAGTATATTCTGATGCATACCGCTTATACAACTAATCTAATACGATTATGATGCATCGCCAAGAGTACTTCTTCCACCACTACAGATGTGACACATTGCCTACCCTACAGGCCTACCCTACAGGCAACAGGAACTTATGAGCGTATTCTCTTTACCTGGAGGATATGCAATCCGGCAGGCATGCTCCCCCCCCCGCCCGAACTGTGAACCTACAAGGTGCCCAGACCTCGAGCAAGGCCGAGCGCCACTAACAAGGAACGAAGCAGAAACACTGATCAAAGTTTTCCCACCCCAGCCAGGGCAGAGGGACGTCATGCCCTCCCCGCACCCCGAGCCGACAGCATACAAGCTTCCACTATATGTCCGGACGCTGCCGACCTCGGGAGTCATTCTTACGCATCCTCTCTCGCGACATCCAGCACTGACTCAGTGCTACAACCTCCGGAGATCTTAGAAACTTCAAGTACACCCCCCGCGGCTAGTTACTACATCTTGACGACCCACGAACATACATATTCAACTTCAGTTTGTCTCCTTTAGACACTTTTTACTAAGCAGATTAACTTCGATTAATTTGTATTTGTCTGGAATCAGTATTCCCCTTTTTAGTTTAGAACCAGGTTGTCTACACCTGGATCCACAGGTACCTTCATTCCTCCATGGTTTGATAGGAGGTAGCACGGGTGACGTGTTTATTGAAAATTCAATAAACAGTCATTGTTCTCTACCTGTCTGTTTTTTTATTTCCAGGGTATTTGTTTGTATTAACGGTTGGAGACAGAATACGGCGTATACTGCCAACAGGGACGAAGATTATTTAAACCCAATTGGCCTGATTGTGGAACCCTTTCAGGTGTCTGCACATCAGAAGACATACATATTAGACGGCTACCTGTTTCTTCCCTGTCACACATTAGCACTAAGTCAGTACTCGTAGGGGAGAAACAGCGATGCCACAACCACTAGAAACACTTTCGCATCGGGAGGGGCGACAGACTCGGGTAATTTCTCACCACTCACACTAAGTCAGTGCACGGTGACCGTAGCCTGAAGTTTTGCCATTCAACCTAGTGCAAATGCACATCCAGTAGAGACTTGACGACCCCCATGGCTCCACATCCCTTATCAGCCTGCATACTGTGGGGGATCAGTGGGGACTCTTATCGATCTCGTGCCGGGAAGTTATTATTGGGTTACACTGTCAAATCTTCTTCTCTAAGTGCTTCACGTAGGCTGTCAAACTGTTTGCCCTATGCCTCACGAGAAGAGGAGTGGTAGAAAACGTAGGGAACAATTCCTGACTCATTCGCTCTCAAACCATGGATCGCACTACCACGTCCTACACAGGAGAGGCAGGTGGAACGGAACCGCGCCGCCGAACTTAGATGTCATACATCTTACGTATCATCCTGTGGTCAAAGGGTTTCTGACCGGAACAGGTGTGACTAGGCTGGGAGAACCTCAACTTTTGGACCAAGGGAGCACACCTGTGGAATCTCCAGTCCGGCCTATACTGAATTCGCAGTGTCTAGGTGAAACCTACCCCGACTGTAACTCCCAAGAATGAGTAAGTACTAACCAACACCTCTCGTCTGATGCCGACTAACTAAATCAAACTACCCTGCTTTTGGTCTAGCAGAAAAATCCCAGACCAACGTGCCAAGTCAGTCTAATCGGGCACGCTTCAATTCAAACAAATAAATCAAAATATTTTACTTATTTTAATCTCAAAGAAGCAGGAGTCTTTTGAAGAACTAAATGTAAACAAACAACAACTAATCACTGTTTTCCTTGGTGATGCTCGTTTGTGTAGACCACTGTCTACAGGGGTGCCAGTTCTTAAGTTCTGGCTGAACAATATGGCTAATGGAAGAGGTTCATTTCTTTTACTTGACATGAGCCACAGGTAGGATACTGTGGTGTGAAAATTTTTCATACCTAGTGTCACATTCTTTACTATCGGTGACTGGAGTGTCAACAAATGAGTGCTCTCAGACGTTTCTTTCCCTGTCCCTCAGCTCATCCACTTCATCTAAGGCATCTATGAGTTGGCTCCAGTTGTAGTTTAATCAGTGATGTATGGGGTCAAGTGAATATTCTCATAGGTGGCGTCAACTTTGTTCTCTCTACTGTGCTGCAGAATCCAGGACAATGTAGCACAAATTTCCAAGCGGCTGCTAAAGGATTGGGACTAGGAGAGCAGTCATGGTAGTGGAATTACTTGGTATCTTTTCTATGTGATAACCAAAAAATAAAGCACCCGTACCTTAGCAACTTCATAATTGTTTTAGTAATATAAAAATAAATCAGAAATTCAGCTAAAAAAATGTAATTGTCAATGCTAAAGTATATATTTGCAATCAAACATTGAAGCAGTAGTTGAACCGAAAAAATGTTGCTTCATGTTGTGACCATATTTCCTAGCAAAATATAAATGGAAGTTTCTGTTATTCACCATCAGATTCATTATACAGTTAAACCTATTAGGGATGTTGATATCTGAAAATATATTGATATTACCGTATTTCTGCATGTATAGGCTGCACATTTTTACAAAAGAAATGATAACAAAAAGTGGGATGCTGCTTATACAAGAAATATTGACATAAAAAAAAGTTTTTCCCAAAAACATGTTTAGAAATTTGTCAAAATTCAGTACATTTTAATGTTTTTTTAACTTGAAGGAAGGTAGAGAAGCGGAAAGAAGAATAAGACGAAAAAAAGAAAGAAAAAACTTCCACTTGTGCAATTATTTGAATTATTTGTTCACTTGCACTCATAAACAAAATAATCTTCATCCTGCATTCACATTTTTGAAATGTTGGAGCTCGGCCATAGATGCCATACATGAGAAAATCATTTCTCTGCTGTACAAGAAAAAGATAACTTACGTAGTTTGCCTGCCTGCCATGGCACTACAGTTGCACATTGATAAGATGCCACTTTGTGTAACATGTCATGGTTTTGCTTTCTCAAGTCAAGTTACCATCTGTGGAATAGTAATTGCATGATGTATATTTGTAAACATTGCATCGTAATACAAATTTTCTGTCTCAAATGTTTTGTAGGGTAGAAATTATGTCGGAATTGATTAATTTTGTATGTGATCGTAACTTAATATTTACAGGAATACAAAGATTCAGTGCGGCCTATACTTCAAATATGAATTATCCCAAATTTTGTATCAAAAACTTATGGTGTGGCTTATACACGCACGCGGCCTATACACACCAAAATCCGGTATTTATCTTGGTCATTTATAAAGGTATCATTTTACAAAATGATATATTGGAAGAAAACTATAGTTTTACGAAATAATATATATTTACATAATGATTTTTGGTACATCTGAATTTAATATTTTATGTAAAAGGACTTGACAAATGTAGAATTGCGTGGAATATTACATATTGAGGATACAAAGCATTGCAGAAAGTTGTGGCGCCTTATTATGGTGCATGTTGCCAAAGTCAACATTGTAATTTGTAAATATACTTATTAGATTCAGAACAGGGATTATTAAAAGAGCATTAAAAATATATATATATTAATTTCCTATAACTGGAAAAAGATATTGATTTTGATGCATGCCAGCATGCTGCCTATCATAGATTCTCCCATAGACAGGCGACTTCGCTCCATCTACGAGTGACCTGAGCTCAGGGGCAAGTCCTAACAGTGGTGAAATAAATAAATGTATCCAGCAAGGAGATTATACTAGCCTGGACAGTCGAATACGTAATTGTAATTCTTCCACGTAATTATAATATGCACCGCCCGCCTGGAATCCCACATGCAAGCGCCACCCCTACAAATAAAATAAATAATATTGAAAATCCAATACTCTTCAGTTAGCCATAGAAGCAGTTCCAATCAACCCCTGAGATGGCAGCACCCCTGTGACCTTGTGATGTCACACCCAGCCAGCCTCCGAGAGAGGTGTTTAAAATTGTCATTGCCTCCAAACGGGATATAAGAAATGTGCGGTGCTCCAGCACCCCGATAAAACTACCCCTCGCTCCCCGAAAAATTGTTGATGCTGAAATTTTCAAGTATAAATAGAGGTCCAGCACCATGGTCCAGCAGAGATGCCTGGCTTGCCGGCCGAACAGGTTCGCGATCTCTCCTTAGTCTGCAAAGCCTCTCTCTCCTCTCGAGAGCCTGCAACAGGACTTGTACTCCAGCCTGCTGCTGGGGAAAGCAGCACTTTCTCCAGCCAGCAGCTTGAGAATGCCACCAGCACTCCAGCCCTTCCACTTGCAAAGGCTTATCCACACCAGTTAACCACCAGGTTCAGCACTCTCTCCATACGGAATCCAACCACCTGTACCCACTACCCCTTTACCACAGTAAACTTTCTTTGACTCCCGTGGTAGCAGGTTGTTGTATGATTAGCGTCCCTCTGGACAACCCTTCTGCTAACATCATATGCTGTAAATTGCATAATTTAGAATTTAGTATTTAAATTAATTATAATTTTATCAGGCTTGCCTTCGCCTGTTTTTCCAGCCGAATGATTATTAATATTTTTCTTGTTAAGTTAATATTTTTAAGTGTATTTATTTATCCGGGACTTTCCCTTTTCATTTATCCCTGCAATAAATAGTATGTGATTGTTGACCCTTTGTGTCCCCTACATTAATTGTAGCCTAGTTCTCCTGTGAGTTCATTCTGTTGTGGTATCTTTTATCATTGAGTGTAATTGTTGTTGCACTAAGTAAATGTGTGGGTAGTCAGTTGTGCGGCGCACTGAGCTCCGCAGAAGACGGGGCCTGAAGCGATTGGCATTTAAGCCCGCAAGGGCATGCAGCTGCTGCTGGGTTTTCAGTGTTCCCTCAGCTGTTACTCAACGTGAGTCTTAATACCTTGACTGCCCATCACACGACAGGTCCTTGGGTACTATTGACAAGTCGTACCCCCCCAGGACTGGTTATGTCCGCAGAAAGGTAGACAGCTTCCTACCCAATGCACCATAAACACGGTGGAGACCAGAAGCGCTGCGAGAGACGCGCCCCCACATAGGCAGAATGCGACTAATACAAATTGTATGGTTTCCAATCCAATAGAGCCAACA
The DNA here is from genome assembly GCA_029891345.1 of Dryococelus australis. Classification (NCBI taxonomy): domain Eukaryota; kingdom Metazoa; phylum Arthropoda; class Insecta; order Phasmatodea; family Phasmatidae; genus Dryococelus; species Dryococelus australis. The sequence continues at coordinate 185,344,758 of CM056997.1, read as the reverse complement.
GCTAGTGAACCACAGTATGACACAATCATACCTCTGACACATGAGTGCCCATTAGGCTAGGCAGGTGTCTGCCGGAGGAAGATCAGGAGAAAACCCGTACCGAACCATCAGAGGATCTATTGCTAGCCAAGATACCGAACCCCTAGGTTTCCCCCATTCCGGTAGATGTAGCCCACTCTAGCATTATCAAACTAGCCACTGAAAAGTTAATCCGGGTTTGACACCCGCCCGCGGTAAATCTGCCGAACTTCTGCACGATAAAGTTGGCATCTGGGAAAATAGTCAGGGTTTGACTCCCACCGAAGGCCGTCCCCAAACCCTGGGAAAATCAAAGCTCGACCAACTTTGTCCTCACATGTCAGCCGATGAGGCTACTGTGGATAAACATTGCCACGTCAACCATCACCCTCGAATAATCGCCGACTGACACCTCATCCATATTCTTGGGATAGCTGGCGTCACACGTTTTGACAGCCATAGTAGTGAGGAAAGTGAAGCTCCCTGGGAGGGAATTCCTATCACTCCACCTCAGAGTGGGGTTTGGTTCCCCTTTCATTCGCCATAATGAGGAGGGTGGTCAGCGTAACAACCTCTTAACCAATAAGACCCAAGAGTAGCATGCGTCAATTTAGATAAAATACCCGTGAAATATATAGACGATTTGTAGTGATATATTGTTGATATAATATTGCCATTTTGATATATAAATATTTTTCCAACATCCCTAAAACCCATTTTTTTACACTTTGCAAGGGACCAGGAAAAAATGTTGCAACATGCAGAAAAGTGCAAGAAAAGGGAAATTTATGCTGCGTGTGTATTACATGAGACTAAAGAAGACAAGTGTAAAACAGGGGTTATACTGTATTGAATATATTCTCAAAACCATAGGTCTATATGTTTTTTGGTTTTGAGGTGTGTGTGGTCAAGTAACACATACTTGCATGTTGTTTATATGTGAAGGTTGACTGCGGAGGAGGTGGATGGAACACCGGTGAACCTGCGCTACGTCAAGTTCCAGAATGTGCAGAACATCCAGCTGTTTGTGAAAGACAACCAGGGTGGCACTGAGACGACGCAGATAGACCACCTTGTTCTGCTTGGATCACCCATTTCTACCACCAACATGGGCGATTTCAAGAGGGTGGCCGGCAAGAAGGGCGAGAGCCACTGAGGTGAGAACTACATGCAGGCTTGTTGTTTGAAGTGCCATGCCTCCTGGTGTTTCACAAGCTGTTCGTTTTTTCAGAGGAGTTTGGTATAGCAGCTTTTTATAGCAGTAACAGCTTACAATGTTCCACAAAACATTGCTCTTAAGTTGCAAAGTAATTTTATGGCAAATAAGGTAAACCTCTATAACAAAAATAAAGGGACCAAAACATTGTGTGTTTGTTGTAAGGAGTTACTGTATGTTGTATAGATGTTAGGTAAAATGATACTCCATTAATACATTGTAATTTGAATTTTGTCACATCATACTTAAGATATTATGTACCTAAATAAAATGTCAAACTAAATATAATTAATTTTTTTAGATTTTACAGAAACAAACAAAAAATTAAGCTCTGTTTAGTATGTATTAATTACAATTTGAAACATGAAGTGACATATTAGTTTATATTAAATGACAAATTTCATTAATATCCAGACAATGCACTTCAAATTGCGACATACATTTTGATGTCAGTCATACAGTGCAATTATTTAAAACACATTGTTAACTATTACAGTAGTCTACTTCATACAGTTAACAAGGTGGACTGAGTTGCAGCATGCAACTTCTTGAGAATTAGGGGGGGGATATTTCTTGATAGCCATTGTTATTTGAAATTTGAACACTGCATTGAAGTTTTTACAGTGGATTCTCGAATATTCATTTTTCAGTGGACCAACAAGAAAAAATGAAGTAGGGGTGAAACGATGGCTGTGGAATTGGATTTTAGACCTGAGAAACATTGTAGATAACCTCAAAATGCATTTTTGTTTACACCAACAGCCTAAAGATGTTATTAAAACAACCTACTCAAGGCAATTTATGATGAAATATTCACTTTAAATTATAAATTTCAATTTTTGAAATTGAGCGAAATTGAATTGTTATTATTTTTAACATTTTTGTTCAGTCTTCCTTTGCCAGCCGAGCCATGCTCAATCCCTCAGTTAAAACTACCAAAACAGATTGAGTTGCAACAATTTTTGCCAATGATTACTTGCCAAGTCTTTTTCTAACCTTTACAATTCTAACCAAACACGCAGCCGATAGTTTTCGATAATAATCACGCCTTTCAAAATACAGCCAAGTCTCTAACCTAATTCCAAATTCTGTTTACAATAACATGGCATTAGATAGTTGAATACAGTGTCAAAGATTGTGTGATTCAGTCTCATTGGCACCAACCTACAAGTGCAGTAAACACATAAGAAGAATAATGCAGTAAATATGTAGGAAGAATAAGAATAATGGTCTATAAAATACCAAAAACTTTTTCGGAATGTAAACAATACTATTGATGCATACAATCTTTGGTGAATGTACTGATGAGAAATACAGTAAAATGTAAATAACTGAAACGAATCATCAAAAATCCACTGTATTTCATAGCTAAAGGATTGTTCCGAATATATTTTGGCATTCTGGCAGAATATCTGATTGATGGATACGAGTAATTTATTGTTTTAATTGTTGTAGCATATGGGTTTTGTAACATTGTTTATATAGGATAGTTGTTGGGACATCCAAAAAAAAAAAGACTGATACGCGAAAAAATAAACAGTATCGCAACCACGAGGTTTCACTGTATTTTCTTTAATGTTCGCTTCTTCAGCTCTCCTTGGTTCCAACCTAACACACACACAAAAAGTATCACTTTCAAGCTTTGTCAAGAAAGGTCAAGAAAATAAACAAAGTGGCACTCAGTAAATGGTCCATGCGTGGTTGGGTTATAAAAGCATGTGCCTTTGTCTATGCGATAAAGAGATATTGCTATTATAGGAGAACTGAGCAAAAGATTCCTGAGATGTGTATAAGGGTGGAACGGAGCTATTTCGAATCAGCTTTTGCTGAATTTGCCAATTTGCTTATGTTGACAGAATTGGTGGGATGTATGAATAGCAGATAATTTTCCGCCAGATATGATAAACATAAAATGTTGGGAGTACTTTCACCATCAGTACAGGCAGAGACAGCTAGGAAACGAAAGCATCTGTGAAAAACGTACTCAACTTCCACTGTTTTTTCTCAAGCTCCACCTTGCTAGATATAACAATCTACAGTTTGACACTGAGGAGAGTCAGAATCTCGGGGAAAGGGGATAGCTGCGCCCATCAGCAAAAGGTGAGGGCGAGAGGAGAGGGGGTTGTAGACTTTTCACTGGTAAGTGAGCACTTTCTAAGGTCATGCTTTAAAGATCCTTTCATCTTATTTGTACCCTTTCGCCAGTTATTTATATAAAAATGGCAATGTTACTAATAAACACAGTGTCATAGCTCTCAAAAGTTAACGTCTGAGACCATTATAAAATATAATATTTTGGTTACAGTCGACAGTTGATCTATCGTTATTCAAGGGACTGCCAAAAAATGTCCTTACATGCGGGATTTCAGTAGATGTGGTTTCTGACATGTACATCAATAAAATACAACTTCTAACCTTATAAAACTTTATGTTGAGTATAGTAAGAGCTGTACATTATCTGTGAATAAAGTTAAACTAATAAACACAATAAAATGGTAATTTTAGAAAAAATGTATTATTGTAAGTAATACATTAAATAAACATTTCACCTAAACTCATTTAAATAAAGAAAATAACATCTCAAAATACCATATATAATTTACTGTAATCTGACACCAAATGCAAGTTGACCTAAAACTTTAAAACCCTCTGAAAATAAAAATAATATGACACCGAATGCAAGTAAAATTTTGAATGTCCCGCATGCACTCAGTCAGCTGAGAGCGCACTGAAAAGTTATCGATCAGACATTGTGTTGACTGTGGCTGGTGGAGGAGGGGTGGTGGCAGGAGGATTACCCCTCCACGCCGCTACTTGTTGGCGTCTGTGGCAAATATCTGTCTTTTAAAGTAATTAATTATATTTTACTGCTAATAAAACTTGTATATTTGAGACAAAAATTAATAAATAAGACAGTTATAATTGATTTTTTCACTGTCTTTAATAATTGATCATTCAAAACCACGTCCTCTGATTTTCCCTGTTGTGAGTTACATTGCACTCTGTTCGGTGCTTACCTACCCATTATTAGACCGCAAAAGATGTTGAATAGGGCCTTACATTTGATCAGTTTATTCAAAAGACGCATCTCTATTGAAATACAACCATATATATCCTCCGATTTCCCCGCAATATAATGAAAATTAACTTTACACTTTAATGCAAGTCACTCCATGTTGAAACAATTTTTGGTGACAAGGGAGGTCGAGTATATGCTTCTGGGTGTATAATTTTATTTATGAAGATGCTGCTTCTCTAGTTAAATAAATCTTACGTTTCAAAATCATGTTTATTTTATGCCAGATACAATGAAACACCAACCTTACGAGAAATAATTCTCTTTAATCACAAAAGAAAACATAATTGAAAATAATAATTCCTTGTTAAAATGTTTTGTGTAACATTTTCAGGCGAAACCATTTGATTTGAAATACAAGTGATGATAGGTGCAATTATTTTAAGTGACGGATAATATTGATTAAATTTCTAGTTCGCAAGGCACAGTTTATTTGCTCTGTGCCATTGCCGGCATGTTGTAGGCAAGCGCGCCCAACTTAGAGATTTGCTTTTTTCTTTTGCTAGACAGCAATTTCCCCTCTTGCTGGCATTTGAGGGTGGGAAGGAAGGTGCTTGGCTGAGAGAGACAGAAAGAAGGTAAAGGGAGAGAGAGAGAGAGGACGCTAAGTCACTACACTGGTTGCCATAAGTAACCACTTCCCCTCTCGTCAGGCGTGTAGGGGAAGTAGCAAGCCAGTCTCGCTCGCCGCACCATGCTGCAGTGACAACAGACATTTTGGAAAGACATGACACTAGACAAAGCACTGCGACGGCGCTTGTGACGTATTTTACATTCAGTTACTAGACGTTTGCATGAACAACCAGCTTAAAACGATAGTTGCGGGAAATATTAGGTGAAGGGGTCCGAAATAGACTTTGATCTATGCACCATGCTGTAAACGATACAAGTGCTTCATGGTAACATTATTTACATAGGAATTTCACCAGGACCACAAAAAATTGTTGGTGGATGCGGTTTATCAGTACATGCAATAACGATATATCGAGAGTCGACTTTAAAATGCTTGCTGGGAGGGCCTTAAAAAGTTCTCATTTTACAATAAGTAGCCTTTAAGAGGAGGGTGACGGCAGCGAGAAGATGACATAAACATAATGCAGACATTGCCTTTCATCTCTTAACAGGTTGATGTAATTTAACTACAGAATATGCTATTATTTTCTGTGACGTATTGCACCCACCCACACAGCAAAAAAATGTTATCTGGATGGAGATCAAGTTTGTATGCTTTGCTTATCAGAATGCATCAATTTTCTATTTTGGTCCCTTGAAAATACTATATGTTGACATGTATAGGCCGCACAGTTTTACAAGAAAAATACTACATAAAGTGGGGTGAGGCCTGTTTATGAGATATTGGCATCAAAAAAAATTTTACCCCCAAAAATCCATATTAAGTGTGATTGTTTATAACCCATATACAGTGGAAACGCAAACCATCTTACTCTGTTTGACAGAAAGTCAGTGCACAGAGCAATTTATGTGGTCCCGAAACCTATGTAAATAATGTTAAAAAGTCAATTTTTGCAGAGCTCAAAATTTAATTTTTACTTCATCGACCAAACAATAATTTCTGTGTGGCATCGCCTAAAATTACATGCTTCGGTCACTAAACAATGAAGTATTAACAAGAAAAGTTTAGGTATCAACATTAACTGTACTCACCAAGGCATACAAAGTTTGTATACAGTACATTATGTACACATGCACAAGTAATACTAATAGATAACACAAATAAAATATATTTTCAACACACATTGTTTTCGCTTACGCTTCACTGACCTGCGTTTAGTCTCACACATGCTGCGTCTTTAGAATTTGTATTCAGTCAACCTTAACCCCATCACGCTATTTAGTATTGTTGGAATAGGAATTAATTTTCCAGTTTTTATTTCCCACCACGTGAGCTGAGATTGTTCTGTCTGCCTCCTAGCTTGTTTTATTCACCAGCCCACTGTAATTATGTGAGCAGGATGAGTTCCTTTTTTTACAGCTAGATAGTGCCAATTGTATTATCGTTTGTCCTTTGCTTCCCATCCCCCCAGCCGGCCGGTGACGTCACAGCTGTAAGTCATGCCTTCGCTATCCCCTGCTCTCCGCTCACCCCTCACCCTCATGACATTGCCCAACACTAGTATCAAAGGAGATTTCGCGCATGCCTCCAAGTCAGTCTTAATTTCCTGCACTCGTTGCTCAGATCTGTCAGCCTGCACTCTTCCTAGCGCTCGCTGCTCAGAGAAAACTCTGTATTTAGCTTTATTCCAGCGCCTGCTCCTTGGACTCTACATTAGGCCCTAGTTGTCTGACCACTCTGTGCTGTTAGTCAGGACTCCCTCCACGGAAGACCCTTGGTAACCCTACCCCGCTCCTCAACATGGATGTGTCTCTGAGAACAGGTTACCGCCCTCCTATAGCCCTTCTTAGGACTAATCCTTCCTTACCACACTTAGTCTCCCTGCATTGTGCTCAGCCTTGTGTACCGACATCAGCATAGGTAATTATGGCAACAATCGGAGGATTCAACTACACAGCCAGGCCATGCCAGCTTTGTACACCAGTCAACACCGGTCGCTTCTACCAGCCCGTGTTGACATACTGTCAGCTTCCAGGACAAATCACTAGTGCCAAGCGACTAGTAGGGAGTACATCATCACATTTTCTTCCAGTTCATTGGAATAAACATAAAACTGAGCCAAAACCTTCTGTACCACCTTCCTGTAGCTATAGCACCTAATTCCCAGTTTGCTATACTGAAGTAGGGAACGCAGGATTTCCCGAGGAAGTTTGCTCTAGCGTTCAGTACACTTAGATTTTTACCCACACACACTTAGCTTGGTCTGCCCTTCCATCTACTTCGTGGGTGGAACAGCCGCACCACACAGGTACACTGACTCCGACATAGCTAGTTAGCTTGGTGTCCGCCGGTTTCTCTACAGGGGGCCCTGCCAAGAGAGGTCGACATTCACTGTATTGGGAAGACTTACCAGGAGCAACATCCATGTCTCCAGCCTTAGCCAGTGCGGCCCAATTTCCAGTGTGTACTGTAGCCCCTGCCAGGTGTTGGAATAGGGTGTCCATTGCGTTATGGTTGGCTCATGGCTTGACACGTAAATTGGGAGAACAAGGAGCCTGCCTTCCACTCCTTGATGAGGAGAGTGTCTGTGCTTCCATATTACCTATTCCAAGAGACGTCTCAAGGAATGGATAAGGTTGAACTGACTTGCCTGTGGGTGTTTGCATGAGTAAACACCAAGCCTAGTAATCTTCATTGCTAAACTCCAACCCAGAGAACAAGCCCAAGCCATCAGACACGTACTGCAGCCAGTGATGCCTGAGGTACCACGCTACCTCTTCGGTGATCCAGTATGTACCGGACCGACAAAGACGCCTCAGTGGATTGCCGAACTCATACACTTGTCTTCTGCTCCACAACCACCGGTCATCGCCTACCGGATCCCTGACATACTCCGTCCAGCACCTGTTCCACAACCTGAGCCTTCTACATGTCAACCAGATCCTCATATTGTATCACACTCACTCCCAGTGATTCGTGGCCCAGGAGTACATAAACCTGCCATAGCTCCCAGGCGTCCACTAGTGTTAAAGGCTGTCGACTTCGTGCACTGCCGGCAACTTACCAGGCTGACTCTCTACAAAGGGAAAATTCCTGTACCCCAGAGAGATCATACCCCGAATCTACACAGGAGTGCTTGGTCTAGCTCCTGGCCAAAAACCCAGACGAGGCCAGCTCTGGCACAATAGGGTGTTTCTTTTGTATTCCCCGAAGTCCTGGGGTTTACTGGTGCTGTGTGATGGTTGACGAGGGCATGGTCGGTCTGTCCTCACTGGCTCTTGCTACTTTGTCAGTGGTGCCCAGAAATCTGACGACCAGGGATCATTCGCATCCAATGCATCTACTGCCACATGTAGCACCATTATACTTGCCTTGGATGGGCAGATGATCCAAGATACACAGACGGATTTGAATACAGATAAGAAAACTTCCGTAACTGACAGAGCGCTTACTGCAGCTGGGTTACATGTGCTGAACACAGGATCCATGCAGTAAGGTGCATTCCATGCAGCAACCCATTCCACCACATCTGCATTGGCTGGCCAGACAACCAATAAACATGCCAGGCCTTGTATATCAGTGCGAGGTATGCAAGCCCGCTGCAGATTACAGTACCTCAAACCCAGGCCATTTGGCTTATCACAGCCACTTGCACTACGTAGAAGCACCACAATTGCCCAAATTCGCAGGCAGGCCTCACGAAGACCCCATCACCTTCACACAAGAATGTGAACGGGAACTATGAGCCCATGGCATTTCAGAGAAACACTGGGTCAGTCGCACCCAAGTCAAGCTCTAAGGGAAAGCCCTGGAGTGGTAGAATGTCTATGGGGAATTTGTGATGGACTGGCAACAAGTGAGTACCCGCCTTTCCCAGAACTTCACAGGAGAAGAAGTGTTGATGCATCTGACGACTGAATTCTACAGGGAAATGCAAAATCCAGGAGAAGGGGTATAAATTTTTGCCCGACGCAAAGCCTAGATGTATCATTGTATCTTTACGGACAGAGATGAAGACAGCTGCAATATGTCAGATTTCCCGCCTGCTCCTACCTCTGCTCCGCAACATTCTGCTGGTTCCTAGACCTACAACCTTAGACAAAGTCATCAAACGGGCCATAGAAGCAAAAGTAAAAAAAAAAACTATTACTACCTCAAAAATTCCCTCTATTTTGGGAAGTTCCCTGACTTTTCCCGGTTTTCCCCGAAGCATGGCCACCCTGATTCTGCAACATCACACACTCTTATTATCATACTGTTAACTTCTTTTATTATACTTTTGTGAAATTCATTGATAATTTAGTAAAATAAAATAATACATACTAAAGCTTATATAGATGACCTTGTTTGTGAACTACTTCCCTTTTGCAAGTATTGGTGCTAGCACAATGTTTACAATTCAAAAAAAAACTTTACACGCAATCAAATGAAAAACAGTGAGAATCATTCAAAGCCCGTCATGGTGCTACACATTATCTTGTGTCGACTAAGCACGAATTGAACTTGGTTATCTTTTGCCTCCAAAGCAAGTTGGGCACATTTAGATATACGTACCTATAAAATATGGTACCTTCTCACAGCAATAATGAATAGAGTTCTCTACTCTGAAATATAGTATTGAGTCTATGCAAGCTGTTATTAACACTCCTTAACAATGTAAAACATGAACGAATAGACATACAGAATTCAGATTTTTGCCTACTTATTGAGCAAAAATGAGCATATGGCAAACAGTGACAGAATTTTAATGAAATCTTTTACGATTTTTTTGAGCGCAAGAGAGAAACATTTTGCTCAACTTGTTGTGGCCGCTGTAACACTGCGAACTAGGTAACAGCACACAGCCATGATGATAGGCTACTGTCACCAGCTAGTGGGAGGAGCACGGCAGATCGGCTGACCTTCAGCGGCCAATAAGTTCTGTGCCTGGTATAGTAACCTTCACATACAGAAAAATATCTATCTGGATATAAACTTGTAATTAATCTATTTGTTTACAGCCAGGTCAAAGAAAGATGGTTTTTATTTCTCCTTTCAGCATTTAAGTACGGTGTTGTTATTATGCAATCTCACAAAGGGCAACTCTGTAGCGTAACTTGAGTAACTGCAGATGCGCAGGCACGCATGAGTAAATATTGGTGACCTTGATGGAAGAGGTGGACAGTTGTGTTACTGAGTGGTGTCTATTTTTAGATCTTTCTCTCTTTGGAGTTGTACACAAGTGGCCAAAATAATCACATTGTTTAGCAACCAACATTAATGCAGGCCTGTCACTTTTTTTTTTTTGCTGAGTCACGGTCACTTTTTTTAAAGAAATTGTCACTTTTTCCACTTTTCCTTGTACTGCTTTTATGGGAAAGAGCATCACTGATGAATGTGGGTGGAAGAAAATATAATTTTTAGAGTCCCAGAAATTTGGAAAATGCGAAATAACCATGATAAAATGTGAAAAATTGTACTATTCATGATAAAATGCTAAATTTTTATGATTTAGCGATAAACGAGATAAACTTCTGTAAATACACTAAATTCTTCACAAATGATCTTCACTGTGATAGTTTTCAATGTACATAAGATAGATCTTTTTTGAATTGAAAATACTTGCTGATGGTGTTTGTAGTGAAGGTAATGGTAGTGTAAACAATTCTTTTCGGGCGTCAAAGATACGAGACATGCTTGCAGCACTTAACCCGAAATGGCTTGCCACCCAGCTATGACACTAGCGCTAGCAGTATCACTTTTGAATACCACAACACTACATTGTGTTCATCAATGCAGACTTACCAACTTTTATAGTTTTCAATCAGTAAAATGGATAAAAACTATTAAAACATCCGTAAACTGCCCGTAAAATTTTCACAAATTTTTCTTAACGTTCGCACTTAATTTCAATATAATTTTATATAATCTAACATTTGTTCAGTGTTTCAGACCAGAAACTATGATTTCAAACAGAGAAGACTTTTACATCATGGAAATGTGTTTGCTTAGAATGACATGCTAAACAAAAATATACTTATTCCTTGCCTTGGCTGAAACATACATTAATTTAAGATAACTTCAATGCCCTACTTATATTCACATTATTAGTATTAATGTGCTTACCATAAAAGTATTAAAAATCCACTTTCTAAGTTTCTAATATACAAAATCCATATTCTGCAATGATTTAAATTTAAAAATTATAACATTTAAAACTTGGATATCAAAAATGTGCATTACTCACATGTCAATTTTTGAACTAAGAAAGTTACAATTTTTTACTTAGAAAAATAAGCATTACATTTTTCTGGATTAAGTCGGTATAGAGTAAATGTGGGAATTGTTTATAGCCGGATGAAAAACGACAATAGCAATTTTTCCGCTACCTGAAGTATAAATTTTTTATTCTGTTTGTTGTTTTGCCTTAGTCATTTTCACATATTGTACCCACACAAAACACGTAAAATAAGTATGAAATACTGGTTGTAAACACAAGGCAAGTAAAAAATCAAAAATGTCTTTCATGAGACAGCGTTGTTTTGTAACTCTTCTTATTAGAATTGGGCCTCAAAACCTCGATGTTAAGAGCCGTCAAAATTTCTTCGCTCACTTCTTATGAGACTGTTTTAATGGAAGAGACTAAAATTTGCTCGTATGAAAGAAACATTCAAATTATTACATTACCTGTCAAATTTTAACCTTACCGAAAGAAAACGTGATAACTAGGTAGGCAGTACCAATTCAAATATTAAATACACGTAGGATGTAAATATTTTTGGCGAAGTTAGTTTTTCGTATAATAAACGTGTTGTTTTTACATTGCAAAACAGAGTTGAAATGGTTTTCTAGGCCACGTACATTTCAAACATTTTATAACCATTTCAAAATACTTTATTTACAATACACACTGACTTACTGTTCGTAATTCCTATTTGCAACCTCTGAATACATGCTGTTTTGTTGCAATCCATACTACACGTTGCTCTGTCATCGATACATATTAATTAGCTGAATCATTAAATAAGTACAACACTTCACCAGCTTTCCGAAACCAGTAAACTATAGAACCGAAATAAACAGCGCTGCTTCATGACAATTGTGAAAATGGCGGACCAACCCACGCATCGAACAAATGTATTGATATACGCATCGTGATACTCGATACGTCACAGTACCGACAGGTATTGAAGAATCGAATGTCCCATCTCTAGTAAATATTTACTTAAAATTTTTCCGAATATTGTAATTTGTAAAAAATCAAGGCATTTTTGTAAAACCGTAAAAAAGGTATGATTTCCGTACATTTGATGTAAAAATCGTAAAAGTTGGCAAGTATGTCAATGGCACGTATATACAGTCTTCCACCTACACCCTGTGACACGTATATTTTAATGTGATGGACAGCAGAATTTTTTGTTATTACGATGAATGTGTGCATAGCGAAATGAAATAAGGTACTATATTCTTAATAAACTGTTCAAAGTAATTGCTTAAAGTGACGTGTTGGAACATCCTCTACGTGTAGACATAAGAAATGGCACAATTTTTTTTAGTGTCATGTAGGAACATATTCGGCGTGTAGACATGTAGACAATGGCGCAATTTTGTCCCCCGTATGTAAAGTCTCCAGCCAATATAATTTTGAAATATGAAAAAACAAAAAGTAATGGTTTCAATTGTCTTTTACTCCTTTAAATAATACTTCGAAATTACTATAAATACTAATAAATCATTTATTTATTAAAAATCAAGTTAATGTCTAGTGGGATTGGTTAAAACGTAAGACGAATATTTTGATGTGTGATTTTATTATACTGTACCAGTTTTTAGAAAGTTGAAGAAAAACAAAAATTATTTCTGATTTCTTTTCCAAAAAATCCAAAGTTTTAGATGCAGTTTTCTTAAATATTTCTAAATTGAGATCATTTTATTTTTTTTTTTACTGTCATTTTGAATTGTCAATTTACATATTGTCATTGTATTGCATATTCTATTTCTGTGTCACTTTTTGAAGATTTACTTTCCTTTCAGCTGTCAAAGGACTAATGTTAATTGAACCCAAATAGTTAAGATTATAAAGTTTTTTTAAATTTACCCTTACTTTGAATTTTTTTTTTTCAGAACTTTTTAGTTTGGACCAGAAGATTTCTAATATCTGCCAGAGATTTTTCAGGTATAATGTATTGATGTAGTGCTTTATAGAACCATGGTTTTTTTCCATAGTATTTTTATCTCATTTTATTGTATTTTAATCATAAAAGTGTTTTAGTTGGTGTTGAAATTGTTTGGTCACTTTTTTAAATATGGTTTTTCCTGTCATTTTTTGTGGTCAATTTTAGTCACTTTTGAAATGAAAAAGTCACTTTTTTCACTATTTTAGGAGAGCTTGACCACATTGAGGCCTGTTAATGCAACATACTTAGTCCACTCTGTATTCTTAAAATGTTTCATTTTAATAACTAAATCTTTTATTGTTTCCCAAAAAATGGCCTTTACTTTGAGAGAATTGACTGTATAAAACTTATACTCTCACAGTCTGGCTCATCCCATGCTATCATAGAAACAAACCAAACATAATGTGCAATTCATAGGAGCCAATTCAGTAAATGAAAATTGGCATATTATTAAAACACATGATGTATTACACCTCCTATTTTCATTTTACTTTAACTAATGAATTTTTAAAATAAAACTTCTCCGAATGCTCATTATGAATGTGACAATTGTCATTTTGGAGGTTATACACTGTGAAGCACTAGTATTAACTTACATTTGCTGGCTCAAAAGTAGCTTTCAAAACTAAGACATGAGTGACATGTGGGATGACAACAGTAATCAATGTGCGCATCTTAGTAGCTGGTTTGATTTGTAGCATATAAATAATGTTTGTCTGTGAAAAGGAATACTAACCAATAAAAGCTTTTAGCGCAAATTTCGAAATTCAATTTTGTGTAGTTTGACTTGTTCTTTCTCAGCATACGTAAAACTACTTTGTTGTAATTTACTCTCTTGGATGCCTAAGAAGGGATTATTATGTTCACAGAAATGTCGTCTGCTAATGAAATGGACATGAAAACTGTTGACCATGGTGCTGATCTTCGCAGATGTTCGTATGTTTGTTGAGGTGGGGAAAATTAATCTTCAGTCAACAAATGATGTGTAAATACACATAAGAAAATTATTGTTTTATGTATCAAAAACTTAAAATAAATATGTAAAAAGGCATTTGGACATTCTAAAAATTGGTTAACATTGTTCTTTGGCAAGCTGTTTTGAAAGTTATGTTCACATCTTTACGAAAGGTACATGTTAGGGGACGTAAGGGTATTTGGCCTCATGCACCCTCTTTGTATTATTTTTTATTTGGAGTAAGCTATAAAAATTTTAAAATGTATAACATGAAATAAATTGCATGCTCTTCTTATTTGTGTGTATACTCAACTTAACGTAATTTTTTTAGAATGCAGTTCTCCCAAATTTGAGAGTTAATATTCTCAATATTCTCTCTCCCCCCCCCCCCCCCCCCCCCCTTATATGCACATGCCTGCCTTTTGAAATAATAATTATGTCAATTTAAAAAAAGGTGTGATATTGAGACCAAAAATAAATAAGGATTTTTTTTTTTTACAGTTTTCAATAATTAATTATTTTATTTTATGGACAACTTCAAAAAGTGGACTCAGACAGACTCGCAGGAAAATTTTTCACCTTAAAAAATTTGAAACTAACACATGTATTAAAGAAACTGGAAAGTGCATGGAGAAACTCCAAATTACTAAAGTAGACATTAAAATACGCTCACTACTTATGGACAAGTTGCAAAAATGTACAAGTTTCCAGGAAAAACCCAAGAGAAAGACAGAAGCATTGAGAATGGTTAAAGTAAATGTGGGCGAAAAGGAAGAAAGAAAGCAAATACAGTTGAAAAAATGTAGTCTACAGTGGCTCATACAAATAAAAGAAATATTAGGAACCACATAATCCGATTTCTCTGTTGCGAGTTACCCTGTGCTTGGACTTGGTGCTTACACATTACTTAGTGAAAAAAGCTGTCAAATAGACCCTTCCAGGACATCAGTTTATTCAGAAGACTTGTGTCTATTGGAATAATAAATTGATATAAATCCTTCAACTTTCCTGCAAGACGCCACTGAAAATGAATTTCACACTTAGTAATAGACGCTTCAGGGAGATCATTTTAATTGAGATTTTCTTGTTAAAAAATCTGTGTTTTTACACTAGATACAATTAAACATTATAACTTTATGGGAGAAAACATCTTTGCAAAAAATAATTACAGGTTAAAATTTGTCGCATAACATTTTCAGGTGAAACCATTTGCTATGAAATACTACAGTGATGATAGGTGTACGGTAAAACCTTGTTAATTCAAAGTAGATTAATTTGAAATATTATATATATATATATATATATATATATATATATATATATATATATATATATATATATATATGTGTGTGTGTTTATTCGCCCTCAAATGGAAAAGTAGGATTTTATATGCTTTTAAGTTTGGTTGATTCGAAATTTGCATTTTACGTAATTCGAAGTTGGATTTCAACCAAAAGTGTATGTGAAATTCAGATTAATTAACAAAACTATAATAATGATGGTAATAAACATGAATTGCACACACTGTCACAGGTGCGCGCATGTAAACCAAAAATGGGTTGTGGCGCGGCAATCAGCTGATGGAGCTGCCCACCAAAGTGATCTCATTGATTGCGCCAGAGTTTTCAAGTCTGTTGGCTGGTTTTCGTCGCCTCTTTCGCCCGCTGAAGAAGTGAAAAGGTGTGACAGCTAGTGTCACGCACTGCGTGAAGTTAGGGAGTGTAGGACAAAGAAAATTCCGGGCTGCCTAGTGTGACAGTTGCCTCTAAAGTGGGGAGGGAGTGTTTAGAGCAAGAGGATGAGAATGCAGATGATAGGAAGATGTACAAAGTGGGACGGGAGATGAAAAAGAGAGTAAGGGTGTGGAAGAGAGCTTAGAGCAGTGCCGAAGTACAATGATTGGGTGCGGTGGAGAGAGCAAAGGAGAGTAGCTGTGTGGGCATGGCTGGAGGATGGAAGGAGGAAGGAAGCACAGCGGTGTGGGCAGTGTGGCTAAGGGAAGGGATGACGACAGCCGGTGGAGGGTAGACTGTGTACCAGGGGAGAGGAACAACTTTTTCAGAGCGAGACCCAGCTAAACGAGGCTTGCCAGCCAGTCTCCGTGCTTGAAAAAAAAATTCAGGAAGGCACTTGTTTGCGAAGATTAGAAAATTGACAACTTAGTCTTGAGCGAGCAAAAAGTTCACGGCAAGCGAAATACTGTACGTATTTCTGTGTTGTAAACAATATGAGCGAGAAAAAACGATAGTACACTGCAAAGACTATTTCAGAAAAATTTTAAATAATCAGGGAAGTGGACAAAAATGAGACGAACAAGATAGAAATTGCACAAGCATAGGCATCCGGCTTTCAACTGTATCAACATTCGCTGGAAGTGCATTCATAGTAGAGGGAGCGAGAGGATAATGGCTACCATGGCTGCAGTTTTTAATTATTTTTTTTCATGACGATTAAAGGCAACAATTACAAAGTCTATATTTTATGTGAACATATAAGCAATGACCAAGATAAATGCAACAAGCTTATTTTTTTGGGGCATTTCCTTCAAATTTTTGCCTTTTTTGAACCAAAAATTGTATGGTTCCCCAAAACAAGGTTGTAACTTTGAGAGGGTAGTTATTCCAGGGGCTGTAGTTGTGTTTACTTTGGAAAGGGAAAATGTGCATTTTTTAAAAACCCAAACAAAGCTTTTATTCAAATTCAATAATTCAAAATTATGTAATTCAAAGTCAAAAAATTAGGTCCTGAGCACTTCGAATTATCGAGGTTTTACTGTAACTATTTTGAGCAACGAATAATCTTGATAAAATTCATGTTAACTTATGTTGAGTTGGAAACATGTAAAAACAGCACAGTGCCGTAGCAGATTACCATCTCATACTCGTAACAGCTGTGATCTTTTTAGAGGTTAAACTCAACAGAACACTTGACCGCTCTGTGGTGCGCTGCATTGACAGCATAAACATGCATTATTAAGAACAGAGATCACAAGATTCATTAGTTTTATTTATTTCTTCGTGTAATCTACTGATTGTCCTCTCGCCAAGTGTGTAAGGCGAAGAAGCAAGCAAGAGCAGCTGAGAGAGACTGCAGCTTTGTTTTGCTAGGAAACAGCTTCCCCTCTCGATGGCATGTAAGGAGAAGAAGAAAGGTGCAAGGCTGCGAGAGACAGAGAGAGGGCACGAGGATGCCACATTGGTCGCTAGGCAATGCGTCTCCTTTTATCAGGCATGTAAGGTGGGGAGAACAAGGTCGCACCTGACTGCGACTCCATCAGTTGAACTGGAGAGCACCACCCTTAACATATTTCACACCCAGTTATTAGGCATTTGCATCAACAACTAGCTTAACACATTCGCTGCTGGTGATTCTTAATAAGCATAATACAGCATGCAAGCATTATCACCTAAACCCAATGCGGCTGACACTTATAAGAGTATTTACATCTAGCATCCTGCAGTGTTCAGAAATTATATTATAATTCAATATTGATGCGTGATGCTTACTGAGCCAAGCTACGACGCCTTTGTTTCATCTGTGCGTATTTTCCACGGCGCACTAGACGGGGTCCGACCAGAGTGAATACAGGTTGCTCCTTTGCTTGCGAGGAGTAATACAGACGCATCAGTGTTATACTGTTCATCACCGCGATCAGTAAGCTATGCTACACCACCCCTTCAAGAAGACGTGAAGTATGAGTGGGCCAGTGGCCGAGTCGCTGCTACCACCCCCGAGCGATCAAGTAGTTCAAAGGCGCAGTGAAGGATAGCTTCACCCTAGCTCCAGCCAGATATGGAGGCCCAGCAGACAACCCATGGTTCCATCTACAGACAAGGGACTGCTGCACCCCTACCCTGCCGCTCAGGTGAAGGTCCGTATGGTCGTACATGTACCTGTACCATGGCCGAAGATCCCTAGTTGTTCGTCACAACAGCCTCGGCAGTTCGCTTCACCGCCTCGTGCGCTGAAGCTCTCTGACTGCTCTTCATCGCCTGGACAACCCAGAAGCTCTTCAACATCATCTCCAGCATCTACCAGACATTCCAGAGGATCTCCTCCCCGTCATCCCGGAAGAAGTCGCCAGCTCTCCTGGATTATAATTTCCTAAGGTGACTGCATGATCCCTAGTAAACGCCATACCTGCCAGGGTCGAGCAGGAAGACCGGGCTTTACACACCTAATTTTACCGGTTAGTGTAGGACTGTGGGCTCCCCCACATCAAACACACACGCACTCTCTCTCTGGGCGGCCTGACTGACTTAGGGACCCGCAGTATCATCGGAACGACTTAGAGAAAACCTAACCTCCAACCATCGCACAGTTTGTGTTGCCAGTAGGGTAACTGTAAGGCTCTGCGTCGGTCCAGCCGCCGCTGCGGCAGAACATACTTAAGTTATGGACCAGAATCGCCTGCTCTCGTCACGTGCCGCAGGCCGTAGCACTCCTCCATGTTTACACCAAAAGGGGTGGTAAAGCCGGCCCTACACAATACCCATTTTCTGCTAACGTTTCTGCTCCCGTGTAGGTTACAATCCAGCCCCATCCGGAGGGGTCTGGCTCCTGGTATAACAGTTTTCGTATTCATGGGCATGCCCGTAACGGTAATAGAACATGTTCTAAATTTCTGCCATACCCACGGAGCTGCAACATACGAGATGGCAGATGCCCAAGTAGCAACCTGTAGGCGCATATTTCCATTTACGGAAAAATTACAGGTTCTGTAAAACTTGTTTATGTACAAAATGAAACTTAATGTATGTGTAAGCAATGGGAAATGTTTCAATTAACTCCCACAGTCATAATGAAACAATAAACACAATTTTGAAAATACGTGATAACTATGGACTTTTACCGTGTATATAACCTTTCTCACAGCTAACTAGTAAGTTGTGTTCGTAGCTCAGTGGGTTGGTGCATGGGTTCACACCACAAAATATTAGATTTTAGAGTTTAAATCTCAGTGTCGCGAAACATTTTTAGTCATTTTATGTGATACATTATTGATGTTTATAATTTAAGTTATTGCCAGAAAACACTTATTTCTGCAATAGCTTCATCTAAAAGCAATGATTCAAACCAAAGCTAAATCAAAAATCCCCAGGCAGCCGATTGCACTATGCAGTTATATGTGTATTATTACTTTTATCGAAAGAATTTCTAGAAACAAAAGTTTTCTGACAATAACATAAATTATAAAGGACTATAATGTATCACATAAAATAACTAAAAATTATGGTACAAACGCGCATACGAACCCACTGAACTACACACACTACTTGAAAATGGACTGTGTAATTGCGTATTTTAATGCATGTAGCAGGAGTGATGTTAACCCCCTCACATAAAAGCTTTATTAGTAGTATTGTGATATTTTCCCCTTCTTTTAGTCTCCTAATGTATAAACTTGTTTAATTATGGAAAATACAATATTGATTATTATGTGTTAAAGAAAAATATTTAAATAATTTAGTAATTTTTAATTAGTCTCGTAAACGTCCGTTGTAAATAAATGTGAAAACAGTACCTTGTTTTTTTATGCTTACGCAGTGCGGTTACTGACATTATTATCCATACATGAATAGTCTAGTACACGTACTGAGAAACTTGAATAAATACTAGGCATGTACGAGAAGCACTTTTTTGGTTCGAGATGAGAAGCCGAAAAAATTTCGAGATTCGAGAAAATTATGCAGTTTCTGACATGCATATCAATAAAATAAAACTTCTACCTTATAAAAGTGGATGTTGAGTATAGTAAGAGCTGTACATTACCTGTGAATAAAGTTAAGCTAATATAGACAATAAAAATTTGAATTTTAGAAAAAGTATATTTGTAAATAATACATCAAAGAACTGAGTCAACTGCAAGAAAATCTATGCGATTTTGTTGTCTCTGGTCTGCCCCCTCTTCAACAGTTCAACTAGACAATGTATGAAGTCCTTTATACGCATGCAAAAACTTTTGCTGAAAGTTAAAAAAATTGGACTAAATTGAACATTCTTATTTTACTTATAATCTACAATATTGTCTACCTTTGTGCTGCTTGCTGGTGTTTTGGCCCCAGCACAGCAGTAAAAATTAACTTTTCATGGCACTTACTAAAGAAGAACTTCGTGCATTGGGCACTTGGATCAACAACTGGCATTATGGCATCCGTACTTTCCATTCTTGCTGCCGGGGGAGCTGAGTGCTGGGATCGCCCTCCCCTCATGGTGGGGGTGCGTTCATCATCTATGCAGAAGGTCGGTGCACCGTTCAAACTTTCGTTTGTGTGATGCACTGTCATCCTTATTTGGACATGTTTGCAGATAAGAACTTTCATTCGCCGGTCATTTTTTTAATAAGTCAATATGGGCTTGAATTGTCATATAAATATTTTTCATATATGTACCTGGGGTCCAGTAAGTGGACTGTTAGGTTTTCAAAGAAACTGTATTATAACAGAGAATATTTCTGAAATTGTAGGTTTTCAAAGAAAATATAACAGAATATTTTTTGAGATCATAACGTTTGCTCCAAGAATATGTGTAAACTATATTTATATACATATCAGATCTATGTTTTGCACACAAAAGAAATGGAAATGTAACTGAATAAATTAACATTCTTCACACTTCATGTTTTTGAACTTAGCTCAAACTAATGATATTCCTCACCCACTTGAGAAAACCTTTGTGTTGGCTTTTGCCATTTGTTTACTATTTGCTCAGATCATTTTTGGGGCTCAGCCTTGCTGCATCTTTGGGTCAAGGAAGCAGCAAGGGTCTGAAAACATTTCACCAAAAATTGGAAAATAAAAAAAATTCCAAAAACCTTATGCTCCTACTACTTAGCACTTACAAACTACTCGGGCCATTTATAAAATGGGAATACGAACTCCCCGGCAGTGAACTGTAACTAGTCACTAGCCAGGTGCTGAGAACAGTGAAGGGAGCAGGGGTGGGCTTTTCAACTTCCACTGATTGCATCATTTCCGTGCAACACTAACCTAACTCGAACTGCTAGAATTAATTCCCCTTTCATTCCAACCATACGAATAAAGATTTTTGGACATGTTAAATGGAACATGAAGGCGGGAAATGTAGTTTTGTGAATTCTCCAACTTGATGCTATGCTGTTTGTGTGTGTATGTGTTGCTTTAACACACATATACATATATACACACACATGCACAAAGAGCATAGCATCAAGTTGGGGAATTCACTAAACTGTGTTTCCCCCCCTCCAAGTGTTCCATTTAACATGTCCAAAAATATTTATTCATATGATTGGGATGAAAGGGGAATTAACTGTAGCAGTTCGAGTTAGTTTGGTGTCACACGGAAGTGTTGTAATCAGTGGAAGTTGATAAGCCGCCGCCCCCGCCCCCTTACCCCCTTCACGGTTCTCGGCGGCTAGCGCCCAGAGTTATGGGGCACTGCCAGGGAGTTCGTATTCCCATTTGATAAGCTGCCTGAGTAGATTGTAAGTGCTAAGTAGTAGGAGCATGATGTTTTTGGTATTTTTTGAATTTTTGAATTTTGGTGTTGATAGACTACACTGTCCTGCGAATAAAGACAATTATTTTGTGGAAGGAAACAGGAAACTATTAGGCTATCAAAACAGTTATAATTAAAGCTTACATTCTTGAAATTTTTCGAGGGTTAAAAAAAGTGATTCGAAATGAGATCATGATTTTTTTCTCGATTCGATCTCGAAAGTTTGAGTCTCGCACATGCCTAATACATAGTCTTAAGGGAAAAAAAAATCTTCGTACTTTTTGATGTACCACAAAGCTCTTACATAATATTTGATTGCATTTGTAGCTCTGCTAACTGCGGAATGTCTGCCATTTGCGAGTTGTTTTTGCCTGCCATTTACAATTTTCTGTTAGCACATTAGGTAATGTGTGGGTATGAACTGATGCATTCTTTCTTCTGTTATAGAAATTTTTATGCCTTCTGTTGTGCCCATGGTTATAACAGAAGGTAGCAGAAATTGGGTATCGTGTAGGGATGGCGTAAGGATCTGCAGGAGAGAAAGGTCACTGTAACCTTCAAGACTACTGAAGCTGCATCTCAACCAATAAGGCATTCTGCAAAGATAACCTCCAGGACCGAGCTCAAGCTACCCGTAATTTGGTGGGGCTTCACCCCCCAGCTCCCTCTCCATCTCTTTTTGCAGCTCCCATGAGGATGCTGGGGACCCCGAACCCAGTTGTTGCAGCCTTCCATCGTGGGGAGGATGTTCTACTGGGCCTAGCCGCTGGTGTCGAGGGGGGTGCAGCACCAGCCCAGCCCGGACCTGCGCCAGCAGTTCCTGGGGATCTGCCAGCTCCTTAAATGCTTCCAAAAGCCACTGCCAGCCTACTTGGCAAACTCCAGAGTAGAGCCGACTGAGTATGAGTGCAGGTAAACAGGTGACCTCCTGGCACACCACCCGGCACGTAGCCAAGACCAGGCTCGATTTTGTACCTAACCACCAGGCGACTCGATCCACTATGTCCACTGGTTGGGTCCTTACCAATAAATAAGTTTGAACTAGCCAGCTTAACCCTTGTGTGATGGGCCTGTACAATAAAAACTACCACCTGCCATGATGTAGCTACAGCCTGCACCCAATAGCATCATGCATCAATATTAAGTAAGGCTGTTTCTTAATTCTCAGTGTATACTTGTCAAGTATATACATTTGCGTACCAGAAGTGATGTGTACTAGTCGTGTACTTGTGGAAAATATTCGGACATGTAATTGCCTCGTCATGTTAAGACTGGTCGTGCATTCTGGCGGAAATATCAGACACTATGTGACAATAGAAAATTTGATGCATGATGTTATGAATACATTATGACATCTTCTATGGTTTTTGATGAAGTAAACAAATAACCACGAGGGCCAGCACAGAAACATGGCTTTAAATAAACTAATAATATGATCAATAGTGGGCACGTATCATTTACATGTCACTAATGATGAAGTTATGTTTCATTTGTTTGTTTCTAAGTGTGTATCACATAATCACACCAGCCACACACTGCCATGAATGTGAAGCTGGATTATGGAACATTTGTCATGTTTGTACTGCAGATGTGTTATTGACACACATATTACTTACGCTCAAACTTTTTCTCCATTCAAGGAACATATTTATGCTTTGCTCTCATGTTATAGAACAAATTATTTAGCTAGTATATCTCGCATATAAGCAGTCCGTTGCTAATGAAATGAACACCTTGGCAGTAACACTTTTAAGTTTTAAATATTTCAATCGTAGGCTCCTAGAAATAAATTTATTATTGTTTCATGTGCACAACAAAGAAAATGGCAACAGCTCCACATTAATATTCATACTGTACCTAAAACTTGAATGCTATTACTTCACCAGTATACTGCTACAGGTATTGGGTTTATTATATTGTTTTATTTCTCCTTATAATGATAATGGAATGTTTCTATTCTATACTGCAAACATTTTTAGGTGCCAATTAAGAATGCCAAAAATTAATATATGTACTAGTGGAATGTTTTGTAATGGTTTGTTTGTATTCTAACACCTCATCCACGAAATATAATTATATTGTACTGCTATTCTGTTAGCATGACTGCATTACTGTGACTGTCTAGTTGGCAGTTTGGTATCACACAAACCAGCCAATGAAAGTGTGCTGCTGAGTTGTCAAAGGGGAACCAGGATTTCGTCCTTCAGGAACTAATATGTACTTTAACTTTCAAAACGTCACACAAAACTATTGGCAGTTTTCTGGATGCCCATTTTTATAGTACATATATATTTTACAGTGCTTGATTTAGGTTAATGTGAAATAAAATCCTGGATATTATTGCATGTGCACCAAACTCTCTAATTGTTCATATTCAGAATGTTTACTGCTACAATGTGAAAAGAGGGTAATAAAAACACATATTTTTCAGACTTTAATCTGTAACCTACAATGCTAAGTCTCAAGCTTTTTACTGTGTCTCATCATGATGCCATGCCGTATAATGGTTTGAAAACTATGAATGTTACTGTACTAACATTTCTGTAGTTTAACAATGTTCCACAGTTCACTTACAAAATGGTAGATCACTTTACGTAATATAGCTGATCTGTGGCAAAATGTAATAGTGGATTACAATAATAATGATACAATTTTGTTCCAACTTCAGGCAGGGTCAATGGATGCGGTGAGGGGAGGAGGATAGTGCCAAGTGGAGTACACTGTCCAACAAGAGGGCCAAGCTTGTCATTGTCAGCCAGCCAGCCTTAAGGATTAGTGTGTTGAGATGAGAGAGGCCTGGAACTATGACGGAATGGAAGGGCAAAGACAATGGGAGCACCCTGCGAAAACCCATCAACAGCATTGCCATGTTTTGTGAATTAGGATGATGAAAGAATATGAAGCAAAGAGTTGCACCTACTTCAATGTGCATTTGTATGTAAGTGAAAGTATTGCAGGCTGTCCACTGCATTTCCATTTTGGAATTCCCTTACTTTTCCTTGTTTACCAGGCAGTATCTTACCATTTTCCCTTAAATATATTTTCGGAACACTATATGTACTGCATTTTATCATCGTTGATAGAACAAAATGCCATCAGTGAAGTTGTATTACATTACACTGCAACAGATCAAGCAAGCAAGACTGACAATTGATACAGGCCATCAATATTTCTTGCGATACACACTATTGACTCACATGAGTGCCTGTTACAATCACACCAATACATTTCTTTGTACATATATGTATGCTAGTGCCGTGTGGTGGCTTCGTTGAGGGTGCAAGATGTTTTGAGGAGTGGTGAGGTTAAGGTTGGGAAGTATTGTTGAGGTATTTTATTTGTTAACAGACTAGGTGCATGACACCACATGTGGTGGTGTCGAGGTTGTTCAAGAGCTGGAGACTCTTGATGTTCTCAGGAACAGCGGGCCGATCTCCCTTCACATTTATTATTTGCAGTGTTTACTAAATGGTGGACATATTAAAGGCTGACCCACACACCTGATACTGAACTGCTGAATTATTGCATGATCGACAGAATTACACTCATAACACACTGTTCAAAAGTAGGTGGTTTCGGCCGGCTTTGGAGGGTCCCATTCCCTGATGTGCCCGAAGGTTTGGTGAAGGGAAAACACATGGCAAATAGGGTCTATGCATTACTGATTGATCACATGCTGGAAAATTGTAATCTTACAACGTGTATTCTCATAATTACATTATCGTGTATTAGACAATTAACACGTTTTGTGGAGTAGTAACTATTTACATTTTCCCTGACGCAAGTGATAATTCCGCGATATATCCCAGACTTTTATCCATTACATGAAATTCCCTGACTTACCTCTATTAAACTCAATTTAACACTAACCCGACACCTAACCTATTATGTGTTTGATACCAAAAGAAAGACAAATACAATTCAATGAGGTTATTACCTACTAAATTGGAATTGCGGAATGCAATTTTAATATTATTTGTATGCAAACACGTTGGAAATATTCTGCAGAAATCTATAAAATGCTCAGAATGTGATCCATATTTCTATGCACATTTATTAACCTGACAAATATTTACACAACCTATTCATGGCAACATACACATTGATAACAAAAGAACGATAAATACAAATCATTGGTGTTTGTAATATCTTGGAAATGCAGATTGAAATAGTAATATTATTTGTATAAGCATGCACCTGGGAAATATGCTGTAGACATCTAAACAACACTCAGAATTTTATTCATAATTGAAAGCACATTTATTAAGCTGACAATTATTTACACATATACAACCGAATGACATGTTGTAAATACTACTTATTAACTTTTAAAACTTGCGAGCTTTATAATCACAAAATGTACAATAATTTTCACACCTGAAATACAATATGTCGACTGTCGTGAGTACTTAGTATGCCACATAAGTATACAATTTCAAATACTTAACAAGTATACTTCCTGTGTGTACTATACTGGGAATTTGAACAGCGCTAGTGTACACATGGTGATGTCACTTCCGGCAACAAGTACGCACAAGTATGCCATTTTTGAAAATTAAGAAACAGCCCAAGTACAGAATACTAACTTAATTTTACATAAATAAATACAATTTCAGCTGTAAGCTGTAGTAGCAAATATGTTAAAAGCGATTGTTACATGAAATCTTCAGCGATTGGACCAAAAGGTTTTACAGTTGATCCAATATTTGATAAACAAAAAATGTGGATAGCTTTATCATTATTTATGTAGGAATTTTGCCAGGACCACTTAAGATTTTCAGTGCATACATTTTTTTTGTACAGTAAAACCCTCTATTACAACCATCTTTCTATTATGACTCAATCCCGAGGAACCATGAAAAGTTTGGGTCGAAAAAGTAGGAAATTTGAGGCATGTCTAAAAATAGATACAGTAATCCCTCGCCAACCGCAGTTTCAGTTATACGCGGATTTGTTTTTGCAGACCTTTTCTTTAACCGCAGGACTAGTTTCTATTATCCACGGTTTTCAGTCTGCGGAAAACTAGCCCGTACTGATGTTAGAGGTCGCGCATTTCTCAAGCTACCATTATAGACTTGACATTTTTCTTCCTCTATTTCTGGCATATCCTGGAAGCCCTGCCGGCCGGCGTATGTGTGGTACAGCGAATGTAAGATTTATTAACAAAACCTCACATCCAGGGGCACTGCATATACAAATAGACCTGATAAAGCTCAGGCCCTCAGTGAATCGGCCTCCCGCCCACCTTTGTCCATCCTCATAAGAGACTGGTGCATTAATATACAGGAGATATGATCGTGATCTAGCAAGTGATGATTCTGAGTGTAAATATATATATTAGCCCTTACATGTCATGCGTCAAATGTTTACATGCTGTGTAGATTTGTTACAGGCTCTGTCAAAATTTATTGATATTATGTGAAATGCAGTGCACATGGTCAGAACAGTATGTAATATTGCCAGTCCTGATTCTTAGCAAAGGCATGATTTTGGAGGATTCGAATTGATAAAAGAAGGTAGGTTTACAATGCCACAAATACAGTATAGTCCAACTATGGGCGTCACCATGATGATCTCCAAGGGGAGGCACAGAAATAAAAAAAAGTTTTCCTCAAAGAAGTGTGAGTTTTACAACTGGATTTTACCATAAGTGCATACAACAAATATCCACGACTATAATGTGAATAAATTTGTTTATCGTTAACAATATACAATATATCAAAAGTGTACAATCAAAAATCAAAATAAAAATCATGGATAACCAGGAAGACCTCAATTACTCCTCCCAGCAGGGACTTGCATTTTGAAGTAAAGTCGCTAATAAGCAATTTACTTGTTATAAAATTTATTTCACATTTAATAGAAAAAAAATTACAGTTTCCAGGGAAGGGCAAGTACCCCTCCACCCCCCCCCCCCCCCCCTTTTCCATCTCTTGCTGACGCCCGTGAGTACATTCACTGTTTCTTTTGATTTTTTGAAACAAACCTTTGAAAAATCACCCTAGGAGTAACATGTCAACCTGTTTTTAAAATAACTGGTATACCACAAATATATAACATTATGAGTAACTTTGAAGTATTGTATTAAACTTTAATTCAATATCTTCTATAACTTGTTTTGTTATATTTACATCGTATTCAACATGAATGAAATATAACGTGTTAATTTTATTTTGTATTCAGTACAAATTAAAAACTGTAAGAGCAACGATGTATTGACAACTGCTACTTAGAAATAGTTAACAGTTAAAATGTTTTAGCATAGTTTTTTGGTATGCTATTTGTAAATTAAACATTACCTATTGAAATATTTCAGTTTTTTGGTAGCACTGATAGCAACATATTTCATTGTTGCAGTTAAAAATATCAGTGCACATTACGGTGTGAGGTCTTGGTGACATGGTGGTTTTTTTTTTTTTTTGCGTGGGGAAGAAACTTGATATGCGGAGTGGAGCTTGTCGTTCTTACGCACACACTGGAAGTTTGCTGGTATTAGTAGTAGCAAGAAAATGGTTTAAAAATTTATAATTTAAAACTGAAACAAAATTTCAATTTTTGAATATGTATTAAAATATTTAGATGTGCCGACTGGGGCGATGACCTGGAGTGTTACATGTGGCAGAACAAAGAGTAAATTTTTATTCCTACGATGCAAAAAATACTAAAAATCATGATATCAAACTTGTACATGTGTTTTTAAACGTACCTTGGCAAGTTATGGTGTTGTGATAAATGTGTGTTTCTATGACAGGAATTAGTATAATGTAGTGTGTGTCATCACTTATGCATGTGAAATTATTGTTGCATTTATGTTACGCTGGGCCAGTGAGTGTGTGTGTGATTGCAAATAATGGACATGCAAAATGTATACATTTTATCCGTGAACTGTTTTTATGACAAAATTAATTAATAGAAAAGTCACATCTGTTTATCACAATTTTGTAATTTTGTCTTACGTGTTTAAAACACACATGTGTAACTTGCTTACATACATTTACGTGATTTGAATGTTTGCCATGATCCCAACAAAATACTAAGCCCAGCCAGAAAATTCTAAATAAATAATTAAATAAACCTAGTAAAACTAAGTACCTATGCAAATAAAATGTGGAATAAAAGTTTTGGTAGGCCTATTTGTGTGCCTGTTCACCACTGTCTTTTAAGTTTGTTGCTGCTACATACAAAAATAAGTGACATGAGTTGCATGCGTGAATTTACTCTCTTTTCATTTGATTTGTGGCTCCATTTTATGGTATTTACCCAAAAGGGAGACAAGGTTTTTGACAAAAGGAATAGAAAAAATGAGGGGTCATCTTCAATTCAAAACATAGGCGATTTTGACATGCTTAAATACAGTGTGTCCTATGGTTGTAAGTTTTTTTTCAATGCTGAGACTGTACCTGTTAGCTTTGACAAGGGTCTCATCTGATGTCGCCTGACCATAAAGAGGAAGCGCTTTGCTGGGAAGCAAAATGGCTCAAGTCACAAATAGGTATATAACACACACAAAAGTTTTACAGTGTAAGAAACATGCTGCTACCATACAGCTAGGTTACACACACCTATTTCATTGGGATTAGCTTTTATTTAAAAGTATATCAAATTTATCATATAATAGCATTTCTTCTTGAAGTGTTTGTCATAAATTCATGCAAAAATACTTCAAACTAAATGATTTTTTCAGCACTTCACAGGGGTAGTCTTGAATTCAAGTTTAAATATTTTTCCCTGAAAAAAAAAATTTTTTTTTAGGAAGGGGAGGTCTTAGATTCAGGGTTGTCTTCCTTTGGGGTAAATACGGTAATATTTATTCGAAATGAGGCCGCCCTTTTAATGGAATAACCCAACACACATCAATAACAGGAGGTTAAATACTACAGTTCTTTTCCCCACAGTTGTAACGGTTATACACAGTCACAGCTAAATCTTAACATGCATTACGTGTAATGTGCTATGTCATGTATAACAAATGTTAACAATATAAAATAACCATAAGAACTATTGTCAATACAGACATTGTTAAGAAGTTATAAAGATGACCTAAATATGGTTATTGGCCTAAATTGTGAACATTAGTATGAAATGGTTCTTCAAATATGACAGAAATCTTTGAACAGCTGAAAACTGTAAACAAAGCATTTGACAGTTAAAATGTCAGATGCCAGTGTTTATAGTTAAATGTAACAGAAGGGTACAATCGGTAACCAAAAGTAGAACTTTAGCAAGGCTTCGGAAAAGTGTGAATAGACTATAATCAGTGTTCATATCACCATTTCTGAGGAATCCTTTCATTGTAACATGTCTACCTTTTAAATATTTGTGTTTAATTAAAAAAAAAAGTGTTGTTTTACTTGTAAACAGTATAATGCATTCTCATTGGCTGCTGATTGAATGACCCGACACTGAAATAGGTCAAATTTTTCAAGCCTGAAAATTTTTTCAAACCAAGCTCAAGCCAAAAGCAGGTTTATTTTCCAGTGCTCACAGATCCTATATTACAGATGTAGTAATAATGTAAAAATATAAACACAGCAACAGTACATCACTCAAAATTAGTGGGGGGGGGAAAAAAAAAAAACTTTTCATGGAAATAGGGATGTTTTATTTTGTGATTACAGGTCTTTTTTTCCCATACTCAGGATGATTTAAAAACAAACTAGTAATTTAACTCAATGGACAGCATCTTTGCAAATAAAATTATAAGACCAGGTACATTTACTTGACCACCCCTTGTTGCCAAAAATTGTTTGAACATTGAGCGACTTGTTACCAAACGTAGAGTTCATTTTCCGTAACTTCCTGCCGGGAAATTGGGGGGGATTTATATTAACTTATTTCAACAGATGCGCATCTTTTGAATAAATTGATATCTTGTAAGGGTCTACTCAACACCTTTTGTCACCAATCGTGAATAAGCACCAAGCTAGAGTGCAGTATAACTTGTGACAGGCATATGTGTACAAGAAAATCGGATGATGTGGTTTTGAATCATTAATTATTAAAGACAGTTAAGAAATAAATTTTAATTACCTTATTTATTCATTTCTGTCTCAAAATTACAATTTATTTTGCAGTGAAATACAATTAATTACTTTAAAAGAAAGCCTTTACAATGACTGCAAGGTGCCACCAACATGTGTAGCTAAGCGGCCTAAATGGAGCAAGCTTCAGCTGTCTTCTGTGATATTTGCACAGCTCGCAGGGTGGAAGGTAGTTGCCTAGCAATAAGCATGATTTCATTGCCCTCTCCTGTGTGGCGACTGGTTTGAAACTTGGGGGGGAGACATTGTTTCACTCCTCTCACTGGTGAAATTTCCCCTTCTCTGTCTCACCAGCCATGAATACACTGCCGTTCAATAATTTCTCAGCACGTAGGACATTTGCATTCTGTGTCATATTATCATTTTCAGAGGGTTCGAAGGTTTTGGGTTAGCTTGCATTAGGTGTCTCATTACACAGTATTTTGAGACGGAATATTCTTTATTCGGACGAGTTGAATTGAAATGTTTTTTAATGTATTTACAGTAATACTTTTATTAAAAATTCTCATTTTTATTGTGTTTACTATGACGTGTGCCGCTTCTACACCTATTATAAAAAGACTCTTACTCATCGCTTAGAAGTATTGCTTCCATCTCTACAGACATGAGCAACATTTAGCCTACCACTAAAGGCAATGGGAACTTCTGTGTTTTTCCATCTCACCTGGAAGGCACGCACCCTGGCTTGCCTCCAACACTGTATTTTATTTGTTGGAGGCCCAGAAGCATGCGAGCGCTACTAGGTACTCGTAGGGCATTGAATTGACAGCTTGCCTCTGCGAGACTTTCAGGAGCACAGACTTCAATATAAAAGCATATAATGTAAGTGCACACACTCTTTTAAATAATACTCGTGCATATCCTAAAGTGAAGATTTCATATTTAAAAATGATTGCAAAGAAGCTAATTATAGCCACTTTCATTTTTATTTAAAAAGTACACTACACTATAAATCAAAATATAAAATAAACACAAAACTTAAGACCTGAAAACATTTATAAATTCCATTAGTATGCACTTCAGAAAAACTGCGCGAGGGAGGGAGTTGAGAGAGAAAGAAACACAAATTTCACTTTGCTTATCGCTCGGCAGTCACAGTAAGCATAAACTTCAACTGTTAAAATTAATTCTATAGTTTGTGAGTAAAGCGCAAGGTTAGCTGGTTAAAGAACATTAATTACGTGTGTAGTTATGCACAAACAAAATTGGTGATAAGAAGCACATTTTATGGTTACTACTTTCGAGAGCCTGCACTCAGAATCTCCCCCCCCCCCCCCCCCCAAATACACTTTAACTTCACACAGAGCAGCTGCCATCAGCCCCCCCCCCCCCCCCCCTCGGACAAAGATGCAGCTGCCACTTGATCCATACTTCTCTCTTCCATCCTCCACAATACCAAAGTGAGACATGAGATGACATTGCATTGCCTCTCCTCTAGACATTTATCTATGCTAGTGATGTAGCTCAAGCTATTTTCTCTATGTGCAAGTGCACACAAAAACAAGCCCACTGAAGGTCGGTGCCATATTCAGCAATGAAATGATTCAGGGCTGTACAAACTAAACGCACTGCAAAAAAAACTTTATTTTTGCAAAAAACTACTGACATGTTCATCAAACTAACTTCTAATTATATAGACTTACATGTTTACTGGGCCAGCAAAAAGCTTTACGTACCAAATTAACCGTATTTCGAACTAACCAAACCATAAAACACATAATATCCTATTGCTCATGTATGATACCTCCTAAGAATTTATAAGTTTTACTGTAATTACATAAAACATACACATTATAAAATATGGCTTTTCAACTTTTAATTGCTTGTACACCTCTCTCTGAATACTTATCACACAAACTGTTTACAAAACAGCTTGCTACCGTTTACTTTTCATCGACTCCTCTGAAGTCTGTGTGGAGTCAGACACACTGTCTTGCTTGTGTACGTTAATTCCAACATCGGAACTTAACACTGCAGAACTTTGTTCCACCTGCACTGTTGCTTGCTCACTTGTGTCACTGATATCCTGATCGCTAGCATGTTCAGTTTGGAAAAGTTCACTTACGTCTACAAGTCTGTGTGCTGACCTCGAAGCCGCAGATGTGAAGAAAATGTTCTTGCCCCGCGCTGAGATTTTTGCTGCTTCGAACAGCGCAGAAAGTCCCCATGGCTTTCCATCATGCCTTGGCTGGCAAGCGCCTGTTTCCAGTAGCCACGCTGCATTCCTGAGCTCGATCCTCAGTCGTTCTGTCTCAGCCGCACTGACATTCTTGCTTACGTTTAGGTATGGCTCCAGCGGATTAACAATATACAAAGCAGAATGCTCTGGCTTTGATACTGACATGCCCTCAACAACTGATATTGCACGAGTCTGGTAGTCAAAAGACGAGTAATAATCAAAAAAATTTTTCAGGAGCCCTTCTAATGTATCAGTGTTTGATGTCGTTGAAGTAAATGCTGCAACCTTTGAGATGTCGCGCACAAATGTGCAATTCACACCATCTGCCGTCACACGTTTATCTTTGGGACCTGTAAGAGAGAATACTTGAAATAAGTGTTTTGTATTTTTTTCCTTACATTAAACATTACATATAAATAAATTGCAAAACAAAAGAAACAGGTTAATGTTTTAAAGGAACTGGCAACATAACATTTAAGTGAAGAGATTGTGTCAATTACAGGAGATAATAAAATTGAGGGATGTAATTTAACATTGTCTGGAGTAACTTAAAATTTTACTATTGTGCATGGTTACAAAAAGTTGATGGCTTATTACTATATTTGATTCTTATTTAAGAGTAATAGCTTTGATATGTGCCTGACTGCTAACACAGTAATTTATTTTCCTCGATCCTAAACCCCACGATGCACTGACAGCAGTGAGCATAATCTAGCATGTTAGCTGCTATGATGGCGTGGGCAAGCCTTAATTCTGCAACATGCCTGAACATGCTATCTTACATCTAAATGTCACCAGGTAGTGGATTTCAGCAATTAGGATGCACAATTGCTCAAACCCCTCCCCTGCCGGACAAAGAAATGTAGAATGGAGCGTGATGGCACACAAATAAAGGCTAACATGACAGCTAAAAGGGCATCTGTTCACCTTTCGATGCAGACCAGGGAAGATTTGTGAGAAACAGAAGAACGTCAACGTACCTCCCGCTGTCTGCCTACATAATCAGTCTTCGGCATCATGCAAGGTGGGAAAGATTGATTCAATAATGAACATTAAAGCTAGCTTCTCAATTATATAAATTAAACTCACTCAACTCCCCCAAAGTCTTCTAAGTTATTGTAAAGAATGTTGTCTCATAATATCGGAATAATAACTCAATGATAAAAAGGATTTAGCTTTAGAGACTACATTCTGTTATCTAATTTTTCTGCTCAAACTTAACTGCAATTTATACAATTCTATGCTATTTGTGGTAACTCCTGACTGCTTGTGATAGAGGGGTTCACTCAAAGTTTCTTACATCTGAAATAAACTCATCTCTGAAAACAGTAAATTTGACCAATTTTAAGAAAATATTCTCCAGATATAAAATTGTGTAGCAGATGTCTTAAAATGCCCAGATTACTAGATTAATTAAACAGTTCTCCCGTCACATAGGAAAATAATTTAAATCCCTGATGCAAGCCGGAAATGTCCTGGTCCGGGACAAAATTCCACCATTTTAACAAAACTAGTTCGCGACAACTCCGAGCTGCTCATTCTGCCCACAATCACCACCCGGTTCAGATGTAAAATTTTAATTTCCTAGGCGGAAAACCACTTGACCAAGTTAATAAATCATTGCAGCCATATATTTACAAGTAAACTCAACCATAATATTGCTCTCTAAAGCAAAATACACAAGTTAAAAACTTTTTCTGCTCCGAAAATAATATTTCTAGCAGAGCCTGTTCCGATTGGCTGTTCACTTCCCCAGGGGTCGGGGATCTTGATTTCTCCAACCAGAGATGGCAGCATTGTATCCTTTCTTACGTGAAGCTCTCATAAAATGCAAATACCACCTCCGATCCAACTTTTTACTATAATAAATATAAATATTATTGAATTTTAAGTTAAAACTTTCTTACTTTCCCTATATTATATTATAAATGTACTGCCACTGTACGTTTCCAGCCTGTCTTATGACTTGGGTACTAACAGTGGCTCAGGAAATTGTGAATGATTGATTGTAATACAGGATAATTTAACGGAACAACTTATTTTAGAATATATACACCAGCTCATGTACACAATCACCTCACCTCATTTCATTGCAGGTAATGCCTATACTAAGACCTTTCGCGATTAAATTCATGGGATTATTTAGGCTTAGCTTCCACTTTAACAAGGAAAGACTAGCCGGGTGTCTAACAAACTCTCACTCAATCTGTAGCTTAACCTGTATTTTCTTAAACTACTGCAATTAAGGGGACAAAAACAGGTAGCAGCTTTACTGTTACCTCCTCCTACAAATCTGTGCAGGCAGGGGAGATGGGGGGGGGGGGGGGGAGCAGTATTGGGGACCAGGGTTTGCTGGGGAAACTCAGCATTCCTTACAACTAACACAGCTTCGCTAAAATATTTTAATGGGTGAGGAGGGGGCTCGCTTCTCCTTCCTTCCATATCAAATATGAAAACAGTCTAGGTGGTAAAGGGCCCGGTCTACCCCCGCTCTGAGCTTCGGCAGTGATTAGACTCGGCGTAATAGAAGGTTATGTACTGTTCTCAAAAAGTTAGCAGCAATCAAAGGTCCTAAATACTGGCAGCCCTCAGCATCTTTTCACCTGGGGTTACTAGATGAAAGGAGAGATTCACAAGGTGCTTTCTCACACAGTAATATTAGCCATATGGTATTAATATGGCCATAACAGCAAATCAAAGGTAAACAAAATAAACAAAAAATATCCATGTAGCATTTAACGACAAAAACTTATGACCTTTACCAATTCCCGGGGAAACAGTAAAGCAAAGGCTACACATGATATAAGTGAGGCCTATTCTAATTTGAGTGAACACACTAGAGTAATAAATCTCAAGCTGAAAGTAAAGTATGGTTGACAGATGTCACAGCTACTTCATATCAACCTTCAAGTACAGAGTGTATAGTCGACTCTCGTACTGAAAATGTATGTACAGATTAACTGTATACACAGTTAATTTGTAGTAGTCACGGCAAAACTCCCATATAAATAATGATAAAGCTAACCGCTCTTATCGTTATCAGATGTTGCATCAATTGAAATATATTTTGGTCCCATCACATTTACAGCAACATTTGTTTTTAAACTGATTGTTTATGCAAACGTCTAGTAACTGGACATGAAATATGTCACATGCACCACCATTTTATCACTGCTTTGCAGGAAGTAGTCTTCCCAACACTTTCTGCGGCGTGGTGTGAAGTGCAAGTCTGGCTTGATGACACCCCTCACACGCCTGTGAGAGGGACAGTGTTTACCAAGCAACCAGCATGATACCCTTACATTCTCTATCACTCTTTCTCTCTCACCTTTTCCTTCCCCTTAGATGCCAACGAGAAGGGAAGCTGTTGTCTAGCAAAAGAAAACGCATGTCCTTTCTTTCTCTGGGTCACGCGCGCTTGCCTTCACATGCTGGTCACAGAGCAAATATGTGTCTGGCGAAAATAGAAATTTTTAATCAAGATTATCCGTCGCTCAAAATAGTTGCAGCTATCATCACTTGTATTTCAAAGCAAATAGTTTCGCCTGAAAATGTTAACGCAATACATTTTAACAAGGAAGTATTATTTGCAAAGATGTTTTCGTTTTGTGATTAAGGGCCATTTTTCCCGTAAAATTGGTGTTTCATTGTATCTGGCGTAAAATCATCATCATTTTAAAACATGATATTAATTCAACTTAACGGACAGTATCTTTGCAAATAAAATGATATGCCTAGAAGTATATATTGGACTTCCCCATGTCGCCAAAAATTGTTTGAACATCGAGCGAATTGTATTACCAAGCAGGGAAATCGGAAGATTTATATTAATTTATTTCTGTAGACACACGTCTTTTGAATAAAATGATAAATTGTAAGGGCATATTTGACACCTTTTGCCGTCTAATAATGGGTACGCACTGAGCCCGAGTGCTAACTTATGACAGGGAAAATCAGAGGACGTGGTTTTGAATGATATTAAAGACCACGAAGAAATAAATTATAACCTCTTCTTTATTAATTTCTGTCTCAAAATTACAAGATCTTTTTGCAGTGAAGTATAATTACTTTAAAAGACAGACATTTGCCATGCGCGCAAGGTGTTGCCAACATGTAGCGATGTGGAGGGGATATGGTTTCACTCCTCCCACCGCCTCCCCTTCTCCTCTTGCCGCCGTGAACACACTGCCTGATCAATACTCTCTCTGCATGCTCTCAGCTGATCATGTGTGCGCAGGACACTCAACATTTGACTTGCATTCAATGTCATATTATTTTGTGATGTTATATCCTTTATTTAAAAAGTTAATGTGAAATGTTTTTTTAATGTATTATTTACAGTAATACTAATACTCAAAATGAAGTCTAATAAGGTCAGAGGTTGTATTTCACTGATGTACATGCCAGAACCCTCATCTATGGAAATACTGTATGTATGGAAATTTTTTGGCAGTCCTCTGAAAAACGGTAGATAGAAAGTCGAGTGTAGTTATTCATCCACAAAATGCCATCTGTAGGGGTGTGCAAATAGTGAATTTTAGTGTTCGAATATTTTCCAATTAAATAGTAAAATTTTTGAATAACATGCGAATCGTTTCGAAGTCGAATAGCTACCAGTAAACATTTTATTTCAGTTACTGTAAACTCCTGATTCTAAGACCTTTAATGGATCCCATGAAACGTTTGTTTTGAAGGGGTTGTTATCAGAAAAATGTTTTCAATTAAATTATTTTATGGGTACCAACAAAGTGTTGTTATTTCAAGAGGGTTGCTATTCCAGGGGTCTTACGAATGAGAGTTCACTATAAAGAATATAAATAACAATAATTTCACATTTCATATTTTAACTTTAAGTGTATTATATAATTTTCACAAGATGATGTTTTTTGCTTATTGGACTTAAAAAGTATGCTCCAAAATGCATTTGTGACTCACGTGTATTTTACACTTACAAGAGTTGCGAATTTTGTTAATTATTCTGTGTTTCTGAGTGTTATAATTATATTTGTAACCGTGGTCACCTGGCTGCATGTAACGATAATGAAGGCAGCACTAGATTGGCAGCAGTTATGTTAAGTGATGGTGCTGCCCTCTGGGCATGTGTGCATTTTAGCATGTATTTTTTATGAGACGTGAGCTGTTAGCAGTGGTCAGTGATAGAAGGGAGTTGACGAATTGTGTGCTGCACATGGTCAAATGGTAGATGTCTGCAGACTGATTTGGTGGAGATGTGGTGAGTGGCGATAAATGTTAACTTAAACCTTGAGTGCTGTTTAAGGACTTTGGGATGATGTTAGTGAAAAACATAGTTTTCAATCGCAGTTCACTGAACACTGCATGGTTTGGCATGATTAACAAACTTAACGAGCTAAGTGGTTCTGGAGTGCAGTATGGTAACGAGTTCTGTAATTGTGATTAAACCCCTACTGACGTAAGATTGGCAGCAAACATTTTACGGCCGTTAACCCTTTGACTACGTAGGTTACAAGATGAATTTCTGTAACCTGAGGGAGTATAGTTTTCTTTTCACATTATTTTGCTTTTTTATTTTTTGTACATACTTTTGCATTTTTATCATTTTCTGAAAAATTAATACATATGAAGTGCTGATAAGGAGTTATGAACTGAAATACACACGCGTACATATGCACATAAATGATCGGAAGATATTAATTTTTTTTACAAATTGTACGTCCTAGGCTACTAAAAACCCAAAGGAAATGTAGATATAACAATACTTAAAATGTAACCAAGCTATGATAACATTTCTTTTTTGAGTTATTCTCATACTTGTGTACATTATGTACGTACCTACATACGTACAGTCACACACATATACATATTAGTGATAGATAGGTTCCGCTTTTCAATTCGGTTCTGACAAATCTGTTCTCGGTTCTCAGGACATAGCCTGGCCTCCAAGGTCCCTAGACTTGAACCCGATTGATTACTTAGTGTGGGAATATTACAAAGAGCTTGTTTACTCCCCAGGATGCCACAGATTGGAGGAACTAACAAGAAAACTGCAATATACCTAAATAACCATAAAAAGCAATTAAATGGTGTTTCGACGATTGCAAGAGAATTTCTTCTGGTGATGCCACATTTGTATTGAACAAGAGGGTCGCATGTTTAATATGCTGCAATTTGTTTTCATCATATTTGTCCTTACATGAAGTAGAATTTTGCACATACAGTAAAACCCCTCCATTATGACCACCTCTCTATTACGACCCAATCCCGAGGAACCGTGAAAAGTTTGGTTCAAAAAAGTCGAAACCTGAAACTGCTGAAATTCAAATTCCTACAATTTATGATATTTAAAATGTGATACTGGTCGAAAATACGGCTAACATATTATGTGCTTCAAATAACTGACACTTCAGTAACAAAGAAAATGCCTTCATGTGTAAATACATATATGTATGTGTGTGTGTGTACGTGCACATGCATGTATGTGTGTTCATTCTGTAGGCAATTTATACAGGAAACTTTTATCACATGTTAGTGCTGTGCCTATACAAATATTGATACTATGGTATCTGCCGATACACGGGTATTGGCCACTGGTAAAATCAGAAATATTTTTTCAGGTACCTACCACTGATACAGTTGCTAATGATGACTAAAAACTTGGTGATGTTCCAACAAATGTAGAAGATCATAACTCTGTGAAATATCACTATAATACAATATACTGAAAATTTATTTAGTGCACTTCAAAATCGTTGAAATGTGACCAACATACACAACACATGGCAACATCCTCAATATTGTAAACTATATTATTCTGCAGTGCAGCAACGGTGGTTGGTGAAAATTATCACAAATAAATCAGTTGTGGGATTGAGCATGGTTCGGCCAACAAAGGAATGCCGGACGAGAAAATAAAAATAAATAAAGATTACATTTTGCCCAATTTCAAGAACTGCCTAAAGATTTTCATTTAACAATAATATTTAATCATAAATTGACTTCAATAAGTTATTTTTAATGACATCATCTGGTTGTTGGTTAAAACATGCATTTGGAGATTATGTATGATATTTCTCAGGTCTAAAATGCAAGTCTGTAGACATTGTTTTCTCGTATGCCTCAGTTTTTTGTTGGTCCAATGAAAACCGAATTTTAGAGAGTCGACTGTAATAACAAAATAAACATTAATTATTAATAATACTGGTATCGATATTGAGTATCAGTGGTATCATCTCTGCAGTATAGGTATCGCTGATATCGGCAAGAAGTAGTTATCAGATCAGCACTAGTAAAAATTCATAAAACATACGCTATGGATGTGAGAGATTGTCAACAATAATACCATGAAATTGGACACTGTGCATATAAAGAGTTGCCACATGCCATAAACTCTCCAAGTGTTACCTGCACGCGAGATAAGGTTCTTGAGAGATGGCAAGACCCCCTGGTGCTGAAAAAAGAACAGCACCATCAGGATAAGGGAAAAGTTGGTGATCCAGGGGCCAGGCGTGCTGTTGGTGAGGCCGACTTCCTGTGCCCACAGCCGCACAGCAAACACAAGTGGCCGTATTCGCTTGTCTGCGCACCCCAGCACGTACAACAGCTCCCCCATGTACACTGCACTCCTGCAAACCCCAGTATGCCTATATACATATCTCTAAATTTCATGTCTACAGGATGTACCTGAACTTTGTACAGAAATGAAAGCCACAGCATCTGCAGATTTAAGTAAACAGAACATTTTAGTATAGGCCGTTCAAGGTAAAGTGAGCCCTTTTGAGACCCTAGTTACTTTTTTCTTTCAGCCACCTCTTATCCTTTAACCACATTTCTAAATAAATATTGCCTTGTAAGTAATAAACAGTGTGTATATATTCCACCATACTTGGAATTAAACGTCTAAGGCTAAAATAAAACACATTTTTTGACCATTATTCCAAATGAGAGGGCTTTCAAAAGTGCTCACTTTACCGTGAACAGCATATAACAAAATGTCTGGAAAGGCAATTGTGTACTATATAAGTGAAGATGAAGTTGGATGCTACAATTATGGAAGTGTGCAGCTGCAAGTACATAAAACAAGTTGCCTATCACTAGGCAACCACATCACAGTGTTGCCCACTACCACAATGTACAGTTGCCGCAACAGCAGGTTAAATTAAATGCAGCCAAGCCTACCTGCATAAAAGCAGGAGTGTTAAAATAATCCCTCTACAAATATCTCCATCGACATCAACTGTGCATTGTGATATTGAGCAACAATGTGATGTGGTCACCTAGTAATATGTAACCTGTTGTACATGTATGTATATATATATATATATATATATATATATATATATATATATATATATATATATATATATATATATATATATATATATATATATATATATATATATATATATATATATATATATATATATATATATATATATATATATATATATATATATATATATATATATATATATGTACTTGCAGCTGCACACTACTGGCATTGTTACGTTTAACTTCCCCTTCATTTAAGTAGTACACAATTGTTTTTCCAGACATTTTGTTACAATTATTTTCTGTTACCTAAGCCCTCAGATGCTGTGGTTTCTATTTCTGCACAGTTCAGATACATGCTGTGTATGCACATGCACTAACACACAAGTTTCCTGGCTGAGTCACAAGAAGCACTCCTGGTGAAGAGGCACCAGCTAAAGTGACCCCTTGGTGGGATGGAATGAGAGCATACCCACAATTGCTCAATGCTGAAGCATCAGAAAGTAATGACAAAAGACATACGAATACTCAAAAAATACTTGCCCATCAATTGGCAAAATCCCTAACAATTTTAATGATATATATATATATATATATATATATATATATATATTATTAGGGGTGTGCGAGTAGTGAATTTTGATGTTAGAATATATTTTCGAATCAAATATTAAAATGTTTTAATAACATACAAATAGTTTCAAAGTAGAATAGCTACTAGTATACATTTCATTTCAATTATATAAAAGAAATAAATATAATTTCACTGATCATACAACAAACTGTTCTCCCCCACAAAAACACTTGCATCTTCAAGTGCAGTATAACATTTTTACAAGATTATATTCTGCTAAAAGGCATGCTGCAAAATGTAACCATTAATAAATAATGCACTATATATATATATATATTAATGTGTATGTATAAATATATATGTATAACTATTTTTGTGTGAAATATGAATATATCAGATTGTGACACAACTATGACAATTTACATGCATCATCGCCGTAGGGAAGAATAGATACATTTTCATTGTCAGAAAATATTTCCAAGTTCTTTGCAATACAAAGAAACCCTTTATCAGGTAAGGAAACTATTTCCTTGGTGTCGAAGTTTTATTTTCAGCTGACCTGCTGATTTATTTTCAGGGATTATCATTGTTCGCGACGTGGGTGAAGCCATAAGTTTAAAAAGGCATATTTTCTTGATTGAGCTGGTATTTGTTATTGTATTTAAAATTTGTATTACTCCTGCAAACTGTTTGCTGCAGAAGAAACAATAAATACAGGAAATGGGGTATGTACTAGATGAAATTTTAGAGCTTTCCCTCAATTTACACTTTCCAATAATGTACACTTTTT
Organism: Dryococelus australis; assembly: GCA_029891345.1. Taxonomy (NCBI): domain Eukaryota; kingdom Metazoa; phylum Arthropoda; class Insecta; order Phasmatodea; family Phasmatidae; genus Dryococelus; species Dryococelus australis. The sequence goes on along the minus strand of CM056997.1, from coordinate 185,302,453 downwards.
TCCTTTGTCCTCTTGAAAAGTGTAAATAAGGGGTTTCTCTCTGTAATTTCACCTTATTGCTTGAGACGGAAACTAATTTGAATATAGTTGATTCACGACAACTTCTGCCTTTTCTGAAGCCCTGCCAAATTTCTACTTTTGGTTACTGATTACGATTCCTTCCACTACATGTAAACAAACACTGCCATGTGACTTCTACTTTTATAACTGTCAAATGCGTTGGTTGCTGTTTACAGCTGTTCAAAGAATTATGTCATATTGCAGAAACAATTTCCTATGAATGTTCGCAATGTAGGCCTATAACAATATTTAGGTCAGCTTTATAACTATTTGTTACACACGATATAGCATGTTACACATAATACACATTAATATTTTGCCACGATGGTGTTTGTTACAACTGTGGTGTAAACAGCAGTAGTATTTAGCCTGTTGTTATTAATGTTTGGAACAAAAATGAAAATGAAGGGACAACCAGTCCACCAAAATGATGCAATAAATTCAAGCAGGCAACTTGTGTCGCTTATTTATTGTACATAGATAAACGTAAAAGATAGTGGTGAACACGCATATACACAGGCATACCGTACCATTTATTCTGCTAATATTTACATGCATTGGTACTTACTGGTTTTTAGGTTTATTTTAATATTTATTTAATTTTATCTGTGGGGGTTTAGTATTTCGTTGGCATTGTTGCAGACATTCAAATAAAATCACAGAAATGTAACCTCTTTACACACCTGTTTTCCAAACATCTAGCGCAAAGGTACAACGTTGTGATAAACAGACGTGAAGACAAATAATTAATTTTGTCATAACATCAGTTCATGGTTAAAACGTATAAATTTTGCACATATTTGAAATACACACACACACTTGGCCTGCGTAACTATTACAATGCAGCCACCACACCCTTTCATATGCAACAATCAAAACACACTTCACTCTGCCGTGGAAACACATATTTATCTCAACATTGTAACTTCCGTAGGATGTTTAAAAAAATACGAGTACGAACTTGACGCTTCACTGAGAAACACGCCGTGTCATTGTATGTCGCCCGCCGCCGCCATATTGGGAATGCTTTCCACACCACGTCTGCCAACCTGCTGGATTTGTAAGTGTCGTCGTGCAACGAGCTGTGTTGTGCCATCGCATCTAAAATATATTGTTGCATCTAAATAACATATAATACGTATTTAAACAATAAAATCTCGTTTCAGTTGTAAATTACAATCTCAGACATCATTACTGTTACTGTAATTAGTATGAGATGTGCTGAAATTAGAAATAACAAAATGTATACCTTTCCTACACAGGTGGTACGATCTTCCCGAGAGAGAGAAGAGAGAATTAGAGTGACACCCTCTGCTTCACTTATTGAACCTTTATTCCGGACAGAATAAAGGGGAATTTGCGCGAATATTTTGAACCAGCAATGAAATGTGTTTCCGTCAGTGCTACCTAATAATACAAATATATCAATTGGCAATGTTTAATTTACAAATAGTATACATAAAATGAGGTTAAAAAATATTGTAACTGTGAACTATTTCGTACCGGCCATTGCCAACACGTTGCTGCTCTCGCTGTTAATTCGTATTTAATACGAAATAAATATTACAAGTTATATAAGATACTAAGGTAAAGTTTCATTTATTCAACAATACGGTACTCTAAAGTTAATCACAGTGTTAAATATTTGTGGAATATAAGTTATTGGAAAAACAGGTTGACATAATACGCCTAGGGTGATTTTTCAAAGGTTCAATTCCAAAAGGCAGAAGAAAGCATGAATGGACTTGACCTTACTAAATTGCTTTATGTATAAAAGGATAGGAATTCACGTACCCACAGTGTAGTACTTGTCGAAAGGCACACACACACAAAGAAGGACGACACATTTTCTAGCAGTTGCAACATTTCGCTGGCTGGGCCAGCTTCATCAGGCCTAATGATGCTGGTCTAGCCAGCAAAATGTTGCGATCGTGCAACTGCATGGAAAATGTGCCGTCCTTCGTGTGTGTGTGTGTGTGTGTGTGTGTGTGTGTGCCTGTCGACAAGTACTACACTGTGAGTACTTGAATTCCTGTCCTTTTATATATTTTTGGTAGCCTAGCAGCCCACTTGCAACCTTAACTAAACTTCTTTATAGTTGAAACAAACAACGTTTGCAAGGTGGATCATCAAAAGAACTGATGCAAAGCTGTGACAATGGTCTTTCTCTCTTACCTAACCCTGCATTAATTTCCTTGTACTGCTGGTATAACAGTCCTGCTGGCTTGATATGTTCAACCACCAGCTCATAAAATTAGAGTGATGGGTGAGACTGTGTAGTGCTCACATGTTTGATATGGAGAGATCGCAGTCAATAGCAGTAAACTCCTGGCGATACTTGACGATGGGGATGCGTGCCTGTAGGATCCTTTTGACCTGGGTACAGCCGGGTAGAAAGAGGTGACACAGGTCGCCGATGACTTCCATGTGACGTTGCACTTGTGTCCGCCCGCTAGCCAGTGCCTTCTTCGTGTGGAACACCAAGCGGCTGCCAGAATTCTGCAACCACCACCATTCCCTTACCTAACGCCATCCCACACGTGAACACAGCAAAGAGAGTAAAGCTGTCAGGAACCAATGGATATGAAATGTGTAGGAAGGAGACCACAAATCAGATGGCAAGAAGAATAAACATAGGAAAAAGACTGGTATAGATAAGCAAGAGAAATAATGGTGAAGGAAGGGAGAATATGGAGATGGTCATTGAGACAGGCTCAAAGAAAAAACAGGATCAAACATAATATAAAGTTATAATTATTGAATTGTTAAATACTGTAAATATGGTTTGTTTATATTTTGTAGATTTTGGTTAGTAGTTTTTCTTTTGGTTCTTTCATTTTCACAACTAGGTTTTTATCAGTATGGTTTCTGGACCTCAGTAGCATCCAAAAGTTGGAATATTCCTTGGGCCTACTGAGGCCGCTGACCGGCTGGAGTGGCTTAGCTTGGTGGGATTTTCAAATGTAGCAAATGCTGCAACTTCGGCCGCATTTTAAATAATTCTAAACGGTGTGTCATCGTAACTGTTTTTGACTGTGAGTGCCCACTGGCTGCACATAGCCAAAATAGGAAGAATGGGCATATATAATAATAAGTCTGAGTGCTCAGGAATTATGTCAGTGGCATAGAGAAGGGGGTTGCCCATAGAGACCAGGTCCCTCTCAAAGAGAAATAAATTAAAAATAGAATAGGCACCCAACACTGAAATATCTGAAATATGTAAACATTTTAGAGCAGATAGATGGCTGCCAAACTAAGCTGTATTTTTCTACATTTAAACTTTCTTCCTTTCCCAAGGCAGACTGCCTTTGCTCTACAAAACAGCATCTTCCCTCCCATCTCTCCAAAACTGAGAGCTTCAAACGTTGGGAAAATTGGATAAACTAGGAACATATCAGAATTTTGTGTATACCCATCAAATTACCTTTTCTGTTTTAGTTCCAGTAAAGAAAGCCATAGCAGACATTATAACATTTAATTATTTTATTATGAAGCCAATGAAATAAGTTGCATAATTAGTAATTATAATTTTTAAATTGAGCAACATTTGTCTTTTACTTAATATGATTAAGGAAAACACTTTACAAAAACTTTTACTGAAATCAAGCCAAATTAATCTAATAATTTTCTGACTTAAGTATATTTGTACATATTTATTATCTTCATAACACACATAGTTTGACCCCCTTCCAATCAAAATACCTGGCTATGCTTGACGCATGACATATCTGTATCTTTGATGCGCACTCTAGTCTCGACTTCGTCCTATCTTGGATGCAATGTTCAATCCTTTAGGCAGGTCATTACTCCTTAACAATACTGAAGAGGCTGTGTACATGCCTACAGGATACACCTGCACAATGTTGGGTGCGATCACAGACACGCCAGTGCCAGTTTGTATTGTTCACCAAGAATCTCCAATAAATGTCATGTCAACACCTCCGATGCAAGATAATACTACCTGACTAAGCCACCGCTCCCTCCAACCAAGGCCACATAGTTGCACGGCATGCCGAGGGAGGGCAGATCCATTCTACTTTGGCCCTGCGGCCGAGATAAGGGATGATAGCACTGCATCAGCACCTTTGAATTTTGGGCTCCTGTGACCAATGCTACAACCCCCAACCCCTGCACCCCTGGCCAATAAAAATCCTGTACGAGATTAGTATCAAAGGGCTAGCGTGACCAGCAGAAGACAGTCTCTGCTCCTCCACTGCTCTCGTACAGGGCTGGAGGAAGCCATCTGCGGTTCACGCTTGGATGGTACGTCCGCAGGTCCAACCACTCTTCTTGGGCCAGAATTTCTACCAGCTGAAGACAACATCGACCAGAAGCCTCTTCTACAGTTCTACAGCAGCTGCAGACTCCCTGCTTCTAGTAAGACTGGACCATTCATCAGCTCCTGAAGACTTCGGCTCCTTTCTTACCACCCCCTGGTACAGACCCCAGAACTGGTAACGGTCGCGACTAAGTCCCTTCAGGACTGCCCTGCTCCACTGGACAGTGTTGGCAACTGATGTCACTACCTCTCTGGTAGTTATTACTCCATTGCTGTTCCTTCAGAACAACAGTTAGATTAGTTACAGGCAGGTTGTAAATTACTTATTCTAGCAATCTTTCTTGCATACATCCCAGTCAGATTAATTAAACCAGGTTGCCTTCATCTGGAACTAAGCAAGTTAAATAACTTCCATGTCAAAGCAAATTAGTCTAGGAGGCTGTACAGGGTCACTGTGTTATTATTACTACGTTAATAAACACGCAAGATTTTACTATGCTGTGTGTGCTCATTTCTTGTGTGTCACTGTTGTTTCCCCTACGTAGTTACAGCCTACTAAAGTGAAGCCAGCAGACCACCTGGGCACTAAGCCAAATACACATCCATTAAGTGGCCACCCGGACTCTGCCGCCAGGTAGAATTCTGTAGAGCTTATACCAGTAATAACTCCTCCACCACTCTTTATAAAGCCGAAAAGAGGCTGGATATAACTCTGGCCATTTGACCCTCTGTGGATACCACACCTGGGAATTCCTGTCAACCAGCTTGAACCATCCTACACTCTGTCTACCGGTACCGCTCTCTATAGGGCCAGGTGAAAGGAGCAGGAGGTATAGTTCCTGTCTGTGTGGCTGCGAATGTTCAGAAGTACACTTTAGGGAACCGTGGCACTGGCTCAGGCCATACACCTGGAAGGGAAATAGCTTGCCTTGCAACCCTAAGTCACAAGTTGCACTTTGCACTTGCATCCAAACAAGGCAGAGTTCATACTGCCCACCTTACTGAGAGGCCTCGCCCCTTAAAACTGCAAACACCTTTATTTCCACTCTTAGTCAAGCTCGAAGGCCCCATTCATCCAGTAGTCGAGGCCTTCATTAGAGGTGAAGAACCTATGTGAGGGATCGCAAACCCTTGGTTTTGATGTCACCTACATCAGCCTTCAGCAGTCAGCAGTACTCTGCAGAGCCAGAACACTTCACCATCTACGAGCACCCAAGGCGACCACCAGTCTTTGCAACTCCAGGGTAAGAGTCTCTAGCCGAGGCCACACCAGCTGCAGCTCAGCATACCTCCAGGTAAAAGTGTGATCAAGGGTCAGCCGACTCGTAAGGCTGTGATAGTGGTCCTAGACTTTGTGCCACTCAAACAGACCACCAAACCTGTCCACACTGGCCGCGTACCAGTTAAATCCTCAAACACCCATATGAATATTGTGATTTTGGCATCACGAGGGGTAGTATCCACTCCATCTTCAAATTTTCCTACAAATCTTCATAGTGAAAATGTATGGCGAGAAATAAAAAATCAAAGCTAGATATGACATGGACAACTACTTCACAAATTTTTTTTAATTTGTAGGGTTTTAAATAGCTGTATTTTCCCATGTGGGACTGAAATGATTAAATAATTAGATAATGTTTGATTATGGTTACAGGTGTGACACTAATCATGTAAGAAAAATAAGTGGGATTTAGAAATAACTGTTAAAATGTTCCATGACTAGCTTGGTTTTTAAATATTGATTCTGATAATTAAGTTAATGAGGAAAATACATAAATCCAAGATAGCAAGGATACTTCCCCCTTATGTCAATTTCATATATTTAACATTATGTGACCAGAGTCAACGTAACTTTTAACACTAAATGTCTTGGGTCATTCTTTGACGTGGCTAGCCCCAGTAAATGTTGTTTGCAATTCAATCCCCTGAGCATGCATCAAAGGAACAAGTTTTCTTGGGGCCCAATGTAGGGCCTTAACTGTGATAGTTTAGACTAAGCAATTAGGACTAAGCCAGCCATGCCTCCCGTTAGTGCCTTAGCCGGATGGCTAAGCCCACTAAACTCTCCATATCACACCTAGCTCGTGATATACAGTTACGTTAGTGCTCAGCGGCCTAAGTAACTTCCACCCTAGTAGACTCTGTCGACTAGTCCACACTAGCCAGTAGTCGAACCCTCCAAGGACTTCAGGGAGTTAGAGTAAACATCCTGTGGTGCTCAACGCTATCCCAAGTCATGTCAGATTCTGGATTGAGTATACCTGATGACCCTGAAACCACAATGGTAGACAACCACCTTCTCGACACATTCGAGAAGTGCAATATAGACACATGCCCTGGCACGAGGGTCCATGTGATCTTCGCACATTGTTCCTGTCGCTAACAATACCAATGTTTGGGGCGGGTAGACGAACCCAGGTACACAGATGGTCTGGAGTACTGCTTTGTAGACTGCCACCAACGCCACACAGCATGCTGCAATTGGCTCGAATGCACCAGACAGGGCACCAATATGGTACAGTGCATAGTCTGTGTGCAAAACTTTCAATACATGTGCATCGGATGGCCTGACAAGCGAGTCACACATTCTAGAATGGTGTACCACTGTGAAGTCTGCAGGCGTAATCAATACTACCAACCATTGTACCCTGGACAACCTCAGAGCCCTGTCATGGCCCTGGCCACTTCCAAATTTCAGTTACCTGAATTCGGAGGTCGACTACACGAAGACCCAGTTTCCTTCACAGAAAAGTATAAATGGAAATCTAAGGGTCACTGCATCCATCCAAAATAATGGGTTGCAAGAGCCCAGAAGCAACTCCGAGGAAAAGCCCTCGAGTGGTAGGGAACTATGGGGAGTTCGTGATGGAGTGGGGGCAACTTTGCTCCAGGCTCACCTCGCAATTCACAGGCGAGGAAGTTCTGTCGGCCCTCTCCTTCGAATTCCACAGTCAAACCCAGGCTAGAGAGGAAGAATCTGAGATTTTGATATGCAAGAAGGTGCAAATTTACAAGCATATCTACCCCCGAGAGAGCAAAGAAAGCTGCGTGAGGAATATTGCACGCATGCTACTCCCCAAAATACATAACTTTCTGCAGTGTCCGAGACCGCTTACAGCCGAGGAAATCATGGAAAGAGCACGTAAAATGGAAATAAATTACAAATAGCAAGCCGCGTTCGACCGCAGATAGGGAGGCAGGAAGGGGGAAGTGGAACTGAGATGCCACGCGCTCTTCTCTCCCCTTCCCGTGCCACCTGCAGTGACTCCCCTTCCCCTCTCCTCACCACTCCACCAGTGTGGACACTGCCTGGGCCGACAATTTCACAGAAATAGCCCGGCCAAGAGAGACAGGGAAAAACACGTGCCAGGCAAGAGGGGAGCACCCAAGGTCATGCTCCATACCCTCATTAATGAGCACTCTTCCCCAGATGCACCTTGTTTGAAAGTTACATAAACCAGAAAATTGCATGACCGCACTGAACACAGCAGCCACCGGTAATTTTATAAATGACCTGCTCACACCTCGCCAATGAACTATTCTAACCCCTACTGGAAAGTTTGTTCAAATGGCACAACCCAACCTCCGCCTTAAAATACAAGGGGATATAACCCTCAAGATTAGAGTTCATCAGAAAATTACCAAGGTCAACTTCCTAGTTGCCCCCAACCTTTGGGAGCAACAGATATTGGGCAACCTTGGTTGCAATCACAGCACTGAATAATAAACTGTGAACAACGCTGCACGCACCTAGGAAAATATGGGGGCATGATAGTCAACTGGGAGGGTAGCCAGATCAAGTCTACCTCTCTCTGTACCCCGTCTGCATCCAACAGCCCCAGGTGGAAATACACCCTATGCTCCAAAGTCCCTCAAAGAAGAATGAGACACAGGTCCAACGCTGTCAGACATGACACGAGAGAGAGGAAGAGACAAACTCTAACCTCCACAAGCTGCTGGAAAAGAGCCTCCACATCTGACCTACACCAGGACTTGTCCTTACCACCATACATAGGCAGAGCATCTGTTCGCACCCTCCCCTCTATTCCTAGTTCTTACTTACAACTCTCGTCAGCCCGATGAAGCAAGAAGACCACCTTGGGATTGGAGATCTCCTGGCAGAGCTCTCTCGACAGAGCTCCCCGTCAGAGGCCTCCACATCCCAGCACCATACCTGAAGTCTACAAGCTTCAGCAAGCCGTCGAGGTAGAGGAGCCCCAAGAACCTCTGTCTCCGGCCCCCACGACATTGGCTGTCCTGATGAGGGAGGACCTGGTAGATGTCCGGTCTGCGATGTTGGATGATGCAGCAGCCCTCGCAGCTTCCCCTCCAGCTCAGGAGCACCCACCAGAACCAGAGCTAGATGTATTGCAGATACCTCTACCACCAGGCTCTGTTCCCTACACGTCTCTGCCAGAGGATGTGGAAATCCAGCATGTCGAGGAGGGAGGAGCCACTCCTTCCGCTAGCTCCAGAGAATCTGCCGCCGGATGATGTCAGAAGCTCTACCCTGCCAGAAGCCACTTCTGCATACTTGCAGACCCCTCTGCTTCTGGTCCACGGACTCTCCAACTGGCTGGGAGGACAAGTCTGGACCCACGATTGCGAAGGGCGAGGTACCCTACCCCCATGCCTCCGCTACAGGTCGTCACGCCTTCACGATGAGGTGTAATCGCGTCACGCCGTAGAGGAAGAAAGTACCATACCACTCCCCAGATGGCCGCCATCATCACACTGAGGGGGTATTGAAAAGAGACTACCAGTCCGCTCCGCCTGATGACCGCTCCAGTTCTGACTCATGGAGGCATCAGGACAAACCACCGGACTCAAGCCTCCAACCCCGAAAGCTGAGGCCCTCCAGCTAGCCGTTGAGGTAGAGGTTTCCCAAGAGTCTCTACCAAGCAGGCCCATGCCTAGAATAAACTTTCAGCAAGAAAGAAATATCAATTTGCAGAGAATATTGTTCTCTTTAAAACTTGTTGAATTTATCTCCCTTAATTTCTCATTAGCCAATGTTGTAAATACTTGTTGCTAAATGTAAATGTATTCATTAAGCATTACATATTATATGTTGCCAAAGGAACATTTGCCAGATTTATTGTCTTTTAATCATTTTTCTTTCATTGTTGAAATATTGTAGAAATATTTACAACTTTTAAATGTGCCCACAAACAAGAAAAGCAAATTTTGTTAGGTTAATAATACATGTTGAAAATAACTTCCATGTGATATGTTGTAAATGGCTGCATTTATCTTACTGCTACTGCTACTACTGCTACTACCACTACTACTACTGCTACTACTACTATTATTATTATGACAATGGCGCTCGTTAGAGTAGGATGTGTTTTGTGTCTGCTCCTGTGAGTTTGTTGTTTATTGACTGAACTAAGTGGAAAAGGTGTCGGAATCACCGGTATAGCTGGACTTTCAGGGTTTTTCTATGCTCCCTAGTACTGATTTCTGTGATTTATGCGGGAAACCTTTCTACGGACAAAAATTTGTGAAATGTAGTGGTTTGTGAGGCACTCGTTTTCACTGCCTTTGTACAGGTACCACTACTGGCGATGAATATTTATGTGTAAACTACAATGCGGGAACAAATATGTTTAGTTTCTACCTATATACAAATCAAGTATCTTGGGAAACAAGTCTACCTTGAGTTCAAAAGACTTAAAAGTTTGCTAGTCACAAATGTGCAGAATCAGTGAGCCTCATGTGCAGTGACAGGAGATTCCCTTCCTGCAAAAAATAAAAATAAAAAATCATACAGTGAAATTGTAAGTAAAAATGATGAATCCACATCATCATCTACTAACAATTTCAGTAATAAATAGATTTCAATATGGCAAAGTTCCGAAGGCTTCACGTGTCAATGAAAAAGACGTAGCTCAGCACGAGTTGCACAAACAGCCCGTCGCTGACGACGAAGGCTTTGTGCTTGTCAGCAGGCGCAGGACAAAGGCCTCACCTGGGACAAAGGACAGCGGGTCGCCGGCCATCAGACAGAAAGCTACTCGTAAACTGGTTCAAGTGGGGTTACGAAATGTGAACATAAAAACTGTTCCAAAATCAGTCAAATCTCGTACAAGACATCTTTGAGTCACACTTCGCACCAGAAGTTCAAGAAGACTATATTGTTTCTTACCTCAACCAAGAGCTAACAGTTTCCAATCTTAAAGTGACCAAACTGAAAACTAAGTATGACTCCTATACTTCTTTTCATGTGGCAGTAGACAAATCTGATTTCGAGCGAATCTTTAACACCGTGTTTTGGCCGGCAGGGTGTTTAATTAACCCATTCTACGGCCGACTTCAACTGGAACAATTATTTATCTCTGCTAGTGCACGTAAACCTACTAATGACGAAGCGGCTGGAGGAGCTGTTACTAAAACCTCTTAATTTATGAGGCCAACGGAGGTGTGGTTACTAAAATATAATGCCAGATAAATAATTTTGTATTGTATTATCAAAATGTTAGAGACCTCAGAACTAAATTGATTAACTTTTTTAACAATATAATTAGTTCCGAATACTCAGTTATTTGTATAACAGAAACCTGGTTCAATAATCATATTAGAGATTCACACTATTTTCCAGAGTACTATAGTATTTTTCACAAATATCATGATGCCAACATATCTAAACTATATAGAGGAGGTGGAGTATTAATCGCTATTAATCAATGTAGTTATTCTCATTTTGAAAAAAAGTTTGATCTTTCCAAAGAAAATATTGAATCCATTTGGGTGGAAATTACTAGTAATAAAAATTTTTTAGTCGAAAATATTTATCTTCCTCAACATTTATCAGTTGAAAAAATTAAAGAATATTTTACTTTTCTTGATGCTAAATTAACTAATTACTCCCATCAGATAATAATTGTGGGGGATTTTAATATACCAGTTCATAGACTGGAATATTTTTCAAACCCAAAACATTGTTCATTATTACAATAAACTTAAAGGTAAAATTTTATAAGAATTCATTAGTTTACTTAACCTTGAACCGTTTAATTATTCCAAACCATACTTGAATTATTAGATTTAGTTAATGCTAATTTTTACATTAATGTTAAAATCCATTGATCCAGTTGTTGAGGAAGATAATTATCAACAGATCAACAGCACTTTGTTGTCAGGGTCTAGTAGCTGCTCATAAAAACCAATCTAATGATTTTAATTCTAACAGAAATTATCAAAAAGGAGATTACATATCTTTCTACTTAGCTATTCAACGTTGAACATAACTATACCTGCTTCCCTGAATTTAGAAAAAAGGTTAAAATTAAATAAAAAATTTATAAGTAAATCTGACAATCCAAAATCAATGATAACTTGAAAAGCAATTCTAGCAGTATTTGGAAATACATAAAAATCATGAAAAATGGTTTAAAGCCTCATAATTGTATTAATAATGTAGATATATCTCTTCCTAGCATCACACAAGGTTGGTTCTCTGGGGTATAAAACAGCTTAAAAGTAGTAAGGCAACTGGTTGCGATGAAATCCCAAATTTTATAATTAAAGGTTGCGCCAACATCTTTACCCCTATTTTAACTCACATATATAATTATAGCCTTACTTGTGGTATTTTTTCTCATATTTGGAAGCAAGCAATAGTAGTTCCCATTTTTAAAAAAGGAAATAATAATGAAGTTAGTAACTATAGACCTATCTCATTATTGAGTAGTTGTTTTATAGTTTTCGAAAAAGTAATTTTCAAACTCTTATCTTTTCTTACAAAAATGTAATATGTGAGTCGCAACATGATTTTCAAACAGGGAAAACCATAACAACAAATCTGTTCTACCTAGTTGACGATTTATACTCTGAAGTAACTACACAAAAACAAGTGGATGCTATATTTTTTGATCTACAGAAGACATTTGATACATGCCTACATCAAATAATTTTGAATAAGTTACATGCAATTGGGCTTCATTTTTTATTTATTAAATGGTTTGCTAATTATTTTACAGACAGAACTTTTAAAGTAAAAATGGAAATTCTTTTTTGAAATCTCACAATATTTCTTCCGGAGTTCCACAAGGACGTACTTTGGTTCCGCTACTCTATAATATTTTAATAAATGATATTGTCTGCGTAATAAGGCACTCACAGGCACTTCTTTACACTGATGATCTAAAGATTTATAGAAATGTTAAAGATGGTGCAGACTGTACGTTATTACAAACTGATATTCATTATTGGTATTTAGTAAATTCAATGGGACTCAACATAGATAAGACAATATGCATCTCGTTTACAAGATAAACCAATCCTATCCACTATACATACCATGTTAAAAATGTGCTAATTAATAGAGTTGAACATGTAAGAGCTCTCGGAATTATCGTTGACTCTAAATTATACTTTCATATACATGTAGATAGTTTAATTAGATAGTTTAATTAACAACACAAATCGTACTCTAGGTTTAATCAAATTCATTACTTTTTCTGCTACTTCTTTTGATTCACTATTATGTCTCTATTATTCACAAATTAGATCCAAATTAGATTACTGTTCAGTAATATGGAATTATATCACTCTGACAGACTGCAATAGATTAGAAAATATACAAAAAAAAAAGCATTCAAATTGATTTTTAATAAATTTTCAACCAGTGTAGGATTTAATTACAATAATGCATTAGTTAGTTTTAATACTCAAACATTAAAAGAACATCGTGAAATTAATGATGCATTATTTTTAATTAATGCATTTTTAGCATATATATCTTGTATAGTTGTTACGAAAAAAGTAGGCCTAAAAATTCCTATGTATATCCATAGAACTCCATCTACCTTTTGTGCTTAAAAAAAAAAAAAAAAAAAAAAACTAGTTAACAGGCGTGTTACAAATTTCAATAAAAATTTTTCTAAATTTGATCCTTTTTCAAGTACGAAACTCACCTTTCTGGATCTATTTAAACATTACAATAATTAGAAATTTTGCTTTGGCAAACAGTTGTTTTCTAAGTTGTTTTCCTTCGACTATGTTATAAAGTAATTTGTATATAATCTTCAGAGTTTCTTACGTCTATCAGAATTTATTTTTATTTTTTGATTTATTTAATGTTTTTTCCATTTTTAGTCTTTCTATGTTGTGTTTGTCTTCATTGTTTGTGGTCGCCCTGTGCTTAATGTCTGTTATTGTCTTATGTGTTTTGTCTATTTTTTTGATATTTTGTAGTTTTGGTGTCATCCTGTTATAGGTCGTTTCTGTACTGTTGGATGGCACATAAAATCTGTTAATAAGTAAATAAAAAATAAAATAAATTATTATTAATTTTTTAAAAGTTTTTGAAAAAGTAATATTTAAACATCTTTCTTTATTTACTAAAAATTTAATTTCTGAACGTCAGAACGGCTTCCAGATAGGTAGAATGACAACCTTCAATTTATATAATTTTGTACACTATCTATATTTTCATGTAACTACAAGTAAGCAAGTTGATTTTATATTTTTTGATTTACAGAAAGCCTTCGATTCTTGCCAACATGAAATTATTCTACAAAAATTGAAAATTTTAGGACTAGATCACTCGTATGTCAAATGGTTTTCCCATTACTTTTTAATCAGAACCTTTGTTGTTAAATGAGATAATTCCTTTTCTAGTTCGTGTCCTGTCTTTTATGGTGTTCCTCAAGGAAGCACATTAGCACCATTACTCTTCAATATTTTTATGAACGATAATGTCAGTATAATAGGGCATTAAAATGCACTTCTTTATGCTGATGATTTTAAGATTTATAAGAAGTATTGAAGATGTCTCAAATAGCTTGTTGTTACAAGAGGACATCACAGCCATTAGTAATTGGTGTATTACGAATGCAATGGATCTAAATATAAAAAAAGACTTTTTCTATTTCATTTACGAGGAAGACCAACCCTGTGCTGTATACTTACCATGTAAACACTGCTATAATTAAAAGAGAGGATTTTGTTCGAGACCTTGGAGTCTTTCTCGACTCCAAACTATATTTTCATATTGATGTAGATAGTATAATTAGTAGCATTAGTTGTACATTAGGTTTGATTAAATTTATAACTTTCTCCGCTAATTCCCCTGATTCTTTGTTAGTTCTATATTATTCTTTAGTTAGTCCAAATTATAATATTCTTCTGTCATCTGGAACTATATTACTCTTACAGACTCAAATAGTCTAGAGAACATCCAAAAAAATTTATTTAAACTAAATTCATAGTAGATTTCCCCTGCAACCTGAATTTAACTACAAACTTGAACTTGCCCGATTTAATACTCTCACTTTATACGAACGTTGTAATATTAACGATGCTCTTTTTTTAACTAATTCCTTTTTAGCTTTTACAATTTGTCAAGCTGTACAGTATAAAGTAGGTTTAAAAACTCCTGTATATACTCATTGAACCTTTCCCATGTTCTCTTCTGTAGCACATAAAAAGGACTAATAGATGTACTAATATTTACAACAAATATTTCTTTTTTTTGACCCATTTTTGGCTAGAAAAATTACTTTTAAGGATAATTATAAACATTATACAAGATAACTTTTCTAATTTAGTATTAAATTTCTATATGTACATCACAGTGGAAATTAGTTAATCATTAGTTTCTTTCTGTTCTCCATATATAATGTTTCTTTGTTTGTCCTGTGTGTTTGTCTTGTCTGTTTGTGCTTATCCTGTATAGTGTAATGTATTGTCTTTTTATGTTGTATGTTCATGTGCACACCTATCACAGCTTTGTTAAATAAATAAACAATAGTATTATCATTATTATTATTATTATTATTATTATTATTCAGAGTTTCTTGTACTAGTCTTAATTAATGATGTGTCTTCTCGTGTTCTTTTTATAAAATGTAGGTGGATCCTGTATGTAAGTGTTCAGGTTACAGTCGACTCTTGTATCGAAAACACATGTACCGATAAACCGTACCCAAAATTAATTTTCAGTGGTCCTGGCAAAACTCCCATATAAATAATGATAAAGCTAACCACTTGTATAGTTTATCAGATGATGTGTCAGTTGAAGTATATTTTGGGACCCGTTAACTGAGATTCCCTGCAACGATCGTTTTTAAGCTGGTTGTTTATGCAAAATCTAGTAACTGGATGTGAAATACGTCTCATGTGCCACCATTTATCACTGCTCTAAAGTGTGTTGTCTGTCTTCCCAACATGTCTGCCACATCTGCGGTGTGGTGCGACATGCGCCTGACTTGCTCCTCCCCTTACACTCCTGACAAGAGGGGAAGTGGCTACCTAGCAACCAGCATGGTGACCTAGCGTCCTCTCTCCCCCCTCCTCTTTCTGTCTCTCTCAGCTGCGCACCTTCCTTCTTCCCCTTACAGGCCTTTGAGAGGAGAAGCTGTTGTCTAGCAAAAGAAAAAGCACGTCCTCTCTTTCCTTCTGCCGCACGCGCTTGCCTTCACACGCTGGCCACAGAGCAAATAAAGTGCGTCTGGCGAATGTAGAAATTTTATCAAGATTATCCGTTGTTCAAAATAGTTGCACCTATCATCGCTTGCATTTCAAAGCAAATGATTTCATCTGAAAATGTTATGCAATACATTTTATAGAGTTATTATTATTATTAAAAAAATGTTTTCTTTTGTGATTAAAAGTTGTTTTTTCCTGTAATGTTGGTGTTTCATTGTATCTGGCATAAAATCAACATGATTTTAAAACGTTATATTAATTTAACTCATGCGGCAGCACCTTTGCGAATAAAATTGTATGCCCAGAAGCATATACTTGGCCTCCCCATGTCGCCAAGAATTGTTTGAACATCGAGTGACTAGTATTACCAAGTGTAAAGTTCATTTTCAGTAACTTCTTGCAGGGAAATCTGAGGATTAATTTCAATAGACATGCATATTTTGAATAAATTGTTAAAATATAAGAGTCTATGCATCATCTTTGGCTGTCTAATA
This sequence comes from Dryococelus australis, assembly GCA_029891345.1. Taxonomy (NCBI): domain Eukaryota; kingdom Metazoa; phylum Arthropoda; class Insecta; order Phasmatodea; family Phasmatidae; genus Dryococelus; species Dryococelus australis. Next base: position 185,286,187 of record CM056997.1, on the reverse strand, counting down.
ATGGGTTAGCAACAAGCCTGAGTGCAGTGTAACTCACAATAGGGAAAATCAGAGGACGTGGTTTTGAATGATTAATAATTAAAGACCGTGAAGAAATAAATTTTAATCACCTTATTTATTCAGTTCTGTCTCAAAACTAAAACTGTTTTTTTTTTTTTTGCAGTGAAAACTAATTATGTACTTTAAAAGACAGGCATTTGCCTTGTGCGCAAGGTGTCAACAACATGTGGAGCATGGAGGGGTAATTCTCCCACCACTTCCACTTCACCACCTGCCGCCCTGAACACATTGCCCGATCGATAAATTCTCAGCGTGCTTTCAGCTGATTGAGTGCACATGGGACATTCAGAATTTGACTTTCATTCTGTGTCATATTATTTTAATTTTCAGAGGGTTTGAAAGTTTAGGTCAGCTTGCATTTGGTGTCTGATTATAATAAATTATATAAAATATTTTGAGATGTTATTTTCTTTTTTTTCAAATGAGTTTAGGTGAAATGTTTTTCAATGTAATATTTACAGTAATATTAATACAGTAACACTTTTCCTATAATTCCCATTTTTATTGTAATTATTAAGTAAACTTTATTAGCAGATAATGTACAGTTCTCATTATACTCAAAAGAAAGTCTAATAAGGTCAGAAGTTGTATTTTATTGATGTATATGTCAGAAACCTAATTTACTGAAATCCTGCAAATATAGACATTTTTTGACAGTCCCCTGAAAAACAGTAGATAGGAAGGCAACTGCAGTTAAATATTTTTATAATGTACTCGTATTGTCTAGCTGTTAGGAATTTTAGCTAGGGCCACAAAGTACATGGGAGGCTTATGGTTTAGCCATTGTCCCTTAACCATTGCACACGTAAATTTTTATTTGCCATTAAACACTTAACCAGGCTCCAGGCGAAGCCATTTATCTTTTATTTTCCCTAAGAGCCATGGTAAAAAAATTCTAGTTAGCTCAAATCACATATGCTTTACGAGTGGGACTTGCACACACGTGTCGAAAACTTTCTGCGCCTGCCTGTAATTTGCTTTTTCAGGAAAACCAACTGTTAAATATATTGTATTTAATGTAACCAATGTAAAAATTTATCGGTTTTGGTATACTTTATTATCTTGCATTCTTATATGCGTATATTTTATAGTGGTTAATTTTTGTAGTGTGCTAAGTGTATTGTCTTTGCCTTTGCAATTTTGTTAGGGAAGTCACCGCTTGGTGGTTGACAATCGGTTTTTGCATAGTGATAGGCCCGCATTTGCGAGGGAGTCGGGAGTCATCGTTCTGATGTGGCAGGCACCGGTTGTTTCCGAGCCAGAGCTTCACGCAGCTGTTGCGTGCTGAGCGGTCAGACAAATGCGCCGGCCGAGGCGTGAGTGAGTGTTTGAGGCAGAGCGTTCACAAGCTGTATTAGCAGGAAAATGCAATGGTATTTAATTACATTTAAATTCCTGTGAGTGAGACTGTGTTAATATACAGGGAGCATGAACACAGTAAATGTTACGCGTGCACCGCTGGTTCTGCTGATGGACTTGGTATGTCCACTGCTCTTAAACTGACTTGCGTGTTAACATTGTGCACATCTGCCACAATGCATAAATTGGATTTTGGTACCGCCTTTAATGCCGGTGTTAACTACCAAGCATTGGTGTGAATGTTGAAAACCTGCGAAGACCGTTTTGCTTGCGCCTTGGGGGCGTATTCATGCCACTGCAAGTCAGATGTTGTGAGTGGCCTATTGTACATCAGCTCCGCTGCGGACTGGACGAGTCCATATGGAATTTGCTACTGGGCCAACGTGAGCAATACGTCTGTGGGGCATTTCCTCACCCTATGTCAACGTGCAACATTTGCAAGGTGTGGAGTTGTCAGTTTATGGGCCCAAAAGAATCCTGGGCTTTAATCCCGAATGAATTTGCTGCAGCAATTTCACAGCTGTGATATTACAAAGCGCGACCAACCCAGGCAGCGATGTCCCTTTTAAGCATTTTATTCCTGTGTGTATTAACTGTAATTTTACCAAAGGTTGCACATTTATTGCAACAATGTTTCATACAGATAGTTTTGAAGAGTAATAATTGCGTAATATTAAAGATTGCTATTTTGAATATTAAGGCCCTCATATACCTGCCCATTCTATGTTTGTTTCAATGAATGTTTTGTGAGTGTATAACCAAACCAGACATTAATAAATAACAGTAACTAAAACGGATTGACTTTCTGTCATAGCACTGTGTAACCCATCTGATATTTTACTGTATTTCCGATCCACAAGAATGGATTACGCCATGAGTGCAACTGTGCCCTCAACCCCTACGAGAGGCACAGCACATGTGCGAGATGTGCGGCGCATAATTTTCTTGCGCAGGCGACTTCAGCAGACACCTAACCACATGCACAGGAAAAATTAGGCAGGGTGCTTTTTAGAGTTGTTCCGATACCATGTTTACCAATACTGATTCCCAGATACCATTGCCGATACCCCAACACCAATGCTCTCCCATTTGTTTGTTGTTCCAGCTCACCATTATTGTGCAGAAATATGAGAAATAATAATAATAAAAAGATATTTTCCCAATATTATCGCCACCAATAGCACAGCGAGATGAAAATTCTCCACTTGCGACTATGACGTATGTATTTTGGCATGTATATGCAGCATCAGAAGTGTCTGATGAAAAATTAGGGATAATTAATATTCCATGTATACACCACACTAAATTTTGTATTCCTGTAAATATTTTAAGTTACGACTCTGTACAAACATAATAAATTCCAACTTAATTTCTCCACTACAAAACATCTGTGACAGAAAACTTGTATTATGTTTCAATGTGTACAAATAAACATTGCACAATTACTATTCCACAGCTGGTAACATGACTTGAGAAAGGAAACCACTGCAACACATTACACAAAATGGTGTCTATCAATGTGTACTTGTGGTGTGGGGGCTGTACAAACTACACAAGATATGATTCTCTTGTAAAGCAGCAAAATTTTTTTCTCATGAACGACTTGAATAATTATTGATAGAGTGCAGCAAATATGATTTCCTTAACTTTGTGTTGCCTTTTTCTAACTTTCCGGAGATATTTATTAGAGTTATATTTTTATACATAATGCAATCATAATTTTCCTGAAAAAATATTAAAGTAAAAAACTTGTATGTGTTGGCAATGTCACATCGCGATTCAATTTCTTGAAAATATGGCAACGCTGTTTCTTGCTCATCATTACCAACATGGCTGCCACTCAAAAACATTGAAATTGTTTGTTGATTATCTAATAAAATTCGACAGTACACATTTCTTATACATATGAACTGTATCCCAACATCGATAAGGTACCTATAGTTGTGTATGCTGAAGTGATGCTGGTCCCGGTGCAGTCTTGCCAACCAAACCTGGAAACATTGTACACCTATAGATACCCACCAGCCTCCTTGAAGGTGTGAAATTATACACTAGGGAAGATGCGGCGAGAAAATTCATGGTTGAAGTCATGAGTACTGGCAGTCTGGTGAAGGATATATATAGCCAGCCTGAGCCGATGCGTACACGGACAGCAGGCAAACGGACTGGCTTTGCATTGGCGACCACCTGCTGCCACTGTTCCGGCCCCTTCACCCATGACAACCAGAAGGTCCAAAATCACGACTTCACCGACAACTATATCGGGGCAGCGTGTAATAACTGCAACAAGCTCCGGTGCCAACCCACGAGATTGCCAATCCTATTTCACCACTTGGCATATGATGCTCATTTTATTATCACAGAGCTTGGATATGATACATAGGACTTTTTATTATCCCGCATATGGAGGAAAAACTTATTACCTTCAGCGTTAGGTGACAAGTTTACAATTCAATTCATCAATACATTTTGATTTGTCTATCAGTATTGCAACACTTGTGCAGAACCTGCCATCCAGTGAGTTCAAGACGACCACATCGATTTTCTCCAATCCCAGGCAGTTTAAGTTGTTGACTCAGAAGAGAGTGTTCCCTTATGATTATGTCACGTCGATGGGGAAGCTTGCCCAGCCACAGCTGCCGGGCATCGAAGCATTCCTCAACCATCTCACTGGTTGTGGTATCAGCGAAGAAGAATACCATCATACGCAGATGGTCTGGGAGGCATTTGGGTGCAACATCCTGCAAGAGTACGCAAAAAAAAAAAAAATGACAAAGGAGCCACCCAGTCATATTCAAACACATCACATGTCAAGTTACCCACTATTTAGCTTCTCAGTTTCAATGGTGACGTGAAGTCATGGTCTAACTTTGCAAACCTGTTTGTTTCAGTCCATGGTAGCCACCAATGATAACTTATCTCAGGTGGATCGTTTCACATACCTGAAGTCGTGTTTAACTGCAAAGCCATTGTCGTTAATCCAGTCCCTACCACTCTCGGAGGAAAATTACACTATTGCATGGGAGATTTTAGTGAGGAGATATGACAGTAAAAGACTCATAACTTCAAACCACATTGAAGCATTACTTCAAGTGCCAGTGGTATCATCTGACTCTTCGAGCTCTATGCGTGCACTGCTAACTGCGCTAGCCAAAAATATGGGTGCTCTGCGTGCAGTGAAAATTCCTGTGGATCACTGGGACTTGTTGTTGCTTCACTTGATGGGGAAGAAACTGGACCCTTACCTGCACCGCCAGTGGGAGCTGACAGTAAGTGATTCATCACTACCAAAGCTGACAAAATTCATAGAGTTCTTAGAAAAGCAGTGTCAATCAGCCGTTTGTACCATGTCAAAACCTCTACGTCAAAGACTTCAATTGTGTCCAAATCCAGCAAACATAATTCGTAGAGTTCCACTACTTCCATGGTGAACATGACACAAACAGCTACTGCTGATTGTACCCCATGTAAGGCAGATCACATACCTTCCCAGTGCTCCCAGTTGCTGAGTATAGGCCCAAAGGAATATTACACTCTTACCAAAAGGTTGAATTTGTGTTTGAACTGCCTCAGATCATCACATTGAGCTAGAAACTGTAACTCCAAATTCACTTGTCAACACTGTGGTGCTAGGCATCACACATTGCTACACTTTGCTGAATCACAGGATGCATCGGCCCCTGAAATAGATGACCCCTCGGATATCACAATAGAAGAACACACAGCAGATGGCCAAACTAAAATTGTATCCACACTTGCAGCTCATACCACCATGACAGCTACCACCACTGTTTTGCTGTCTACTGCTCTAGTAGAAATCCAGGATGCATTTGGAGCTCCCCAACTAGACTTGCCTAGTCAGGCTAGTTTCATAACCAAGGCCTGCCTAAAGCGATTGGGACTGTCCCGACAGAAGATTCAACTCCCGATCCATGGATTATCTAATGTGCCAGTCAGTGTTTCCAAATCAACCATTACTTGCCTAATCAGTCCTTTAGGGCAAACCCATTCAGTCTGGATGCCTTTGTTGTATCACACATTTCAAGTGATCTCCCTAACGCTCAGCTACTCTCTAGCATTTGTGATGCTGTAACGCACCTGAAACTCGCAAATCATACCTTTGCCTGTCCAGGCCCAGTCGACTTGCTGATGGGTGTCGAGTTGTTTCCGCACTTGATGACTGGCCGCAAAAGGGATGGAAGCAAGGAAATGCCCACCGCCTTGGAGTCTGTGTTTGGATGGATCCTCATGGGAAGGGTTAAAACTGCTGTTCCATCGCAACCAATATCATGTTGTATTTCATTGTTGACATCGTCCCCATCGCTTGAATATGTTGTCAAAAGGTTCTGGGAATTAGAAGAAGTTCCTCAGAAAACACATCACTCTCCTCAGGAAGCACTCTGTGAAGAGATGTTCGTAACAACTCATACAAGAGACCAAACAGGGCACTACAATGTTGCTTTGCCCTTTTGTCAACCAAGACCACAATTAGGGGAATCTAAGAGCCAAGCAATACATAAGCTTCATCATCTCGAGAGGCAACTGAAACTGAAACCCCCAGAAAGAGCCCAGTATGCATATTTTATGGAAGACTACCTGTCATCTGGACACATGGAAAGGATTCCAGAGGGAGAAATCTCTGTAAATGAGGCTTACTACATTCCTCACCACTTTGTAGTAAAGCCTGATAGTACTACCACTAAGTTGCGAGTGGTGTTTGACGCATCGGCAAGAACCACAAATGGCCAATCGCTCAATGACATACTTCTTATAGGGCCAAAACTCCAAAGCAGCATTGCTGATGTATTGCTTCAGTTTCGTATGTACCCTATTGTGTTCACTGCAGATATCAAACAAATGTATCAGCAGATATCCATTCATCCCAGCGACAGAGATTATCAGAGGATTGTGTGGAGGTCCTCGGATGATGAACCCATCACGGAATACAGACTGAACACAGTTACTTATGGGGTGTCATCTGCTCCATATCTCACCATACGCACTCTCCATCAACTCGCAGAGGATGAGAAGAGCAAATTTCCTGTTGCAGTGAAGATTTTATCGTCAGACATGTATGTAGATGATGTAGCCACTGGAGCTTGCAGTGTTAAGGCTGCACTCAATCTACAACAGGAGCTCATAGCATTACTGAAGGTGGGTGGATTTCAATAGAGAAAGTTTATGAGCAACCATGCAGACTTGTTGAATTTGCTCCCACCGGAGGATATTCATGCACCATCATCTCACTCATTTGATCTTGACCATGACTTGGTTATTAAAGTCCTAGGCCTGCAATGGAACCCTTCCACTGACTCATTTTCGTATGTAATCCATCCCAACTCCAATCAGTCTACAAAACACATCATCCTGTCAGACTTGGCTCGAGTGTTTGACCCGCTTGGTTGGCTAGCTCATGTAACTTTCTTTGGCAAACACTTGATTCAGATGCTATGGCTGAAAAGTGTGGACTGGGATACTGAACCACCCCTGGAAGTGCGTGAAAAGTGGGACAGTGTCAGATCTGAACTATAATTATTGCCGTCCATCGCTGTGGCCCGTCCACTAGTGAATCTGCAAGGGTGCACATATCAAGTTCACAGCTTTGCTGACAGTTCCAAAATTGGGTATACTGCTGTTGTATACCTTCGTGTGAAACCAGCAATAGTTCTCCTGTTGGTGGCCAAATCTAAGGTTGTGCCTGTGAAGAAGGTGTCGCTACCTCGCTTAGAACTCTGTACAAAGGCATCCAGACTGAATGATGGTGAGGTTTGCCCTAAAGGACTGATTAGGCAAGTCATGGTTGATTTGGAAACAACAGGCACGTGAAGCTTGCGTACGCTGATTATCCTGTTTGTAATAGTGATTAACTAACCATAATTAGCGACAGTGATTTCAGCACAGTTCTTAAAATTAACAGTGATTTATAACTGTTATAATAGTGTTTTATCACAGTTTGTGGAACTAAGTAGCTGTGATTTCTTAACTGTTCCACTGTACATTAACCTTAATATCCTTAGTATGTGTAGATCCACTGTGACTACGAACATGATACACACATCAATACAACTAAATGCAAATATGCCAGTTTTGGCAAAGTACTGATATATAAATGCTCTGACAACATGCTGGGACCAAATTCCATCACAACTTCTGAAAACTCTTGACGAAATACGAATCATGACCGAGGTTTGAACGAGGTAGCACGAGTCACGACTGAAGTAGCACCGCATGAACAAATACACAAAACAGCAAAGCGGTAGATAATCAACTATGCCGGAACAATATCTGGCGCGGTTGGACCAATAAATGTTATGTCGAATATCGTGATGGATTATATTACACGAAAGTTTGTTGATTTGACAACTGGCGGGCAATACCAAACACCATTACTCCAGAACGAATTGCGAACAACTGACTGTCTAAATATACTAGTTCCTAGAAGCACTACAAGTGCGCCACTGATGGCAATGGCGGGAATTAAAAATATGTACACAGTAATATTTACAAAGACATCTATACACACAGTACCAAACACGTATGTATATTTTAATAGCTGGACGTCTCCTGATTACTTTGATACCCAAGAAAGGCATATTGGACCACCCCTTGTAAAACAGAAGGCCTAAACACAGTATGACATGGCCATTGAAAGTGTGTGAAAAGATTAAGACTATGTATTATTAAAATATAACTAAACACTGTTGGAGATGCCTTATGTTTGAAGCAAAACACAGAACTTTATTTATTGATAATATGTATGAAGATACACTGGATCACTCGTGTGCTGGGGCTAGTAGCGAATACATTGCTGTGCACACGTAGCTGGGCAAGCGTCTAGATCCTCTGCAGCGTGACAGGGCTTGGGACTCGCATCTGTTGATCAGTTCTAGGTCCTCGGGGCTGGGCAGCTGTCAGTCAGTTGCTACAAGATTATTCTGGCAGCCAGAGGCCAGCTGGCCGCCGCCAGTGCCAGTTTGCTTCGTAACAGTGGCCCAGTGTTGATAAAACATGCTGATAGATGCGATTCACATCAATGTGTCGAATTTACATGAAATGTAGGCGGCGTGTTGGCCTCTGCACTGGCACGATGAGGTCCGGCAATGTTTACGGGAAAATAAAAAATTTAGTGCAGTCTACTTGAAATATTAACTATCCCAAAATTTTCATAAAAAACTTGACGTGACCTATACTAGCACATGGCCTTGCTTGCCAAAATATGGTAACATAAGAACACATTTTATTTGCACAAACTTACCTACCTTTATTCAATTTACACATAAAATTGACTTCACAAGAAAAGAAACAAATGCCCACCAAAAAAGTTAGCATATTACGTAGGCATGGCCGCACATAAACTTAAAAAAAAAATCACTAAAAAAGGGACACTGAATTAAATTTGAAGTTATACATACACTGATTAAGAAACTAGTCTGTAACATGCCGCTGTTTTACCACAAAAGAGGAGGGATAATGGAAGCTAAAAAAGACACGGAGGGTAAGACAGAGGTGCAGCATGTGACTAGGACATAGAATCCTTACTGACCTGGCCAGCAGCTCCCCCCTCCCCGCCACTTCAAAGGACAATACACTAGTGTCCCCTTCTGGCATGAAGTAATTTATTGCTTCACGCTGCTTGGGACAACAAATGTCAAAGTCTATGACGGCAGCTTGAGATATGCATGACCACTAATATCAGTAAAGGCTAGTTTCCCGTAGACTGAAAACCGTGGATAATAGAAACTTGTATCACGGTTGGAGAAAAGGTCTACAAAAACAAATCCACGCATAACTGAAACAGCGGTTCAAGATACTGCGGTTGGCGAGGGATTACGGTATCTATTTTTAGACATGCCTCAAATTTTTAACTTTTTTGACCCAATCTTGTCACGGTTCATAGGGATTGGGTCATAATAGAGAGGTGGTCATATTAAATGGGGTCATATAGCGGGGTTTTACTGTATATTTTTACTACTTCAGAAGTGAATCTTACACAATAATTATATTGTTTTTTCGCAAAGCGTTTGTCTATTTTGGGATTTCAAATAACTAAAGCAAAATTTGTGAAAATTTTGTTAATTTGTGCTTTATGAACAAGATTTTTTATGAATACAGCTTTATTTTTCTAAAAAAATTTCTTGTTAGGGCACTGTATCGCAAACTGATTCGCAATCCCATTTTTATGCTAATTTTGACAGGAATCAGCAATCCCTGTTTATATATGCAGTTCTGAGGAATAATTTTACCAGTGACACATCTACTTTAAAAATATTATTTTGTGAATGAATGACATCTTATTTTACAGCAAACATTTAACAAACTGTCTCATCAGGTGTTGCATCTTTGGTGGATTTTTGGCCCAGTTTTAGGCTAATTTGTCTGTTAATCAGTGTTTGCTTAGGACAAGCAGTCGTGTTCATCCTCCATTTGTGCCATCTTGCGAGACTACTGCCCTCTCATGGCAAACAAGTTGCTAACATGTGCCTGAGCACAAAAACAGCACAAGTCAGATATCACGAATACCACCACATCAGAAGTTTTTTTTGTTTGTAAACATTCTGCCCACCAAAAATAAATATTTTTTTCCAATTGTCCTAATGTACACCACTTAATATATGTATTAAAAAAAACACCAAACAAAAGTATGAGTCTTAAATCTCATACGATACACCGTTATTCTTCAGGAAAACGGCAGATTTTTGTGACTGGTCTGGTGAAGTTGCCTTGAGGTGTTCCTAATGACACGATACGCACTATCCCATCCTGCCCAGGGTGAACTTCAGTCACACGTGCTGTCTGCCACTTCAGTGGAGGCAAGTTTGGCTCTTTCAGCAGCACCAGTTGCTGCGGTGATGTCCACTTGTTTCTCTGCTGGAGTGTATGTAGAAACTCATTATTCCACCGCTTCCACACCCTCTGCTGGAACTGAGTGATTAGCTCCCACCAGTCATGTTGGTTCTGAGGAAGATTTGACAAGTTGTTATCTGGCAGAGCTACCAAAGCATCACCCACTAGGAAATGCCCCAGGGTGAGAACATCATACTCTCGAGGATCCTCCGACAAAGCACATAACGGTCAAGACTTCAGTACTGCAGATATCTGTGCAGCTCTTTGAAGGTAAGCAGCTGTGTTCCCACCACACGTATCAGGTGATGTTTTACACTTTTAATTGCCGCCTCCCAGAGGCCACCAAAGTGGGGATTGGCAGGGGGACTGAACCGCCACTTTATCCCTCTGTGATTGGCCTCACTGACAATTTGTTGCCGGCTTTCTCCACAGAAGAGGCTTTTGTACACTTCTTTCAGGTAGTTTCTGGCACCCACCAGGTTGGTTCCATTGTCTGAGGATATCTCTGATGGAAGCCCTCGAATGGATACAAAGCGCTTCAGTGCAGCAAGGAATGCTGCTGCAGAGAGGTTGGTCGCGAGCTCCAGGTGCACAGGCTTGGTCACCATGCAGATAAACAAGTACAGATAAACCTTCTGGGTGGTCTTCCTTCTTGCTTAACTAGGGTAGCAAGGAATGGGCCTCCAAAGTCAATTCCAACATTGCAAAATGTTCTACCCTGGGCGAATCACGAGGCAGGGAGCATGCCCATCAGTGGGGCTGATGAAGCTGCACTCACTTTAAAACATGCAACACAGTTGTGAAGGAGCTTACGAATCAAAGTGCGAGCAGAATTGATCCAGTATTCTCAACATGTCAGGTACAGTATGGTTGATGGACCCGTATGCAGGTTGGTCACGTGACAATGCATTATAATCAATTCGGACAGTCTGTTTTGCTTTGGAAGTGTAATGGCATGCTTACTTTCTTCAGTCAAAGGTGCATTATGCAGCCTGCCGCCCACCCTGACAACACCCTTCAATTCCAAGAATGGCACAAATCTTTTAATTTGTTTAGAGCATGATTCTCCCTTTTCCAAGGCTCTAATCTCTTCCCTGAAGTAATCTGCCTGCACAATCTTGACACAGTAATTACGGGCAGTGCACAGCTCCTCAGTTGTCTGCAACTTGCCAATGGAACGAGGCAGTTTTTGGAAAATTGCTCTCGCTTGTAAGATCCATGCCATGACTCTCTGAAGTCTAGAATAGGAAGATGATTTCTGCAACACGCCAAAAGGGTCATCGGAGCTCTGCATCTGATTGGAGTTTGCTACCAAGACACTTGACATCACTGGTTTAACTTCGGGAAGAGATACTCTCTCACAAGAATGCTGCACAGACCAGCTCTGATGAAGTTGCAACAGCCAACGTGGTCCTGAAACACATATTGTGTTCACCAAGTGGTCTGGAAAACAGCCACGTAAAGCAACATCAGCAGTGTTATGTTCCTATGGAACATGCCTCCAGGAACTAGGTGGTACAATGGACTGGATCTCTGCAACTCGGTTGGTGACAAAGGATTTTAAACTGTATGGTGACAATCGTAACCAGGCTAGGACTACTATGGAGTCTGTCCAGGCATGCAATGTCAGGTTAACAAACTTTGAATCATAGAGTCTTACAACACATTACAAAAGTTTACATAACAAAACTGCTGCACACAGATCTAACCTTGGAACAGACAGTCTTGAGTGGTGCCACCCTGGACTTGGCAACAAGCAGGTGCTCTTCAGTGGCACCATCAGCTGTAACACAACGAGCATAAATAACTGCAGCGTATGCCTTCTCGCTGGCATCGCAAAACCCATGAAACTGCACATTATGTTCTTGGACTGTAACGAATTTGCTCACATTAACTTCAGACAAGGAAGGAAAAGAGTCCTTAAAACATGCCCACACTCTTGATATCTCTTCTCCAACTGGCTCATCCCAACCTAGGCCTTGAGTCCACAAGGTCTGTAACAACATCTTACTGGATGTGACGAATGGTGATACCCATCCACATGGGTCATAAAAACGAGCAACAGCTGAGAGTATACCATGCTTTGTCACTGGTAGGTCAGGGACAGTCACTTTGTACAAAACATGGTCTTGTACTGGGTCCCAGCATAGGCCTAACACTTTCACTGAATCAGGACAACCAAACATACGAGATGAGTTCTCAGATTTATGTTGATGGTCATCCAAGAGTTCCTCATGGTTGGAGCACCAATTATGCAGTTTGAACCCTCCTACTGCCAAGAGTCTGATGAGCTGAGACTTTAGTAACTGAGCGTCGGCAACAGTTGCAGCTCCTGTAACTATATCGTCAACAAAGACATAATTGAGCATAGCATGAGCAGCTAGTGGAAACTTGTTACCTCCATCTGTTGCAAGTTGCTGCAGGGTGTGGAGGACTTGAAAAGGCGAAGAAGCCAGCCCATATGTAACTGTTCAACTCGTACACACTAACTGGGTCGTTCCTCCAAAGAATACACTGGTACTTCCTATCAATGGGATCAACAACTATTTGTCTAAACATTTTGCATACATCCACAGACACAGCAACTGGAAATGTTCAGAAGCTCAAAACTATATCAAAAATTTCATTCTGTAATTTCGGCCCAGAAAGTAGAAGATCATTCAGTGATTGTCCATTTGTGGTCTTGCAGGATGCATCGAAAACCACCCTCACTTTTGTGGAAACACTTTCCTCCTTTACTGCTTGGTGAGGAATAAAGTATGCTGGCTGAGCACACACACTTGTAGTAAGGGATACTTGATAGCCATCATGTGTGGGTGTTAACTGTCCAATATGTGTCATGTGACCCAAATTTTCATACTCCTCCATGAAGTCTTGGTAGTGCTGCTTCAGCTCCGACACCTTTGCAAGTCGACGTTAGTCCACCAAGTCTACGCACTGCTGTTGAAGATGAGTTACCCAAATTACACATGGATGATCGGAATGGAAGTCTGAGGACAAATCTACCATCTTCACCACGTTTGTGTGTACTTTAGAAGTGAATTACACACTGGTGGTCCTCGCTTGACAGAAACTACACTGATGGAACTTCTTCTACCTCCCAAAACTTCTGAAGGGCGACATCAAGAGATGCATCGACTTGTACAAATAAGGAAACTGACTCACCTTTACTTGCACATGGAGCATTACCAGCAACTACCCAACCAAATGCTGTATGTAATGCATGTGGTTTTCCTTCGATCTTGCGGCCAGTCATCGCATCAGCTACTACATTTGCTGCCAGCAACATGTCAATGCAACCAGGCTAGGCGAATTCGGGATCGGCTAAGGGAATATTTTTAAGATGTACAAGATTTTTGGTATCAATTTCCGCTGAAGGCAAGTTACCAGTAATGTTATTGAGAATCATTGCTCGAGTAGAAAGATGCAACTCTCGCATGTGAAGCGAGGCAATCTCAAATACTTCAGCCCCTCTCGAGTCTGTCCTAGTATGCCCTATGCCAGAAATTTTCACCCCTGCCTGATGTCGTTTAAGTCCCAAGCGTTTCACACACCCATCAGTTATGAATAATGACTGGGATGCACTATCCAATAATGCACGCACAACCTGCTATTGGCGACTACTGTCTTTAACATTGATGTGAGCAGTCTTAAGCAAAACAGTAGTCAGAGGACCATCCTCCTCTGAAAGACACGACGAACACATTGCAACAGTGCTACATTACCTTCCTCTTGACCAGAAGGGTCTGTAGCATCTGGATGTGTCTCATCAGAACTTGTATCTCGTGACAAGTGAATCAAGGTGTGACATGTGCGTTGGCACTGCTGACAGCGAAACTTTGAATAGCAATTTACCGCTGCATGTCCTGCTCACAGACAGTTAGAGCATAACTTGTGGGTTAGCATGCACTCCTTTCTCTCATCTGTCGGCTTTGAAAGAAATGTCTGACATCTGTGTAGGGCATGAGCTGCACCACAAATTGGGCACAGAATCTGCTTATCTGTATTGTCCCGAACTGAAACAAGGGTTGTCTTTGATTCTGCTGACTGGCTATTGTTTCCATGGCTCATTGTTCCAGGAGGAAAATTTCCTCTCAGAGGGTGGACTCTTACAGGTGTAGTGAGCAGGAGGTTGATCGTTGGCAGCAAGCTGAACATGCTCCACAGCTCTAGCCTTCCGTTCCAAAAACTTGAGTAGCTTGGAATACGATGGCACATCCTCTTTGTGGGAGAGTTCAAATGCCTGCCTGAACCACTGGAAATTTCTGAGCCTCCAACGCACTCAAATTTTCTTCCACTACTGTAACAAACTTAGTTAACCCACCTTCTGTCTTACTGTCAACCTTTTGTAGATGCAAGATCTTCTGGACATGTAGTGTTGCTACGAGTCTCAAACTTTTGAACCTCTTCTCTAATATTTTCCAAATTACCGAGTAATTGCTTTCGATGACCAGTATATTGTGTACCAACTCTCTGGCCTCTCCTTGTAAACAACCCAACAAGTATTTGAATTTTCTGGACTTGGGTAAAGTACGGAGCTTGACCAACAATTGAATTGAATAACTCTGCGAAGCCTATCCACTCAGCTCTATTGCCACTGAATACTGGAAATGGTAGAGGTGGTAGCACTGCTGTCGGGATTCCTAACCTTGTGAACAATCACTGCGGGTCGTGTAGCCACAAGTGTTCTTATTCAGTTTAATATAAACCTTTTTTAGTTCACGGAAAACTGTCTCGTATGTTGCAAACTGTTCCTTGCACTCACTTAACACACTCGGATCTTCTTGAGGTGGCTGGGCGCATATAGCAAAAAAATTCGCCAGTAGTTCATCTCTCTTCAACATAACCTCTTCGAAGACCAACTCGAAGTCTTCCAACTTCGATTCATCTTCCCTATATGCTTCGTACAGTTCTCTGGCCTTGTCTGCCTGGGCTAGCAGATAATTGAGAATTACGAATTGTAGCTCAGGCGATGATGCAGCCGCCATTTTATTTAAAGATGTGAATAAGTGTATATCCAACAAACAAGTTGCACTAATGCACGAAGAGCACTGTATAAAATGGCAGAATAATCACGTGCTCGTACGTGAGCGAGAAACGTGAATTAAAAATTTCTCTGACTGGCGGAAATCATTATTGCAGCGTGTTTATTGACATCGAGTTTAGGCGTGACGTGCCATAAACAAAACCCGACAATAACAGCAGAAACTTTCCTGTTTGCAGTCACCAAACCGTTAAAAGGTGTATACTACACTTCTAGCATACATTTCCGTAAACAAAACTGTATCTCCCGTAAATAATCCGGCCCGGAGGACCAAAAATGTTTAGGACAAGCAGTCCTGCTCAACCTCCATTCGCGCTATCTTGCGACACTACTGCCCTCTCATGGTAAACAGCTGCTAACACATGCCTGAGCACAAAAACAGCACAAGTCACATATCACGAATACCACCACATCAGAAGCTTTGTTTTGTTTGCAAACAGTGTTCATACCTCCATTTCTGAGGAATTTACCAGAACACGCCTATCATTTAATTATTTACGTTTAATTTACAGGATGTATTGTTTTCTTTCGTTAGCAGTAAAAATACAGGCTCATCGGTTGTTGATGGAATGACCTGACATTGATGAAGTTCAAATTTTTTGAGATTAAAAAATGTTTTGAGCCAAGCTAAAGTCATGAGCAGGTATTAAGCTTGAGCTTAGTTTTAGAATACTAGCAGACCTCTATTTGAAACTAACATTAAAGAAAAAAACAATAAAGAACACACTTTACTGTGTGCCTTGACAGAATTCTCTTGCTCTTATCAGAGAGCATAAAATGAATTTTCACTTACAGTAAAATCTCAGTATATAGTATTTCACTTTAGAGTACTTTTCACTTTAAAGTACATCTTTCAAACCCTCAGCAGATATAATATCATTAAATGCAAGTTCAATATAAAGTATTTTTCTGTAATAAGTATAATGTTTCAAGTTTGCTTGTTTACTTGGTATCGTTATTATACCACATACAGCAAAACTGTCAATTGTGATCAAATAAGTTGCAAGTACTTTCTGATGCGTTAAACTCAGTGTAATCTAGACATCAATAAGTACTTGAGGCAGTCACATGGCTGCGAGAGAATGCTGTGGTAACCACACATGCAAACACACCGTGTCCTCCTGCAGGCCGAGAAGCAGCACGAGGTCGAGGTCGCAGCCCAGCTTACCAAAGCTGCTGATGGAGGAGCCGAAGGGCACGGCACGCACCAGCGGGAAGGGGCCGCTCAGTGCCAGCTCCAGCTGGTGCGCTGTGAGGAAGCGCAGCCGCGACCCTAGGTCATCCAGGCAGGTTGCCTGGTACAGCACACTCATCTGGTCACACACCTGCACCCACCACACTATTCATCAGCACAGACTGGTCGCCTTCACTGTTCAACATGAGCAAACTGTATCCTTGGTTGAAAACTTTAAACATCAAGTTGGAAACATTGTATTGCAGTTATAAACCTAAAACAACAATTTTTACAAAAGCTTTGGTTAATGCTACAAGGGTAAGACAAAAAGTCATTATTTTTGTAGGTGAATGGGGTAAAGATAGGTTAAGATACAAAACCCCTTGTCATTTCGGTACCACTTCTTTATCTTTCGACAATCACCAAATATATTTAAGCATTTGTCATACTGCTCATTAAACCATTTCACCACATTATCTTTCATTTCATTGTCACCGGAAAATCATCTACCACATACCTTTTTTTTCATACTGCCATACAGATGAGAGTTCGAAGGTGCAAAGTCCAGGCTGTACAGTGGATGGGGAACACACAGCCAACATCAGATGTGCAGTAAGGCTGTTGTGGTATGAGCAACATGAGGCCTGGCATTATTGTACAACAACTACACTCATTGTGCCAAAAGACCAGGTCAGGTAGATGATTTTCCCATAATGAAATGGTGAAATGGCTCAATCAGCAGGATGCCACGTTAGGAAATGGAAAACTTCATTTTAGGCTATGACAAAAAATACATTTGGTGATTATTTAAAAAAAATAAAGGAATGTTGCTAAAATAAAAAGACATTATGTAATTAGAACATTAATACATACAAATTTCATAGGCACATCACACTAATGGAAACAGAAACCATATACTGAACATAAAATACTGAATTCAGGTGACAACACAGCACATGGAACATCACTTTCTCTACCCATAACTTGGTATTTAGTTTTTTTAAATCAAAGCATGAATCAAGCATCAACTATTAATAATGCTACATCATACTCTAAACTAAATATGCAAAACCATCAAGTACAGGCCCTGCAGAATAGCAAACAATTACAGCAAAATTTAATGAATCCAGGCAAATGTTATTACCGATGAGGCACCAAGGATGGCTTCTCGAAGTTTGGCAGGTGCTAGAGGAGCGTTCCCATTGGTGAGGACTAGTGGTATGGCTGCAGCACTCCCGAGCGCCCCCTTTCGCCGAGTCCTCTCCTTGGTGCGGAACCACAGGAAGGGGGACTGCACAGGGATGATTTGGTTGGTATCAACATGGCCACTGGCGAGCATCACTTGCTGCACGTCATCTGCCTGTGAGAACTCCACCACCACAAAGTGCTGTAACAACACACCCAAGCCACGTACACCCTTAATGTCCTGCATTTGGAAACTCACCACAGTTTTGAGAAGGGTTGGGAATCCACACAGCAATAGACAAGACATACTCACTGGTAAGTACGTAGGTAGGTAGGGCTTAATTTCTCATTGACAGCAAAGACATAAGAGACTGAGCAAATAACTAAGAAACGCAGGAGCAGGGAAGGTTTCGGCCAGACTGTAAGGAAGCATTTGGCTGGAGAGATTTCTGGAAACCAAAATGAGCATGACTAGGATTCAAACCCATGTCTACTCAAATGAGAGTACAGTTGTTAATTTCACGACTTTTAAAATTTTTATTAGTTATTTCAAATATTCATATAAATTTTTTTTTATTAATGACAGTTTTCCATTTGAAAAATTTATAAGAAGCTAACAGTTTTGATGTGTTGTCACTCTTTTAAGAAAGGTGGAGTAAACATCATATGCATTTTGCCAGCAATGATTGGAATGATTAATTTTACTTTTATTCTCCATAAAATTCACACAGTCAGCTTCAGCACAACTGACTTCACTTTTGCCATGATCAGCATCATACACTTCTTTCAAAAAATATTTAGTTTTCATTCTGTTTTTAATGCATAATTGATAAACACTGACTAGCCATTTTGTAAATTAAAATTATAATATTTAAATTTTGTAATGGTTTACTGAAAACATTCATAATTTAATGATATGAGAATTTTATTTAAAATATAACATTTTGAAAAGTGGGTTTACGACTCTTACATAAAAATGTCCAAAAATAACAGTATCAGATATTTAAATTCCATCATTTCATAATATATGTTTTATTTTGAAGCTCCTAAACTTGGAACTGAATACGGCAAAAGTCGTGGTATTTATTTAATCTTCTTTGTTTCTTTTCAGGAATTTTCGGTTTTATTATAGATCATAATAAAGTTAAACCTAATAAAACTATGTGTCATCAATACTAATTACTATAGTAAAGGTATTGATCCCTTTGTTAAATATGTTAAAATACGTATGCATAATTTGTTGATGTAACTTTATTTTCAGTGATGTTTGATTTACTGTATTAACTCAGAATCTTTGTATGTTACTGGAGTTTTCTTCATTTAAATGTGCCCGAGTAATGGGGGCTGGAAGGCATCCCTCGCATGCGAATAAAGACAAAGTAGTTAACAGCTAGTGTGTTTCTTTTTATATATATATGCATGTGTGTGCGTGTGTGTATAGTTTATCCAAAATCATCTTGTAATGAAAATTTGTTCTTTTATAGTGTTTATTTCTGCGCTTACTTACTAGTATACAGAATGTTTTGTTTGCATTTTTGTTTGCATTTTTGTCAGTGCCGGCCTAGTTACGTCCTTGTTATCTATTTGGCCGACACTATTTAAAAAAAAAAAAGAAAAAAAAAACCTATTCTTCTATCAGTTATTCTTTTTTCATTTCAAATTCATCAAGATTTAATAATTACATATAAATAAATAAAATAGAAGTGCCTGTCTGTAATTTTGGATTTTCAACTTTTAATTATTTTTCCATATAGTATAATTGATAACTAAGCCATATGTAATGTTAACTTTTTTCATGTCTGCCTGTCTGACCCAATTTAACTCAAAAACAACTGGCAGTATTGGCATCAAATTTACACAATCTATAGATAATAACCGCACTTTGTTTCCTCGAGATATCTCAAACGGTTCACGAAAAAATGATGAACAGGGATGTACATAGGTACTGGATTAAACTTTTATTAGGATTTATTACTGCATAAAAAAAAGTATTGTTAAAAAAAAAAAAAACAGTTCCATCATTTCTCCTTTCTTGTCTATGGGCTGTCCTTCCTTCCTACCAAAAAAGCCGTAGTGGCCCAGTGGCTACTAGAGTTATTCCAAGTGGGGCCACAGTGGTTTGATTGATAGAACCAGGGCCAACCTTAGACCATTCGGCACCTGGGGCAAGGAGCAATTAATTCACCCCTGCATTTTTCTGATTAAAAATTAAAAATTGTAATCACCATAATTTCATAATTTTATTATCACAAACTTGCCTATTTCACCGTATATCTTGTCGCTGTCACCAAACTTTGTTAGTACAGAACTGTGGCGCCATAATAATTCTCACACACACAACTACTATACAACGGGGGAATGAACTTATATTAGGAACAGTCAATAGATGTTTATTTTTGTTCCCGGGAAAATGAGACCTGTAACTTTCTTGCGATCACTGTAACATCAATGAAGAAGAGATTCACTCAGATCTATCATTAAATATATAATGTTACTATACAAATCAAATTGAACATTTATGTACACTTTATTGCCCTATAAAAAAAGAGCCTTTCTTGCCTTGGCCTTGGCAAATTTGGTTATAGATGAAGAAAGGTCACTCTTGCGAGCTACGTCATTCTCTATGGACAATATCGCCAACGATGAGAGCCATCGTCACTCATAATAGATAGAAGATAAGTCTTTATCAGTTTTAACTTCAAAAATGCATTCACAGCTAGCTAATGTCACTGGTAAAAGCAGCAATACTCGAAGCGACACCCAGATATTAGGAACTGTAGTGCTTATATTTGTGTCTTATATATATTGTAAAATGGTCTTAAGAGAACTTTTCACAGATGATGATACAAAACACTGGAAGTGTTTTAATTCTTCCCAAAGTGCCAAGCCATTAATATCCTAATGACTTCCATCAGTGTTTGTTAGAGCTGTTTGCAATACCATACACTTGTCCAATAAAGCCGTATCAGCCTTTTGAGCATTATCAAATTCTTTTGGGGGTTGGCACAAGACATACAAAAATCCCCAAATATTTTTGTGTTCTTCGAGTTGCTCAAACTGTTGTTTCAATGATGTTAGTGTAGCATCAACTGTGACATAGAAAATGTTCCGTTTAAACTGTTCTTCTGGACTATCATTTGACGACTCGTCACAGCCTTCATATTCAAACTGCTTCTTCTTTCTCTGTGTATCAGTGGGATCTCCAAATGAAGCATCAGCTCCTAATGTACCTGCTAGCTCTTTTGCAGTTATAACTGCATTTTAGTAGCCATCATTTCTGTAGGAAGATACATACTCCATACAACACTTGATTAAAGTGGCAGTACAAATATCCATAACTGGGTTTTGCATTGATTTGCACACAATGTTTACTTGATAAAAAATATTGTACCCTATAACAAGATAAATCAAAAATTCAAATTTCATTAATTGATCCGCTAAAGAGTGTGCTTCGTACCTCAAAGCAACATCTGCCAAACCAGGTTCCAACACTGCAATTAAAAAATCATACACGTTCTTCACCTGATATCTAATAGCATTGACACTATCAATTCTACTTTCCCAGCATGTAGCACTTAGTGTTTTCACAGTGAAGCTGGTCACATGGTCCTTTATAATTTCCCAACGTTGAACAGTAGCTGAGAACAACACATACATATATTTTCTGCAGAACTCCAAACAGTGTGATAAAAATAGCTGATAACAAAGAGTTCTGACAAACCTTCTCCTATACAATTACTGGCATTTCGAAATCCCAAAAAGTGTTCATTTACTCTAAATACACCATCTTCTACATCTACAAACCTTATTGTGAATGACATTTTTTCAGTGTAACATATATGGGGTGCAGTCTAAAATTATGTAATAATATTTAACCTTTTGAGCACGTTTGTGTTTGTTTTTGAGTACTACTTCGCCTAAAATGTTCATAAGTTAATTTTGTATAGTTTTCCCACAATAATGGTCATTTGATGATTGGCTTAATCATGTCTAAGGTGTTCATATATAACATCATCAAAATTTCTCAATAGTACTACTAGACCAAGAAAAATTTTCCATTATTCTTTGTAAATAGCTGACGAATATCCCCTGAAAGCCAAATTATGCTAGGCCAAGAACATAATAATGGACAAAAGGAGTTTGAGTACACACTTCCAGTGTTGGACTTCATTATTTATAAGTTGTTGATGTTTTCAATCAATACCTTGATTGAGACTAAGTCTGGATTCACACTCAATCCACTCTCAGTACACATTTATATGATCTGGTGACTTTTCGTGTTCTTTCAAGAGATCACGTATGTGCTTCCAGTCACAAATACCAGTTGTTCCCAGTTTTGAGCTACAGTCCCTATTGAAAATTTTGTAGCAAAAGCACAATGCACAGTCCAAACTATTAGAATACACAAGTCATCGCCTTTTCAACTTTTCGCCATTATCTATTTTCCTTATTGTATATTTTATTTAAAAAATACAGCTTGTTTGCATCTAAAGGAAACACAGTGTCTTTTATTTCTTGAGACCCGGTTAAAAAAAAGCATGTCTATAACTGAAGGCTGCAAAACATTAGGCTATAACACTAGATTGGACAAACAGGGTTTCACTTTTCTTTGAAACTAGATTGTTTTCTCCAAGAGAGTTTGGTTATGCATATATTCCAAAGGCTCCAATTTCACTTGGGGAAATGGTTTTGCTGAAGGGGGAATTCTGTATATGTTTCCAGTGGTGCTGATGCCCTGATCTTCTTTATGAAAGGTATCGATGTTGCCACTGTCAAAAAAAATAGATTAAAATTTTTAAGTAAAAATTAAAACAACAACTAATAAACATAAAGTGAGATTCATTTTTATTTCTTAATTTTTATACATTGACACTTTTAACAAGATAGTTTTCTGGTACACTTATATTATTTTCTTTAAAGTAATTTAGCGTCTGTGTTGGATAGCTGCTATTAATGTGTACTAAACTTTCAATATTTTTTTAATATAATATTTTCCAAAAACATACATAGGACAAACTAATTTTCCATCTTCTGGCAAGTAAATGTGGTAAACATTATAGCCTAAATAACTATACAACAATAATCAAAATTCTTTTTCTATTTTATTTTTTCCCCCAAAATACAATATCTTTGGGAGTTTTTAACTTTTCAATTTAATTGCTAACAAATATTTTTAAATAAAGATAGACTATTTTAGTATTTTTATACGGTATTCCAGGGAGAAAAATTTCCCCTCTGCAAATTTATATGTTTAAGTAAATTTTTTATATGGTGAAAAATTGCTTGAAAGGCAAGAAATTTGCATGCTTTTTGCTTAAATTTTGATATTTTTTTAGCGGCACAAATTGACATGGTATTTGTTGATAAAATTGACCATTTTGCTTAAATTTACATGATTTTTGAGGGAAATTGCTTGTTTTGGAGAGCTCTTGTTTTAACATTTTTAGAGCCTAAATTTAGCCTTAAAAACCTTGATTTTGAAACAAAAAAACTCAAAATTTTGATGAACATACGGAGTGAGCTAGAATTCCCCTTATATATGTACTTACGGGTGTAAATAGGTACTGGATTAAGCTTTTCTTAGGATTACTTCATAATAAAAAAAACTATTCCTTCAAATACTTCTTTTTTTTTCTCTATGGGCTGTCCTTTCCTTCAGAAGAGAAGTTGCTAGATCGATTCAAAGTTCTAAATATCATGCTAACGAAGTAGCACTGGCCTGCTAGTTACATATAAATGTTTATGTAAAATGAAGTAAATAAAAATGTTATAGTTTTCATGTTTATTTATACAAGTAAAAATTGATATAATCTCAAATTTTATTAGTATAACTTTGTCAAAATCTTGTAGAATTAAATATTTTATTAAATTATGTATATTCATAATTACTTCGACTGTATTTTTAATACGGTATTTAGGCCTGCCGGCTGTTTGATTAGCCCCTTTTATGGCAGATTGCAAGATAATCAACTGTTTAGCGCTACTAGCGCAATGAAGTCCACAACTGTAGAATAGGCATCGGCTGCAATAAGCAATTCAAACGAGGCGGCTGGAGGAGTCGTCGATGATGAAACTTAGGTTATGTTGAGGCAGCCAGAGGTGTTTAAATTGCTACTTTATGTCTTCTCGGAAAGATAATAATTTCTGTGTTTACTATCAAAATGTTAGAGGTCTTCATACCAAATCATTGATTGTTTCGGAAAACCTTAGTAGTGTTGATTATTCTATCATTTGCTGAACCGAAACCTGGTGTAAAACTAACTGTTTAAACTCTCACTATTTTTAAGATAATTACAGTATTATTCGTATAGATTGTGACCCCAAAATTACTAACCTCAACAGAGGAGGTGGGGTCCTAATTGCTATCAATTCTGAGTGTTATCCTCATACTGTTCAAAAATTTGAGTTTCTCAAAGATGGAATAAAATCTGTTTAGGTTGAAATCGTAAGTAGCAATTCCAATAAAATTTTAATTGGAAATTTATATCTTCCTCCACATTTATCTGTTAGTGAAGTTAAAGACTATTTTAAATTTCTGGAGTTAAAATTGACTGTTTATCCTTATCAAATAATTATTGTAGGTGATTTCAACATACCGAGAATTGAGTGGATTAACTTTCATACTCATAATATTGCTTATTATTATAATAAACTTAAAGGTCAGGATCTCTTACAATTAATGAGTTCATTAAATTTGGAACAGCATAACTTTATTAAATCTTCTTCGAAATTATTAGACTTGGTTTTTTTCAAATTTTATATTAATATTGAAAAATCTGTAGACCCAATTGTTGAGGAAGATGTCTATCATCCTGCATTAGTCTGCAAAGGTCTGGTTAACTTTATTAAAGGTGTGAACAATTCTTCCTACACTAGGAATTATAAAAAAGGTGACTACTTGTCTTTGTAACAAGCATTAAATGAACTTGATTGGAGTCCTATTTATTCTATGAATGATGTAAATAATATGGTGGACTACTTAACTAGTCAAACCCAAGTTACAATTAACCAGTTTATTCCTAAAAGTATAAGCAACAAAAGCAATTATCCCTTCTGGTTTTCTCATGATTTGATAAAATTATTGAAAAGGAAAGTTCACTACTTTAGACTATATTTAAAAAAAAAACCAAATCTGACACTAATTATTCTTGCTTTTCTGACCTCAGGAAGGCAGTGAAGGATAAAATTAAAGTTGATAAAAGTAAGTGGCAATCCAAAATCAATGATGAATTGAAACATAACCCTAACAGATTTTGGAACTATGTTAAACTATGAAAAATGGATACAATGAAACAAAAACTCTAATATCCAATGGTAAATGGTTCAAGATCCTAAAGCTGTAGCTAATATATTTGGTAAACATTTAACTGAAGTATATGCACAGTCATCCAAGAACTTCAATTTGCAAAGCAAATGTTTTGAAAATAGTTTACTTGTATCAACTCCTTCAATCACTCAAGGAATGGTTCAATGGGCTATTAAAAAACTTAAAAGTAGCAAGGTCACATGAACTGATGAAACTCCTAATTTCATAATAAAAGCCTGTTCTAATATCTTTACTCCTATATTAACTTTTATTTTTAACTATAGTTTGTCTAGTAGCGTTTATCCTAGTCTCTGGAAACAGGCAATTGTCATTCCTATTTTTAAAGAAGGCAACAAACATGATGTGAACAATTGTAGGCCAATCTCTATTTTATGTAGTTTCTCTAAAATATTTGAGAAAGTCATACACAAACACATTTCGATACTAAAAATTTAATAACTTATTGCCAGCATGGATTTCAATTAGGTAAAACGGTGTCTACAACTCTATTAAATTTTGTAAATGATTTATATGGTGCTGTTACTTCTAGAAATAAAATTGATGCCATTTACTTTGATTTACAAAAAGCATTTGATACCTGCCAACACCCAGTTATACTTAAAAAAACTACAATATATTGGACTTGACTACTTATATATTAAATGGATTGGTAATTATCTTTCTGATAGGAAATTTGTTGTTATAATTGAAAACTCTCTTTCTTCCTTCTATCATGCATAATCTGGTGTTCCACAAGGTGCTACTTTATCACCATTACTTTTTAACATCTTCATTAATGATATTGTCCATGTTGTACGCAAATCACAAGCATTACTTTACGCTGATGACCTTAAACTATACAAAAATATCAAAGAAAGTACTGACTGTGTTCATCTACAAAATTACCTTTGTGAAATCAAAAATTGGTGTACTGATAATCTAATGTCATTGAATATTAATAAAATTATGTGCATTTCTTTTACCAGGAAGACAAATCCTACTATGTATAAATATTCTGTTAATAATAATCCAATAAACAGAGTTGAATATGTTCTTGATCTAGGAATAACCCTAGATTCTAAATTGTATTTTCATTTTCATGTTGAGTGTTTGATATGTAATACTAGTCGTCGTATTTTAGGTTTAATTAAGTTCATTACTTTTTCTGCATCTTCATCTGAATTACTATTGTGTATTTATTATTCTTTAGTTAGGTCTAGATTAGATTATTGTTCTGTCGTATGGAATTACATTACAACTTCTGACTTAACAGATTAGAATATGTACAAAAAAAATTTTGAAACTTATTTTTGAAAGATTCTCAAATAATTTGAATTTCAACTACAATAATGAGCTTTAAATATTCAACACATAAAGAACATTGTGATATAAATGATGCTTTGTTTCTAGTCAATGCCTTTCAGTCATATTTGTATTGTTTTGCCATTATTAATAATGTATGTTTAAAGATTCCAAACTATAAACATAGAGTTAAACATATTATTTCCATGCTATAACAGAAAAGATCTTGCTAATAGATGCGTTAATAATTTTAATAAACCCTTCTATGACTCTGATCCCTTCAAAGATAAGAAATTAACCTTTTTGGAGTTTTATAAGCATTTACTTAGTCGGTAGTGTGTATATTTCCTAGTAAATACGTTTACCTGCTTGGAGCTTTATTAACCACTGACGCTGTCAGGTGAGACACGAGACGAATGATTACACAAAACATTCTTGGTAATATGGGCGCCAGCAGTGCTTCTCAATCACCGCACTATTGAGACTCAGGGTTCTCAGGGATGCTGTGTGTTCTGTGTGTCTGGCTCACCCGTACGTACTTACAAACGCGTAGGCAATAATAAACTTTTACTAAATATCACTTTGAAAATAATAAGCACTTGATAAAATTCATGTGGCTAGTACACTGTCAGTACTGAATAAAAGAAGGTAAGTTCACTGTAGATTTGCTTTTATTATTATTGCTCGTACACATCAACGTGCCAGTGAAATTATGATACTCTCAGTCATGACTGGCCAATTCCGTTTGGGTGCTCCCCAGCACGCAATTAATCTAGCACACGCCTAGATGGATGATTTCACAGAGGTGCGTGAAAGCACATCCTTCACAAGAGAAGAGGGCTGACAGCCACTAGGATGGACTGATGGTTTTTCCCTGAAGACAGGACATGGTGAATTACAAATGAAACCCTTGATGAAAACATTTTAACACATGTGACTACTTGGCATCACTAACGCAAACTCGTCTGGGCTCACCCGCCCGCCAGCACGTGGGTAGTGTGGTGACGGCCTATACACAGAGCCGGCTAGGACGGCATAAACACCTTAAAAGATGATGGGACACGAGATGAGTATTCACAATAAACACACACGTGTGAAAACAAGCTTAGATGGTGCGGATGCCGCTAGATAATGTTCGTGGTGGACCACGTGGTGCAGATGACATTGCAATATTTCTTCTTGAAAACTGCAAATTATGTTCAGACAATATGTTATTCTGAGAGAGAAAATTATCCTCCTTAGGATTTAAGTGATTGCAGGCATGTAGCATGCCTGATGGTGGTAAAATCTAACATTAACATGACAACGTGGTCAAGTACAAAGAGCATCAATTACACAAAAAATATATTGAAAAATGAATGAAACATACATAGCACCATGAAATAAATTGTAGCGCACATTATTTTACGCAAATAAACTCTCAAACTTCATGGATGGCGCAAATATAGACTTGGCATAGGCTAGCCACGTGGTTGTATATGAAATTGCAGTAAAATATTCAAACATGAAAAAAAAAAAAAAAAAAAAAAAAAAAAACCCTTAAAATTGCGTGTACCAATAATACAGAAATTTAACTGGAATGCCACGAACATAGGCGGATGGTGCCTGAATCAAGATGCGTGGGTCGCGTGATCTCTCCGATATCTTTCTCCTCTCTCAATTAAGTTTGAAAAATACCACAAAGGGAAAATAAATTATTTTAGCGGAAGCATAATGCTGGGGAAATGTCTGGCAAAATGTACGCAAGCAAAGGTTGACCGGTAAACTAAATTGACTATGTAAAGCTACATCAGCGAACAAAAGTTTTAGCGTGCACGTGACAGTGTCTTACCTTGCCAGCTCCCTACGACAGACTGTTCAGAGGCAAGCATCGCACGGACCTACCATGGTCGCCTACAGGGTTCACATAAGCGGAAGTGCTATGCACGACGAGTAAAATATTTATACTTTGAAAAATTAAAGTGGCACAAATTAAATAAAATAAGTTTTACATTTCTATTATTTTCTTATGGATTTTTCATATTAATTCAGTGTCTCTTTATTATGGTGTTCACGCCAGAATGTCAGTGTTCTTAATCTCAGTACCACAGGCACTTTGAATTCCATAACCAAAAATTTTCACAACAACTACTACTACTTTAAAATATGACGCGTGTCCAATTAGACTGACGACACTGTAGTTACAGATTTTACTCGCTAAACCATAAGTGACTTAGTTAGCAAGGATGAGGCAAGGAGTGTTGGCTAGTTTTGATACACTCTCACCTCTAGTTAGGTGGTTGAGGTAAGTTTAGTCTTAATAGGGGTGAATGCCAACACAAATGTTCCAAAGTCGTGCTTCTTTCATCCATAAAACCAAGTTGTCCCAACCTCGGCGAACTTCCACTTCAGTTAAGAAGCTGTAGACAACAGGGAGATACTTGTAGCTGGTATGGACACACGGTGGAAACTCAATATTACTGGTGCAGGAGCGACTGCTTGACGTCTGAGTTTGGCGGCACGGACCCGTTCCGCCTGTCTATCCTGCGTAGGATAGGGTGATACTATCCTCTGCCAAGCAGCAGGGTGAGCCAGGTGTTGCTCTCTACGTTTCCTACCACTCCTTCTCTCATGAGGCATAAGGTAACAGTTCTATAAATCACGCAGTGCACTGAAACAGAAAGACTAAGAGTGTATCCCAATAGTGACTTGTCAGCCAGCTCGATAAGAGTCCCCACTGATCCCCCACCGTAGGCGGACTGATCAGGGACGTTGAGCCGGAGTCGCACCAAGCCTCTACTGGTTGTGTGTCCACCCAGAATACTCGGCAGCACTGCAGGTTGCCGTCACCACGCACTAATAGTGCGAGTGGTGCGAAGCAACCCGAGTGTGTAGTGTCTCCTGGTGTGAAGGTGTTACTAGTGGTTGGGGCATTACTGTTTCTTCCCCACGAGCACTAATTGTGTTGTGTGTTTGATGGGAAGAAACAGGTAGCTGTCTAATGTGTATGCCTTAGTTTGGTTTAATAACTTCCCCGGATTCCGTTGTTAGTGCACATCGTAATCTACCTCCAACTGTGAATACAGATATATACCCAGGAAATAAAAGTAGCAAAGTAGAAAGCAACATGTGTTTATTAAAAGTTCAATAGACATGTGACCTGTGCTACCTCCTACCAAGTCGAGCATAGCTGAAGGTAACTGCGTGGTTCCAGGTGTACGTGACCTGGTTCTAAATAAACGGGAAAAGCTGATTCTAAACAAAAATAAAAGTTACAGTTAATCTACTAATTAAAGGTGTCTAGAGGAGATAAATGAAGTTAAAAGAAGAAAGTTCGTGTTTGTATGTCGCCATGTTGACTGGTTGTCAGCGTATGTAGTTGGTTGCCATGAAGCCGTACTTGTAGGCTTCGAACTTCTCTAGAGCTGGCGAGCACTAAAAGTGCTGTGGGCGGTGCAAGAGATGCAAAAGAATGACGCCAGAGTTCGGCTACCGCTGGACTTATACAGTGGTAGCTTGTAGGATGCTGGCGCGAGGAGCGGGGGATGCATCACGTCCTCCGGACCTGAGTGGCGTGAGAATTATCGCATCAGTGGTTCTGGCTTCGTGCCTCGTCAGGTCTGCTCGGCTGTGCCCAAGGTCTGGGCAGCTTGTAGGCATCGAGCGCAGAATTGGGGGGGAGGGGCGGCATGCCTGCCGGGATGCGTGCCTTCCAGGTGAGAAGGAAAAACACAGAAGTTCCCGTTGCCTGTAGGGGTAGGCAATGCGTTGTTTACGTCTGTAGAGATGGAAGCAGTACTCCTAGGCGATGAGTCGGAGTCGTATTATAATAGGCGTAGAAGTGGCACGCATAAAAAATTCCAAGACATATTAAACACTGCAATTACAAATATAAAACTCGTTTTACACTGCAAAATATTATTGATGTGAGAGTTCAAAAATATTGGCCTCTTTGCTCAGGTGCATGGTGAGCGCCATCATGGCTCTAGCGCCGCTGGCTGTTGGCCGGTATCACCACTAATTTTGTATTATTCTTAGTCAAATGTCCATTATGTTTGTGTTTGTCTTTACGTAGCGTTTTCCTGTTATTGTGTATTTTGTTCCTGTGTGTTGTAATGTAGAGTTAGTTTTCTATGTATCAGTGCCGTTCTATTATTGGCTTACGCTGTTGGCTGGCACTTTAAACTGTAAATAAATAAATAATTTGATATATTCACTTTTTAATATTTTCTTTAAAAAATTTATAATTTTTTAATGAATTATTTTCATAACCTACTTCATTACCAGCAATTGTTCCTTATTTTCAACAACATAGGTTTTTGGTTATTAGTTTCTTGACTTCCATTTTTGTCAAGCATGATTCTGATTAGCTGGGACCATCAAACATTAAAAAGAAATTTTTAGAATCAGTCCAATCTTCAAATGTTTGATGGAAACAGAAGCCATCCAACATTCTCAGCCAAATATGGCAGCATTTATGATGTTTCAATGATGCCATAACTATCCAAATTTATTTGACCAAACTTATTAGAAGCAATTTGACGGAAAAATTTGACAGTGTGACCAGGGTTTTACACCTAATATTTTAGCTGGACAAGTAATATCACAATTCTAACACATGAATTTTAACACAAAAATATATAGAACTTCTCAATTTACCACCAGATTAAAAGGGACGTCTCTGGAGCATAAACACCATATAGTGGAAATTTCCCTATGCCAAACTCTCCCATCAGAAAACTTGTTTCCTTCCTAAATTGGGCAGAATAAACCATACTTTAACATACATGGAGGGTAGGTAGCACATTGACCAATAGTGTGAAAGATGACACACATTCTCACAACTACAACAGAAAGCTGTAAACCGCGTGAGGAGAGGAGGAAGTCGAGAGTCTGCTACCTGTTTGACGGGGTCAGACGTGGTGTAGTGGTGTAGCCCCTTCACAGTCCCGTACTGGATGCAGTGTGCATGCAGGTCTGGGCACGACAGCTCCGAGTTCACCTGCACAAGGATGCTGCGGCCAGCTTCCCTGCGGCGCCTCTCCAGCATCTCCTCGAAGCATTCTGCCACCTGTTCCTCGCTCCCTGCACACACGCACTGCTACCAACATTCTCCCCTTACTAATTTGGCCCCACCACCATCACGCAAGTCACTACAAAAACTCGTCCTACACATTACAACATTAACGAACATAAGAAATAATTTTATCTATAGGCCTATACTCTCTACGGTTTATTACCAACTTTTAAAAGGGAAGTATAGCTTCTACTTTCAGAATAATTCCTTGTCACCTCAGTGAACACGCTTTTTCAGCATAGTGAACATAAACATTTCCATGTGATTTACAGTATGTTTTCCTACATCAACACACATGACATTACAAAAGTTTTACTGAGGTACTTATTTAAACTGAAAACTAAAAACAATATCTACATAAAATATTTCAGTATCTTATTATTAACTGGCAATGTTCTAGTATGTACTAGGCCTACATAAAACTGCACAGAGCACAAAATGGATTGTGAAAGCCTTGACATTAATATCAATGCCCAACACAAGGAGTCTAGTATCAGTTCAGCAGTTTGTTTCACTGCGACAAAGCAGCATCAGAGGGCATATGGTCCTACATTTTACCTGGTATGGGTCAACAGAGCCAGAATAATTTAGGAAGGTATGTGACAAACCAGGATGGGGAGGAGGTTGCATACAAACTCCTCTGAGAGACAACTTCTAACAAAACTGAGACATCATCATGTGACACAATGGAAATTTGAAATGGCCAATAAGCATGGTAGTGGTTGGAAGACGCAACGGTTGTTGAATTGGTACCTGTTCATACTATACAGTAAATTATTTTTAAATGTCAGTTTCTCTGCTCCTGTATGAATGTTTCCAAATTTTAAGTTTACATACACCTTTCATCTACATTACCAATAGTTTATAAAAATTGCAGTTTTTTAAATTATATAATATTTTTTTCTGTTAGTCAAAGAATGTGTTTGTAAATTCTTAGGCATTTTTTGTCATTTTGTTGACATGTGAAGCTGCAACACAGTTAACTACGCTGATATTTGCTACGTAAGGCACTGCAATACCTACTTGGTTTTGTTTACTTATTTTTTAATAGCAGTGCTTTGCATTACAATAACATTTTTGCTAAAAACATGTGGTTAACAAAAATATTTTGCGTAGGCTGATGTAGGAGGCATAGACTAAATTATAAAAATATCAGTTTGAAAAATAATCGAGCAACTTTTCCAGACCCTAAAAACACCGCTTTCAGAATGTTATTGCAGCTTTTCCAAAAAAATGTAAAAAATAATCAGAAAATGGTATGTATCAACATTACTAATCATGCTGAGTACGAATTTGAAAAGGGCATCACAACATTCAAAGTACATGCTATAAAGCACGATAGTGGCGAGGGCTATAAATATCAGGGAAAAATTGGAATAAAGCAAGTAAAATTGATAAGATCTTGGCTTCTGGGTAGGAGTCACATCACATTTTTATTTCCTTCCCGAAGTTTTAGAATGCATTGAAGCTTTCATCTTCAGGGCGAAATAGCCGCAGCAATAACTGTTACCTCTGGTATTGCTACGGCTACTTCATCCTAAAGATGGAGGCTGCAAAATGAAAATGACTGTGATGCAGCTACTACCCAGAAGCCAAGATGTTGCAGACAACAGCCGCGAAAGCCAGCAAACTTTATTAATGTAAAATTTACGTTAAATATATGTCAGTCTGGTTGGTTTAGCATGTTAAATGCAAGAAGACCTAACTTAATTAAACCTATCTTCATGATACGTGAATAACATTATGGATTGGGGGGGGGGGGGATGTACTGGTACACACTACACTATAGCGCATCGGAAAAAGTATAGCAAGGACAAAGAGGAATAAACAACAGTAATTAAACCATGTCCGCATTTTAATCCAGTTGGCTTTTGCAAGACATATCTTGTTCAAATTCAGTAGAGGATTGAAATACACCCAATAGAAGTGGTACAAAAAATATATATTTTATGAGGAATTATGAGGTTTTGTTTACATGTATCCCCATGATATATTTATCACAAAATTGCACACTGAATGAAATAAATGTGAATCAACAGTTGGCCATCCACATTCAATGTTACTGTACTGTATAACAATCAGTTGTGGAGTTGAGTGTCGTTGCATGCATTATATGTTACTTCTAAATTTGACAGTGCATAGGCTTGTCATGTGGTTCAGCCATTTCAGTAAAATTTTCCGTTAGTTGAAAAAGTGTGTTTGCGGATTGCCATTTGTGCTGATCATACTCATGGTTCTTTGCAATCTTTACTATGTGAAGTGTTAGGCTACATCTAATTACTGTGCGGAAATACAAGTGTTTGTGGAGTAGACTCATTACAACACAATATAAATGTGTCCTATATGTGAGTTACCAGCAATACATCACCAAGAAGATGTAACAGCTGCTTACATGGGTGAATACCATCACTGACGTTTGGTTAATCAGTTTAATGAGCTGTGCATACTCAAATGTTTGCTTATTCAGTTTAATGAATTGTACTGTCTCGTACTGCACGGCATTACTGTAGGGAATTGTACTGTGTCATACTGCATGATACTGTGAGGAATTGAAAGGCTTGCTACTGGTACCAGGCCATGTCAAATGCAGACAATCTAACCGAATTGTACCTAATGTTATTATAGGCCGAAGTTAGTTTTTACATTTTGTTTCATTACTATGATCCTGCATAAATGATTGTCAAGCATAGTCCCCTCTCGCACTCAAAAATACTGTTCAAGGTTCAAGCGTAGCCGAACATTACGCACTGAGCCGGAATCTTCAGCGGCAGCAGGGGAGCGAATCCTGTTTTGTTTTATTTTCTTTTGATTGTTTTGACAGTGATTCAAGGTACACTTGCAGTGTTTTGTTGATAGCAAGGGTAAAGCTCTTGAATATCTACAAAGCTTGCGAAGTTTATTTAAAAACAATTGTACATCATCACCTCTTTCCCCAGCCCCCAAAAATCCCTGCGATTCAACTATTGTATTGTTCCATGAAGTTAGGTGAAGCCTTTCTACAATTACCACTGTATTTAAAGCATGCTGATTGGCTTATATTTTACATAATTATATTTTACGTGCTTTACCCCACAAATTTTCTGATTTTCATAGCCACTTCTACTATCACATATTATGGTATATACTACAAATGTGATGCCCTCATTATATATATATATATATTTTTTTGTGATTAGTAAAGTCAATATACACCACTTCCTGGTATTCTTTGCTCGTTATTCTGAAATGCCATCATTCTTAACAATTACCTTGAATCTTACTACTTAACTTATCTTGTATAACTTAAGATATATGTAAAAAGTATACGAATTTAACCTATGTTTTTACCCAGAACCTGACTCCGCTGTGTACTAGCTTTACATGATGGTATAAAAGCACCAGTCAAAAATTTTAATCGTGGGTTCTTCGAAAAAATATGTTTATTGTAGCGTCGTGAAAAACAATTAATTCCCAAACACCCCCGAACACACGCAGACATGACGATAACCAGTCTTGTTTGTTTACAATTGAAGCACACATCATGGATATGGATAAGTTACGAAGAGAAGCCCACCTTGCAATCCATAGGACGATTATCGGTTTAAAATCTTGGAAGAGATCAAGTGCACAAGGTCAGCAATGATGATCAGATGAACAGATTCGCCCTTTAATATAGTTATGTAGTATGGGGAACCAAAACTTAGATAATAGAAATGGTAACAAATTTCAAAACCCTTATAAAAACAGAACTAATATCAAAATCTAATAAATTCTTTTGGTAGTGCTACTGGCAAAAGGAGTGTGGCTGAGGGAAATCAACAAGGAAATTACGTATGAAACAGCATTGGATGGTTTGACGGGGGGGGGGGGGGGGCAAATACAAGGGATTTGGAGGAAAGGGTTAGTAGTATGAGAGGTAGAAGTGTGGCAAAGGCTGTTCTCATCTATGTAGGGGGAAATGACCTGGCTCGAAGGGAGTTGGGGCAGGAGGTAGAGTGGGACTTCAGGGGATTGCTGAGGAAGTGCGGTAGAAGTTCCCTGGAGCTAGGGCAGTGGTCAGTGGCATGCAGGTTAGGAAAGGAGTATCCTATAGGGAGGCAGTGGCTGCAAGCAAGGTATATGAGAGGGTGTGTAGGATATTTGGGCGTTACATTTATAGATAGTAGGAAATGGGTAGGCTGGGAAAGTGTAGGGAGGGACCAGGTTCACCTGACAGAGCAGGGAAAGAGGATTCTAGATTATCTGCTAGGTAGGGAAGTAGCTGGCTGCATTGAGAGGGTCAGGGCAGAGCAGCGATTGTTGATATAGCAATCAGTTAGAAGCAAGGAATCAGAAGTGGAGAGAAATGGAGAGGATAGCATTGATGAGGCCGCAGGGGTGGAGATGGGTAAGCAACATAGGATGGTAAAGCAGAGTACTAGTATAAGGATAATGTGGTGAACTGTAGGAGTGTGTACAACAAACTGGAGGGCTTCTGGGGAAAGGTTGAAGGATATGGGGCGGATATAGTGGTAGCTGTGGAGACTTGGCTGACTGAGGAAGTACTGGACATTGAATGTAGGCAGGATAAGTTCAGCATCTTCAGAAGAGGCAGGGATGGGAGAGGAGGAGGACAAATGGTGTGTGTAAAGAAAGGGCTGAAAGGGGCTGTAGAATGGGTTAGTGAGGATGTTGAGGTAATGGAAATTAAATTGAGTGGTGGTAGTAATAGGAAAATTACTTTTCTGGCAGTGTATAGACCACCAGGACAGGGGTGGCAGGCAATTGAGATGATCAAGGAGATGGTCGAAAGACTAAAGGACATGTAATGGGTTGTTGCAGCAGGGTATTTGAATATGCCTGGGGTGAAATGGGTAAAGGGTGCAGAAGGAATGAGTAGCATGATGCAGAGAATGGCAGCACAGTTAGTCAACAGAGGATTAGTCCAGGTAGTAGAAACACCTATGAGATGGAATGAATAGGGTGTTGGGTCAGTGCTGGATGTGTTGGTCAGACCTGGGAATGCTGTAGTTGGTGCAATAGTATTGGATGGTACAAGCGACCATTATATCCTGGTTGTGGACATTGGGATTGGCAGGATGAGGGATGAGCAAACGACAGAAAGGTTGGTGTGGCAATATGGGAGAGGAGACAAGAAGAGGGCAGAAATTTTCCTGAGAGACAAGTTTGAAAAATGGTTTATGGCAGAGGGTGAAGAGGCGTTGTGGAGGGAGTTTAGAGAATTAATTGAGTTTATGTTGGAGAAATTTGTGCCAATGAAAAGGTTACAGACTGGGGGAAATCAGCCACATTATGAACAGGAGATTTTGAAATTGAAGAGGAAGTGCAGAAAATTACATGCCAAGTGGAGAAATAAAGGGATGATAAGATCTAAAGAAATTATTAAACAAATGGGTAGGGAGCTTGAAAGGAAGATCAGACAGGCAAAGAATGTATTTCTGGGGAACATGGTGGAAGAAGGAAAAGGCAAGGAATGGGGGAACTTGTTTAGGTATGTTAGGAGGTTAACTGCTAACAGGAAGGAATGGTAGGCATGCGACAAATGACCAAGATAAATGGGAGATGCTACATGGACAGTACTTGTCAGTGTTTGAGGTAAAGGAGAATTGGAATAGGGTCTTTAGGAGAGGGTGAGTTACCACAAGATTGGAAGGATGCTATGGTGGCACCTGTACACAAGCAGGGAGAGGATAGGGTTAGGCCTGGCAGCTACAGACCGGCGAGTCTACCATCAAGTACAGGAAAAGTAAAGGAGAGGCTGGTGGTGCAGTATGTGGTTAGGGTTATGCACAATAGGTATTGGTTGGAGGAGTCCCAGCATGGTTTCAGGAGGGGATACTCATGTGAGACTCAGCTGGCTGGGTTATTAGAGGATGTGGTACAGGTAGTTGATGAGGGGAAGCAGGTGGATGCCTGCTTCATAGATTTTGAGAAGGCATTTGATAAGGTGCCCCATGGGACATTAATGAGGAAAGTGAAGGCGCTGATACCGGACAGGAAGGTAGTAGAATGGATAGGGGGCGAAGGCAGAGGGCGAAACTGGGGCATGTAATATCGGAGGAAGAGGAGGTTACATCATGGAGTACCACAGGGAAGCGTGCTGGGTCCTTTGTTATTTACCATAATGATACATGACATGGGTTTGTGGATTAGGGGAAAAATAAGATTGTTTGCGGACGATTGTGTTGTGTATGTTGAAGTGGGAGAAGGGGGCGGAAATTTCCAGGCGGACTTTGATAAGATATGGTTGTGGGTCAGGAAAAATAAAATGAAGATAAATGTAAGGAAAACTAAGATAGTGATGTTTACAAGGAAGAAGTTGAAAAGCAGGGACATGTACAGATGGGAGGGACAAGAGATAGAAGAAGCAGCAGAATATAATTATCTAGGGATTGTACTGCAGGGAGACCTAAGATGGGGAAAAAAAACGGGTAGAGAGGGTGGTTGCAAAGGGAAGAAGGGCTCTGGGTATGTTGGGAAGGGTTCTGAAGGGAGTCAGCTGTGAGGTGAAAGAGAAGGCATTTGGCACAATGGTACAGCCAATGTTAGAATATTCTGCAACAGTATGGGACTCGTGTGTGGAGGTGGAGGTGCGAAAACTGGAAAAGGTGCCGAGAAGGGCATCAATATGGGTGAAGGGTAGGTGGAGAAGGCAGGGGCAGGATGATGAGGAAGGAGGGAACTATAGGCCATCAGTGATGATGAAAGAAATGGGGTGGAGCTCATTGAGGGACAGGAGGAAAGTTGAACTGCTAGTCAGGATGTACAGGGTGGTGAATGAAGAGGGAGGAAGGGGAGGGCTACAATGCAAGCTAAGTAAGGGGGTATTTAGAGGAAGAGGAAACAACAGTGACAAGCTTCAGAGTGTGTGGAGGATAACAGAGCAAGGGAGGCAGTCCATGCTTGTGAGGTCTTTGAGGGAGTGGAATGTGTTGAGGGAGGAATTGGTATCTGTGAGAGGGGTTGGTAAGTTCAGGAAGGGAGTGGAAAAGGAGTTGGTTGGGTGAAGGAGTGGTGAGATAGCTCGCCACCGGGCGGTAGCCTAATTGCGAGTGTATGTATGTATGTAGACGAATGTTGGAACCCAAAATCTCTTTATGCGCATATTATATGCGCACTCAACATCTAATTCTTTAGTACATTCGATTAGTATCAATCGTCTATAGATCTTGATACACTGTGAAGTCTACACTGTCCATTACTGATGTGAGTATGCATGTTTGTGGCGCGGGGAGGGGGGCGATTAAATACACGTTTTTGTGGGTGCAATGTAAAATGCAGAGAAATCTGCCACCAGGCAGATACCTCGGTGGAAGTGCAATTGCTCTCGCTGCTCCTGAGCAGTCGTCACATGTAGCTAAGGAGCAACATGGATATAATTTTGTAATTGGCAAAAAAATAATTTTTGGTTATTTGTTGTTGGTATCAGATTGTGTAAATTACTAAATTAGAGTGATTTTAACAACAAATTGAAGTTTAAAAAATTGGCATTTGCGTTTGGTGTACAGGTGTGGTGGTGAAGCTTGCTTCAGGTGTACAGAAGTATCCAATTATTAGGATACTATTTTCATATACATAACTTAAAAATTAGACTTTTTTGCCTGAATGTGAGAGAAACTGTTTACGACACATGAATATTCTGGCTTTGTTCTGATGACACTAAAAAATCCCAGGTGGTTTCTTCTTTATATAATATCGCACATTAACTTGAATGACAGGTAGAATGGAGAAAGGATGTTTTTTTTTAGGGGGGCTTCTGGCTTAACTTTTCACATAAGATAAATATCTTTTATTTCCATCAAAACAGTCCCAAAACATTTTTTTTATTGAATTGCTTAAAATGTTTTGCTTCATTTTTTAAGGGAGGTGGGGGTTGTTATGTTGTTATGGAACACAAAATAGTCTTGTTTCATTAACTTTCGAAGGGTGTGGCGACGATTGCTAATAAAAAAGCTTATGGCATGACATGCAACACGAATATCGTTAGAAGTCTGCGAATGTAACATAAACCACAAACATTATATGTAAACATAATAATCAAATTAAGCACTGCACCAATTGCATTTGCGGGAAAAACGTATCAGCCATATAAAAATTCGATAGAACTGAAAAAAGATACCATGAAGAATATAGCATATGTTCTATAAAAAAAAACTAAACAATATTAGGCTGGTTACGCTTCGAACACAGTCACAAATCGCATTAATGCTTGAATATAATATACAATATCATGCCTCTTCTTTATCGTAAATAACATCAAACTCACAATCTCGAGCATATCTGATATTATGTTGCATTATTACATTTTTAATTTCTTGTCTGCGAAAAATAT
This sequence comes from Dryococelus australis, assembly GCA_029891345.1. NCBI lineage: Eukaryota > Metazoa > Arthropoda > Insecta > Phasmatodea > Phasmatidae > Dryococelus > Dryococelus australis. The sequence continues at coordinate 185,246,546 of CM056997.1, read as the reverse complement.
GAAGTTGTCCACATATTAATCACCAATCGTCGCACTTCATCAATTAGTGAAATAAGCGCCTCTCCATGTCTAAATGTCGCAGTATAGACATCATACTTGCCAGTTGTCGTATAGGTTATAAATACTACAAAATGTCAACAACTATTCAGCGTGATAAAAACATTATTCACGGCCAAAAACACAGTAGTGCATGTAAAATCCTTTGCAACTTATGTATCAATGTGGCCGTGAAGACCTTGTAACAAATTATTTCACTGGCCCCTGTAGTTTAGGTAGTGGAAGTAAAATTGTGTGGCCAAAAGAGCCCCACCCACTTGCATTCGGTGCATTTAATTGCACCCGTGGTAATGGGTGCAAATACAGCTGAGTTTTATTTGCGTTGCGAAGGTTAAAATGTTTGCTACTTATATGTCATCGACCCACAAGGAAGTAAATCTGGTAATATATTAATCGCTGCCAATGAAATCCCCCAAAGGTCCTTGCACACTGGATAAATCTCAATTCGAATCGAAACAGTGATGGCATGAAAAAAACAGCGGCATTCCGAGGTTTCAATGTACACTGCGCTGGAATTGTCCTGTACTGCTGGCCTCAACCACTGGTCCTCCAGCCACCTTCCCAAACCTTTTATAAATGCCATGTTTGTCTATAACTGTAAAATATGACGTAAATAGAACCCCAGCCTAAGTATTAAGTTTTAACATTACATTTAAATTGAAATTCACACCCCAATACTGATTGCAAGACTTAACAATAAAAATACAATTGGGTTTGCTCAAATCCTTCTAAAATCGATTATTTTATTGCAAAAGTTTCTACTGTAAGAATAGAACAAAATGCAAATTGCAATATTATGTTTAATATTACTTGAATTTCTTTTCAATGCTTTATATGGCATGGGTGATTGTGCATATGGGAATGTGCACATATTGAGAGAAAAAAAACATTTGACGTGTGTCGCCCTCATCCCTAGGCCGTTTATCACGCCGGCCGCACCCAAATGCAGCACACACACGCTCTCGACGACTGATCACTGGCGAGCAGTGTAGTGTAGTGTGGGTGCAGGAGTGGGCAAGAGCAGTGTAATGCAGTGCACTCCAGGGAGTGTATGGCCACATGCGCCCACCAGGCCGGCAGAGCAGGGGAAAGAATACACAGCCATATGTGTTATGTAAAAAGGGTCATAGAATTTCGACAAATGCATTTCTGGTCACATAATAGAGACATGTGACATGCAAATGAGTACAATATGTCTAGAAACCTTTATGCCCAATGTTATTGTTTTATGTCACAAATGTTTATTTTTATCACCTCCGATGCTACATTCACCCCATGTCATTTCAACCACAAGGTAAACTGTAGAATAATTATTGATTTGTGTTTTGTGCAATATTTCCAAATATGATAACATGTAACAGTATATTGTGTATCTGTGTGTGCAAGTAGATCCCTCCGCGGCGCGTGGACCCGCCACCACCAGCCCTCGGGCCATGGCGGGAAGTCAGTCAGCAAGTTGCACCCAGAGTAGGAGGCACGTGTGAATCCGTGTTCGTGCTTTTCTCGCCTGGACAGCATCAACTTCCATCACCGGTCATCTTTGTAAGCAATAATTAAGTATCAAGAACGTTTTTCGTTTTGGCAATCCGGGATACTCTCTCTCGCCTCCCCAGGAATTGCATAGCCTGAGGAGTTTATAAACAGCACATGTAACTTTCATGTAAGCCATGGGGTTCTTTTTTTTACTGTATAGCCATCGCCGCAGGTTCAAAGCGAGCAAGTGTATAAGCTATTCTCCTGGAAGGAATGTTCAAGTTTGTAATTAACAACATGAACTGATGACTGCATTTATTCGATTGCCGCAAGACGTTTCAGGGCACGGGCCCCTTAAAACCTGCCATTTCCTGATGCAAGTGTCTGTGAATTTTAATGGTAAATATGGATTTGTATGTGTGATGCAATCTAACCAAAGTATCACAGGTAGCATTTATGGGTGTGTGGTTTGGCCCTGACAATCCACGCATAGGGAGTTCTGTTTTGATTACGTCAACTTCATACTAATTTGCAATACCAAGCTGTGATTGGGCCCCGAAGATCCCCTCGTTTAGGAAACAGGAGGCCTCCACATCAGGTGAACTACTGCAAGATCTATACGGGAATGTGTGTCCACGTGATCGGCCCACAGCACCCCGAGGTTACAAGGGATCAACTCTACCGCAACAGCATCAGTGATGCAGCCACAGTGTCATCTGGCACCTACCGGGTATACAGTTCCTAACACCTTTTTCAAAATTATGTTCACCACCTTTCTAAAGCTCAATCAACCCCATATCACCCAGTCAAGCTACGCCAATTGTCGCCCTTCTGTGTGACCAAAATTTCCCACCAAAATCCATGTATGAACTTCGACCAACATTTCAAAATTTTTCCCACCTCAAGTTGTCCATCTACAGCATCCTAACCCTATTTAAACGCCTACCCGCAATGAGAGGAAGCAGAGGAGAATACCAACAGCGCAGTGACGCCCTCCAAATGCCTGGGAGACGCCAAAAAAGCGACCATGTACTCTGTGGGAAAAAGGCTGTGCAAACACTGGTTCATTGCTATTGTGGAGAAAGCAGTGAACAATGGCAAGAAAGGCAGCCATCTGTGTGCTGAATGCCATGTCAGGGTTCCCGCCACCAGGCAGGATGAATGACAAAAGAAGGGGAGGGAGTGCACGCCCATGCCACCCCCTCCACCACCACCAGCAGCACCCAGCAGGACAGGAGGGAAGAGAAGTTCCCCTCCTTCCCTGCAATCATCGCTCACACCGCACGCCAGCGGTCAGCTGAGCGGGAACCGATTATTTGACCTGCGTGCCCATGCTCGAGCGGGGCTGCCTCTTCGTGACCATCCACACTGCGGTCGTGACTGAATTGTCAACATGGCCAGCTATGCCACGTCCACTGCGACAACAACACCATTGTGTTTGCAGTGCCTCAATGCACTTCCAGTGGACTCTGTCGACAAATTCGAGTGATGTATGCAGTGTTGTCGTTGCGAATGCCGACCGAACTCGATGACAAACAGCTATGTCGCAAGCAACTGTGCGCAGTGGAAACAGTGGTGTCATGGGAAAATTCGCGAACAGTGAACATCTCAGGCCGAACAAAAATCGAAACACAAATTTCTCAAAATTTTCATAAAACAAATTACGGACAACGAATTACATGCAGCCACCTATGGTGTACAGGCCTGGGTGTACCACATCTCTGGTGCATCATATGTCGAAAGGCATATCACCCAGTGTGCCTAAACAGAACCGAAGCAGCAACTGTTTGTGGACAGACATGTCAATGTTACGAGTGCAGCAATAACAGCAAGTCAATCTTCTTTAACCAGTTGCTTGAAGGAGGTATCGAGGCTAAAACATGTTTTTTACAGTAAGAGAAATAACATTTCCTTTGTAGTTACTGGTGTGATTTCTTTTTCCAAAGTATTGCCATACAAATACTGCGCCAAGCAGTTCCTACAGAAAATAAACTGTCGAGGGGATTCATTGCAAACTAACTTTTCTCATGTCAACAGCTAGTGTAGCCGAATTCTTGTAGGTAGGTCTTGTTTCAGTATTCATAGCAGCCAGTTGTAAGACTTCATATACACAAAAAAAAACAGATGGCAATTTGAGGGGCGGGGTGGGGGGAGAGAGAGAGAGAAAGAACTTTCAAATCTGTTTTACATTTAAATGTGGTTAATGGAGAAATATGGTATGGGTGTTTATCATATCTCCAAATGCATTATTCGGTTTGGAGTTTCATATATACAACATAAAATATCCTATACTCTATAAAGCTATATGGCGAATTATGTATGTCATTATCGCATATGATATTCGCATGTCATCGGAGCAGCACAAAGCCAATTTGTTTACATCCTCTGTATAATGAGAATGTTTGTGTGTTATATTGTGTCCATATTTACATGCACTGTTTTCAGTTCTTCTAGTACAGCTACATACTAGAAAAATTATATTTTGTCTTGAAGCCCTTGCTACGTCCTGTAGCACTAACAGGGCAACACGAAATATATTCTCGCAAAAACACACAAACTGTGTCTTACAAGGAGAAGGTTAATTTTGATGCTATTGCATTCAGCTATTACACGAAATCCCATGAGTCGTTTAGCAAATACCATGTTTTTTAGAAACATTCATAATTATAATTCAAACCTTAGAGACAATACAACAAATATAAAGCCCTTCCATATATGGGCTAATTTATTTAATGCACCGAGCGAGGTGGCACAGTGATAAATAACTGGACTTGCATTCGGGAAGATCCGGGTTCGATTCCTGGTCCGGCCATCCTAATTTCGGTTATCCTTGGTTTTCCGAAATAACTCCAGGCGAATGCTGGGATGGGTTCCAAACAAAGGGCATGGCCGATTCCTTGTGCAACTTGCACCATCACTAATGACCTCGCTGTCGACGAGACATTAAACCCACTTACCTACCTACCTTCCTTCTTTAACGCAACAAATGCCATGTAATACTGATGCAGGCATTTTATAATAATACTCTATGAAAACAATTCATAATAAATACAATATGAAGTATCCTCTAAAATGTTCTTATACAAAACACTATGGGCCCAAAGACACTCCAAGCAAATTTTTCTAGAAATTTACTTACCTTTTGGTAGCATTTCAATACTCATAATTTTTGGGCTTTGACAAATATAAGAGTCTGTAAAATATCTCAATTCTAGACCTTAATATTTCCTTAAGACTGGAAACATACTACCTTATAAAACATTGTTTCATTCAAAGAGTCTCTCCGGAAAACATGTGATTTATAAAATTTACATAACTCTACATAACACTTTAACATTATGTTAACCATTTAGCATTCTCCTCTATCATTTAATGTGACCTTACAATTCCCTAGGGTAACCAGATGCTTTTAATGAAAAGTAGGACAGACATGGTCCAAAATGTAGGGCATTGCATGACAATGTACGACATCTTGAAATGTAGAAAAATTAACAGTGAGAGGCACAAAGCAATGAAAATCCATGTTCTTTTTTATTATTTTTAATTGAATACATTGATTTATACAACGTAAATTAAAAAAAGATATTTCATAACATTTACTAAAGATGCAATATATTTACTTTGTATTAGTTATTTTCATACCACAGCAAAATTATATAATCACTTCACCTTTACACACACTATTTTTAACCAATTAATCATTTTGTTTTACACTTCAACATATTCTAGTTGTACATTTCATAACATATTTACAAATGGAACCAGCGTTTTGTTATTTATACCATGCACGAAACCTAAGATCGAAACAAAATTTTAATTACCGTATTTATCCGAAAGGAAGACGACCCTGAATCTAAGACAACCCCTTCCTCAAAAATATGTTTTTGAGGGAAAAATATTTAAAACTGATTTCAAGACTACCCCTATGAAGTGCTGAAAAAATGATTTAAGTTGAACGTATTTTTGCATGAATTTATGACAAACCCTTCAAGAAGAAATGCTATTATATATATATTTTTAATTTAAATTTAAAGAAAAGTTAAGCACAACCTGGCTGTATTGTAGCAGCATCTTTCTTACACTGTAAAACTTTTGTGGGTGTTATATTCGTGACCTTAGCCATTTTGCTTCCCAGGAAATCGCATTAGGATTAGTCAATTAATTGAATTAGCCATTAATCCACAAAATCTATTTTTAGACCATCCCTATCAACATGTCATTCGCCTAGTGAATTAGAACCCGCCCACCCTAGTACTCAAGCGTTTTTATGTACCTGGGTGACATCAGATAAGGGGACCCTTGCCAAAGTTGACAGGCACAGTCTCAGTACTACAAAAATACTCACAACCATACGACACACAGTATTTAAGCATGTACAGCATTTGTCAAAGTCCTCTGTCTGTTGGCATGCCAATTTGGGAGGATTAACTACTTCCTGAGTAAAACATTATGGATAGAAGCCCGTAATAGTGGCGTGCATGTAACACAAACTTAATTACTGAACTAGCAGTGTCGGACATTTATGATATTTGTGATCCTAGGTTTTGAATTGAAGGCGACCCAGAATTGTAGACGATCCCTTATTTTTTCTATTCCGTTTCTGTCAAAAAACCTCTCTTCCTTTCGGGTAAATACGGTATAACCTCGGTTTCAAGATATGGCGAAACCTCTCTTTGGCTGCATTTATACCGTATATAAACTCTACTTTCCGAAATGAGATGCTAGACAGGCAGAATCGATATAGATCGCACTCTGCGAGAATCGAACAGAGTTTGTAGCATGCAGTAGACATATTCGGAACTAAAGTTGGGTTTCTAAGCAAACTGTAAAACATTTACGCTTATTCCGAAATTCATCCCAGACACCAGGCAGAAGGTTAAAATGTAGGACATGTCCGGGAATTTCCGGACGTCTAGTAACCCTAAGATCCCTCTCTGCAAACATAGTTACCTCAATTAACATTCTGAACTTACAAAGGCTGATATTCTTGTACATTTATGAATAATTTCAGACTGCCTTTTAAATAACATACTTAAAATTAAATGCCCATTCATTCCAATTATTTGGAATTTTCAACATTAATTACGTTGGCTACCAATTTGGAAGAAAAGGCACATTCTACTATGTCTAGCCTAAAATGACATCGGTACTTATCTTGGATTCTCCACAGAAGCCGTCTCTCCAAAACCACCCAGCCTCCAGGGGTATAATACGAAAATTTAGTGTTTCACCCTCTCCACATTTTTTAGGCGAAACAACATAAATGTAATTCCTACCAATAAAAATAATTGTGGCTTTTGCTAAACAGTTAACTTCTAGGAAATTATACACAAGTGGTGCCATCCTTTCTCGAAAACAGCACTTCTTCAGCACTACAAGGCGATGGTGACGCTCCATGGCTGGGTCTCCGGGGAAACATCGGGCACCGGTCAGTATGCATATAAGCCAAGTATCTGGCGGTCGTACTGCCAAGCAATCGCGAATTCGCCGACCTACCTCATGTCACACTTCATTGCCTAAGGTCACATTGCATATCAATTGGCATCTCGATGCACCAGCATGGAGTTTTTAAGGTAAGAAACTTATTCTTCAGCAATGTCTTTTATAAGTTTTGCAGGATTAGGCAATGATATTATTCTGGTCAATAACTGCATAGTTTCTTGGCGTAGGCAATAAATATATGGAGTTGCATAGGCACCGTGAGCCGGTTAGCTGGGGCAGGTGGAGAAATTTACAGAAATGAGACGACTTGTCTCATCCTCTATTCCCGAAGAAACACCTCCACTGAAGAAGTACCAGAAACATAAGTAGCCAGGAATCCAATCAAAGATTGCCTGTCTCGACTAGACCCATGACCATATCTTTTACAGGACCACCACCAGAAGAGATGATCTTGTCCTTGTTCCTGTCTCCATAACTCGGAATAGACCAAACAAATACAGCAGTGTATCGTAAGCTCTCTCAGCAGAACAGGCAGATTCCAACCCTTGACCTTCTCACAGGGGAACAAAATGAGACTAGTCTCCTGAGGACACCCTATCCTTATATATCCCTAACTTTAATGGGAAAGAATGGACATATATTACAAAAACCGGACAACACAACATCTTACAACTAAAATGAAGGTAAAACCCTAGATGAAAATGAGTTTGAGTGGAGGGATGGTTCCTGGGGTCCAACTCAATGACTACAAATGTTCAATAAACAAAAGAATGATGGTACATATACATATTAATAAATATCACTAGCAATATCACTAAGTCCTTAACCATCAGGAAATAGTTGTCCAAAACTCACATTTACAAAACATTGATTCTTTCTTAAACACATTCAAACTAGCCCTGGTTTTATCTAAGAATTCCACACCCAACAGTAATTCATGACTAAGTCCAGGCAAAACTCGGAATTCAAACTTCCATTAAACTGGTATATTTTGATTTGAACCTGGCTACACACTGAGAGTTAATAACACTCCCATTTGCTAGCGAAAACCCAACTATCTCCCACTTAAAAACATCACTTATCATTTTAGGCATATTATGAATTAAATAATTTTAAAAATCCTGACTTTTTAACAAACAAGTGGCCCCAGAATCGAACAAGGTTGATACCTTAACTTGGTCAGCTATGATCACAGGCACATACAACAAACCATGTTTCTGCTCAAAAACTAGACTATTTACACTGTACTGCCTATCACTTTCTCTTGGGGATATTTGGCTCTAATATGCCCCATCTGCTTATAGTAGTAGCACTGGACGTATTTAATTCTATTACATAATGTCCTTGAATTTACAACAAATTCTCCCATCTGTGTACCAGTAGACCTGAAATTATCTCTTGTGCTTTTTAGTTTCTTCTGGTTAACGATAAGAAAAGACTTCTTATAAAAACAGTCCTTGGCCAAATTATTTTTCCTACCACATATAAAGTAAGATCGAATTGGGATACTCTTATGTTCCTCTACTTTCACTTTTACTACTTTAAGTGGCTGGTCCTTGGAAATATCCCTTAATGTTCTCTTCAACATCTGTTACTAGTGCTAAGAGTTGGATTAAAGTATCTGGCCTCATTGCATAAGTGAAAAATCTGCTATTCTGAGGAAGTAAGTTGTGAAACATAACCTGAGTAAGATATTCTTCGGGACAAGGAAGGCCTAACACCAATATCATCCAAATAATTTCAGTAACATAAGCTTTCATTGTTTGATTAGGCAATTGACCTTTTTCTAACAACTTGAAACTTATTTTTGAAACTGTAACATCATTGGCTATTAGTCGAAAAGTGGTATTATACCGACGGTGGGTATACCAGTTCTCATCCCTTATTACACAAAATATTGACTGAAAATTGTTGGGTACGTTGAAAGTGAGGCTGCATAAACAACCTGACATGGGGAAAAATTCGAAACTCTAACCGTGTTAAAAACCACGAAAAATGCAAATACAACAGGTAAACTTGTTTCTTTTAATTCTGGAATCTTTGAGACTATTTCTGAGGGAATATGACAGAGAACCCTTAATATCAGGCTGAACTCACTCCCGCCAATTGCTCCTTCGATGACACCAACTCCCCCATCACCTCGCTTCACGAACACACTGGCTTTTATATTCAACTCTGTGATGCCAGCGGAGTCTAAAACTTCTTGCCCAGCCTCCTTTATAAGCTGACTCAAAGTAGCCTTTCTTAATTGCTGGATACAGCCTGTGGACAATTTTCAAAGTTAAGTATGCTGACGAAATGACCTTTAATAAAATTGCCTGGACAAGAATCCCTTTTATTTCAACACTATAATCTGATCACTATCAGATTTTACAAAAAACTCATGCAATGACATGAAAAATTTAATGCTGAATCACAAACTCTGCAATTAAAACAGCAAAGTGCTCAGGATGAAGCCCTTTATATATCCTGTAGCACTAGCAGAGCAACACAAAGTATATTCTCACAAAATACTTCAAATATCGAGCCCTTCCATATATGGACTAATTTATTTTATGTTACAAATCCATACAATACTGATGCAGACCATTTATAATAATACTGTATGAAAACCATTCATCATGAAACATCCTCTAAAATAATTATACATAAAACACTGAGGATCCAAAGATATTCCAAGCAAATCTTTATAGAGATTTACTTTCCTTTTGGTAGCATTAAAAATAATAAATTTAAAATTATAAAAGTCTGTAAAATATATCAACTCTAGACCTTAACATTTCTTCAAGGCTGGCAGATATTTCCACAGTCTAAAACAGCCTTTCATTAAAAAAGATCTCTCCGAGAAAAATACATATAACTTTGAAAATGATATGTAACTCCACGTCACTCTTATGTTAATATACAATTTGAAATGTATACAAATTATCTCACCTATAGACTTTAACATTTCCTTAAGATTGGCAAACATACTAACTTATAAAACAGCCTTTCATTCTAAGAAACTCTCTGGGAAAAAATATGACTTACAAATATTACATACCTCCACATAACACTTTAACATTACATCAACCATTTACAATTTCGCTGTCTGCAAACAAAGTTACGTTGCTTAACATTCTGAACTTACAAAGGATGATACTCTTTTACACTTATGTATAATTTTATACAGCCTTTTTAATAACATTCTTTAAAATTAAATGCCCATTAATTCCAATACTTTGGAATTTTCAACATTAATTACATTGGCTACCAATATGGACGAGTAAAGGTCCATTCTACTAGTTCTGGTCTGAAGGGCCTTAGTAACATAATATTGCTACTTATGGTGCTTCCAAGAAGCCGCCTCTCCAAGAGCACCCGGCCTCCAGGAGTATATATACGAAAATTTGTCTCTCACCCCCTCCACATTTTTGGGTCACAATGACATAAATTTAATTCCTTCCAATAAAAATCATTGTATCTTCTGGAAAACAACTCATTTCTAGGAAAGTATACACATAGAGTGCCATGTTTTCTTGAAAGCAGCGCTTCTTCAGCGCTACAAGGCGATGGTGACGCTTCATGGCAGGGTCTCAAGGAAACATCGGGCACTGGTCAGTATGCAGAGAAGCAAGGTATCGGGCGACCATGCTGCTGAGCAACCATGAATTACCCGACCAACTTCATGTCACACTTTGTCTGAGGTCACATTGCATATCGATTGGCGCCTCATCGTACCAGCATGCAGTTTTTAAGGTAAGAAACTTATTCTTCAGTAATGTCTTTTAGAAGTTTTATAGAATTAGGCAACGAAATTATTCCGGTCAATAACTGCGTAGTTTCTTGGTGTGGGCAAGAATTATGTGGAGTTGCATAGGCATTGTGAGCAGGTTAGCTGGGGCAGACTGAGAAATTTGCAGAAATGAGATGACCTGTCTCAGTCTTGTAGGAAATACTTCTGAAATACCTTGGGTCTCTCGTTACCCTGTCATTGCTCTTATACAAGTATAGTGTGACTTGACATAGTGCTCTGGCAATGAAAATTTTAATTTGTCATCTAGAATAAAATTCATTTTTTTTTATTTACCAAAATTAGATTCGTAAATTTCAAAATCTAGTGCCCTAAACCATTTATTCTTTTCTACATCTTTTAGTTTGGTGAATACAAGTGAATTGTTCAACTTATTGAGCAGAGAATTGGTTTTGTTTTGTGGTTATTTAGAAAGAAAGAAATATTAAGATGAAGAAAAAATTACTTAAGAAGAAGAAAAATTATAGTGCGGAAATTTTATCAAGATAAGCTGATAACCAAGGATATTTTGTGTTTTATTCATTATGGAATTTCAGTATCTGGCATGTCGGGTACTGAAATTTTATCATGATAAGCTAATAACCAAGGATATTTTGTGTTTTATTCATTATGGAATTGCAGGTGGGACAAATAACTTGCCTGTAAATTGTGGCAGTATTAAGTGAGATTTAGTAAAAAAAAATTTTGTATATGAATGAAATCTTATATAATTATTCTCGTTATAACGAAGAAAATTTTTGCACTATCAAAAAAAAAAAAAAAAAAAAAAAAAAAAAAAAAAAAAATCAGACAAAAATATAACTCCTTAAAAGCTGTATAATTATAGAAAAATATATACATTTTCATGAAAATATAGGGAAGAGCGAATCACTCACCCCTTTACAAAATATGCAACCATGCACAAATATTTATCAATGAATTTGGTATATATTTTATAAAAAAATTTTCTTCAGTTTTTCATTTTATTCATAAAAAAGAATATATATATATATATATATATATAACAAATTTCCCCGCATACAAGATGGCCGAATCACTAGAAAATCGACTAGAGAACCTACAACTAGAAGATTGGCAATAAGATCACTACATTATTTGTTTTAAATAATTTAATTTTCAACAATAAAAAAATAAATGTTTTATTAGACGATAAAATTAACCCTGGTTTTGTGGTAAAGATGTCGCTGAAATTTTAGAATATCAAAATATAAAAAGCATGATTTGTAAAAAAAAGTTTCTCCAAAATATAGAGGATTTTTATTAAAAATAGGTGGTATCCAAAACTGATACCACCTCTCTTATAACGAAGGCAAGGCAGTTTATATTAGTAACCCTGTTTTATATTAACTTAATTTTAGTTCGCATTGTGAAATTTCTAAAGATTTTAAAACAAGGATATTTGAAGATGTTATTCCATCAAATAGAAAACATAGCGAATAAAAGATTCAAAAAGATGAGATGTAATTATTTAAAGGTCAAATATAACACATTTAAAAATGAACGAAATTAAAGTCAATCATTTAAAAGATATAAATGAAATCAAAGATGATCACATTGAAAATTTAAAAGAAATAAATAAAATTATAGATGTTCATATTGAAAATTGAACAGAAAGAGTTCACAGAGCTGTAGATGGAAAAAATCACAGAAATGAGGTAATTAGATATATGGCCCCTCATGTTGTACCACAAACACAAAACCAAAATTTATATCCAACTTTTATTCTTCTAGAATTATTTGATAATAATTTTGAATTTGATTATGTTATTAGAACTCAAAGAAAACATGTTCAAAGACAATTGTATTGAATTTGAGATATACACTTAAATTTGAATATATTCCTAATTCTATAAATTTATACCAATAAAGGAAAAAATGAATGAAATCATTGAGTTTTTCTATAACTATTCTAATATTGCTGGAAATAATTATACTCAACAACAATTAATTAATGATATAAATATTCTTAGTCGAATTAAGTAAGAAACTAATTTATATTATAACATTCATTATGGTGTTTCAGAGCCTGTGAGTGCGGGCTCTGGAAATATGAAAAAATTGAAATAAATGTTGTGTTTTAATCTTTATGGTGTTTCAGTAATTTATTATATGACATCCCACGCCCTAAATATTTAGGACCAGGAATTATTCAGATATTTTTTTACTTCATTATTTTAAAAGATAAACAATCAGCTTTGTTAATATCATAAGGGCAAGTGCGATTTATTGTTGTAGTTCCGTAAATGTCTGTCATATCGTTTTTGGATAAATTAACATTAACACTAAAAACTATTTAATAAACAGTACAATCCATTTAAAAAGTGAAGAAATTTTTATTATTATCTAAGTGGAAAATATTATTAGATTTATCCCACCTTGCATGCAAATAAATATATGAGATTTTTTCCCATGTTTTTTTTCCTTCAAATTCTTCCTTTACAACTTCCTTAACATTTGTATCACAATAATCCATAACTGATTGAAATAAATTATTTATTTTAACATCTGGTTCTTGGTCAATAGTTTCTTTGCTTTCTTCAACTTGCAAATCAACATGTTCATCACAATAATTCATAACTGACTGGCTTAAATTTTGTAATTTATCAGCTATTTCTTTGTATAAATATAATTCACTGACAGCATCTTTGCCATCCTCAGGTTCATCCATCTTATTAATTCTACGATTTTGAATAGAAACATATTCTGTTGTGTAAACAAAAATTTTAATTTTTTGATCTTGTAAAGCAGAAACTATGGTATTATATTTTGTATCTACATATGTTTTTAAATCAGAAACACTAATGTTGTATTTTGATTCGGCATCAGTTTTATAATGCATAGTCAGAAACAATAGTTTTATATTTTGAATCGACATTGTTTTTTAATGCAAAGTCAGCAACAATAGTTTTGTATTATGAATCTGCTTCTTTTTTAATGTGTGGATTGCATTATTTATTTGTTTTATATAATCAGCAAGTGTTATTGAATTGTAAATTTATATCTTCTCTTAGAGCATAATCAGTAACAATAGTTTTAAATTTTTAATCTACATATATATTTTTAATATAAATTTACGATTCAATTATATATATATATATATATATATATATATATATAATCAATAATATTTTATTGGCAGAATTTTTTGTATCTACAGGTTCGCCTATATTAACAATTCTTCATCCGAAAAATGAGACACACGATTTTGTAAAATCAAAACAAGTGCTTGACTCACTTTGTAAATAAGAAACACTCGAATTGCATTTTGAATCTACATATTTTTTAAAAATCTTCAGCAATATTATCAAAGATTTTATTTAAGGATTCGATTAATGGTTTCCCGAATATACCAGTAATTAAATGACATAGAAATTATTTCGCTAAACTTAAATTTTCTCGAAAAAAGGTGTAAAAAAAATTAAACATAATTGTCTACAAATAACTGAATTAAAAATCTGAATTATATCACCATTGTTATAAACATTATTCGTTTTGAAATAATTAGTTAAATGACTAGGAACATTGCCTCCAATTAAATCAAAATAATAAACATTATTTTCTTTATAATAGCAAACCCAATGAGTGCCAGTATTTGTTGAAACATCGAAATTAACCACACCATATTAATTTCTGTGCATATTTTTTGATAGTTTATCAATCACATAAACATTTCTGAAATTTTGTATATTTAATTTTTTACATATTTTTTTATATCGATATTGGATAATAGAGCTAATTTTTTTGCCCGTCCTCTTTTTTTCGCAACTACACCACTACCAGCCTTGTTTTCCATTTCTAAATTATGTCTCTGTTTTTTTCTTCTAATTCTTTTATTTTTTTTTTGTTCAACAGAGTTTGTTCAACTGTTTGTTCAACAGAGTTATAAATTGCACTAGCTCCTCCAGCTATTGCGCCAAGATCTCTTAAAGCTCCATATAAAATTTGTAAAAATCATCCATGATGTAAACCACTTCCAGTTTTTTCATTGGCAATTTTTTAACTGCTGGGAATAGTAAAGTTAGTTTAAAACTTTTTCCTTCTTTCAAATTTTTATTAATTTTTTGCAATTTGATCATCTGTTAAAAATTTATCTATACCCAAATATCTTAATTGATCAATGGTTATATCAGAAGTTAAGCTTTTTATTTTCATTTATAAGTAAAAAAATATTAATAGTTTAATAAATTTTAATGCCCCATCCTAATTTTTTGCAAACATTGTTGAGGCAACAGCTGCAGAAGCAATTTTTTCTCAAATTGGAGTATTTTTATCTAACATGATTTATTTTGCTTCTTTTTGTAAAATTTTACCAGCTTTATGCTTCAATTTTAAATCTTTATGATCTCTATAAGCAATATCGAGAAATTTGCAAGCTTTATCTAGTTTATTTATTCCTGGGTCTCCTCTTTCTAATCTTTCATTTTATTTTGTGAATGGTCCACAATAATTATAACCTGACAAATGAATTCCGGGCAAATTTAAATTGTTTAATGCCCAATTTATCACACCTTTGCTATGGTGTTCACAATTTCAAAATGAGTGCGGAATAACATTTAAAACTTTTATTAGATATAAAAAAATTCCTTTCTGGTTATTCACAACAAGTCAGAAAATTTATTGTTTAACATATTCATAATGTTTACTTTTTCATTGTGATAATTTTTATTTGCAGCATTTTCTTCACCATGAATAACTAATAATCTGTCAATTTTCTAATATTGTCCATCGAAATATATTCTTTTGGCAAATTATTATAATTTTTATGCCATCTCCAATTTTCAAATCATCATCGCTAAAACCCTCCAGGTTATATTTTGCTTTCAATTTATCTTTTTGTATATCTTGATAAATTGGTCTAAGTATAGCTGCATATTTCCACTTCTTACTCGAAGCAACATTCTCTTTAGGATTATATTCTTAATATGCTATATTTGTTGCTTTAACAATTTCTGCATAATTTTTATAGTCCTCATTAGGAAATCTATTTTCGTGTGTGTTTTCATCAACTAGATATTTTTTTTTACTTTTTGTTAACAAATTAGTGAGGCCCTCTGTTAAATTATATTTGTTGTCTTCGACAAATAAAAAATTATTATCAATTTTTACTTTTGTATCTCCAATTTCAAAACCGTGGCCAACTCCTTGCATACCAAATTTATAATAAATAACATTCATATTTTCAAAAATTTATTTCCCTAATTTTATAGTAGAAATGTAGGGGGAAAATTTTTTAATGGAGTGACGCCCATTGGTGATTTTGGGAATAATTCTCTTTTAAACAATGTTTCTTCTGGTGTTGGTTAATGTAAATGTTTTGCAGCAATAGGTACTAGTGCTGTTATTAAATATTTATTTTCTTCACTTACTTGTTCTACTTTTTGCCAATATTTTGTAATTCACAAATTATTATTATTATTATTATTATTATTTTTCTCCATATTCTACCTCATGCCCCTTTTTAAAATTCCTATACTTCTCGATGAGCAATGTCACTCGAGAAACACCCTCTGAATCCTTCATTTATATAATGTTTTTAACTTACAAATGAGTTACAAAAGCACTGAGAGTTTTTAGAGACAAACTTTTCCCCCAACTGATCAAACGTGGGGGAATTTGAATATTTACAATAATAGAATCGAGTTTGACATTCCCATAGGAGATTGCTTTTCTTTTCCAAACGACACTTATGTTTTGGAAGACTATCGCCTACTAAAAAGAGATCAAGTTGGAGATGAGGCAAAATACGAAAAATTAGACAATATTGATGTTTGTTCAAATTTTTTCCATTTCAGTTTTCTAGAGTATAAATTTCAAAACGTGGACAGATTATTGAGGCCGTTGATATTCCAGGAATAACTTCAACAATTATGAATATTTTGCTAAGATCACCCAGAGAACAAGATTATTTAGAGTCTACTGGTGTTGATAATAAATTTCGAGTAAAATCTGTTGGTGGTGATAAAATAAATGAAATAATGTATCCATTAAGATATTTGTTTGGCTTTATTCGCGATAATAATGAAATTTACAGGAAAGTTGGTTATAAAATCACTTTTTTTCCGAAATTCATGTGATAACAATTGTTTATTTGTTTATGAAACTAAGAAAGCAGATGGCACTACAAATTATAGAGTTTATGCTGATCCAGGTATAATTTTTATTGAAAAATTAGAAATTTTTTGGCCTATTGGTGAAAACGAATCTAACACATTATTTGCAATAAAATTATATATATATATATATATATATATATATATATATATATATATATATATATATATATATATATATATATATATATATATATATATCCTAAAAATTGTATTAGTTTTAAGTATTGGAAATTTTTAGAAAAAATATGCTCGTGCTGAGACAACTGTTTTTAATTTTGATATAAAAGATCAATTTAATAATTTACAATTTTACATGCTTGATTTTGTAATTGTGGGTTTCCAAACTAATAGAAAAAATCGCGCCGAGTAATATGTGCATGCTTCAATGTTTGATCATTGTAATGTGAGAAATATTTTGTTAAAAGTGAAAGAAATTAAATTTTTCCAAAAGAAAATTTGGAATCTAGATATTGAAAGTGATCTTTCTCTTAAAACGTTTCTTGCTTTTAATGATTTTAGAAATTGAAGAACAAAATATGATACTATATATAGAAATAATGAACTTTATTATAAGCCAATTACAAACTATCATGGCGATTATCAATTATTATTTATTTTGGGGACGAAGACCTTTACATGTTTTTGACTGCCTATATAGAAAAACAGCAGTAGTTAAAGATAAAACAATTATAAAAATTAGTGTAGATTTTTTAAAAATGCTGTTGAAGCTGGTATAATTTCAATGTTGTTTTTTTATTAGCCAACGAAATTTAACTTACGATTATTTGAAAGAAAAAATCACTGAAGATATATAAATTTTTTATTTTATTAAATGGATAACGTAAAAGATTTTACAGAAACAAGAAATTGTTTCGATATTTTAATACAATTTTTTTTAGATATTTGGTTGAGTTGTTTTATCGAATAAAAATCATTTTTAAAAATCTAAGTGATTTTTTTTTCTTTCTCTTGTGTTTATATGTACAATTTTTTTTTTTTATAAATCAGTAGAGGGCTATTGCAGATCTTGGCACAACTCAATAATTTAACTAAAATTCATGCACATTTCTCATTTTCTAGTATCAGTTTGTCAATCTCTTCTTCAAACACGATTCACCTCGTCAATCTTATCCCTAAAATTAAGATAATTTGACCCAAATCTTCATTCTCAATTACGCAGCCTGTTTTTAAAAACATACTTTGTTCACTCTTTGATCAGCGATCCATCTTAAGGTTGAACGAGGCTACAATTATGGCCAATAAGGCAAATATTTACATTTATTTTGAAAGCCAAATCAATCAGTCAAAAATAATATCACAAGAAAAGTTTGAAAATTCTTGGAATTTCTTCAAAACTATGATGATTTATGTTGAAAATTATTCTTTGAAGAACCACTCACAAAGAGTGAAAACAGGTTGAAAACTGATTTTGATTTTGACCATAAATATGATTGGTTTTGAGCTGCGCTTTGAAAAGTTTGACGGGGAATTAGAAGTTTGCTTGAATTTAGATTGAAATTGGTTGAATTTTAGTTAAATTACTGAGTTGTGCCAAGATTTGCAATAGTCCTCTACTCATATCCAATGCCTCATCTAGTGGGAACTATTAGGGCTATTCTCATACCCCCGTGCTCACTAATGGACTGTTATAGGCCACCTTACACCTTGTGAAATTATTATGTACGAGTTATGTGGTCAAGAAATGACCGAAGAAATAAATAAAGTCCGGAAACTCGCATTACATTAACATTTATTCCTTTAAACCTTCAAACAGAAGCACTTACAGTATTACCCCACTAAAGTGGTTTTTCCCAAGAAAGAACTGTCGCTTTTGTTCTCGGCACTTTGTCGAATCTGTTTTGAAAACCATGAAACACACCCCTCAAAGTTTTTCCAAAGTGTGGTCGTTCGTGCACCCATACTGCTGTGATTTTTCTTTCCTCTATTGTGCAAGGACTCTGATCAGCCATTGCGATTCCTGTGAACAAATAAACATCCATATTATACATCTTGTCCATGAAGAAACTTTAAATATTCTAGGGGTATAGTGACTTTTGGGACAACATGTAGTCTGGCCGTGCCCTCAATTCCCCTCCTCAAGTCGGTGGTTAGATGGCACCTTATCGCTCTTATCAAATTGGCACCCAGCAACTACTTGTTGCCATGCCAGCCTCGTTGTCATAACATTATGTTTTTTTTCGTAAATATAGCGGGAACTTGAGTATGTTTAAGAGTGTTACTTACTTCCCAGTGTTGCTACGTTAGTGACAACATTTTATTCCTTGGTGATAAGTTTTCGTTTGTAACTCCTGTTTTGTTATGTTAGACTGCAACAGTTGGGGCAGGCCCACCAAGGGAAATTCTGGACCCCTGAGCAATGCATGCTGTGCCCCCCCCTACCCATCCCCTCGAAAATTGACCATTTACAACAACATAAATAATCGTCACCCATGCAAAAAAAAGTTAGTAAGTCTTGAGTGTCGAAATTATGTCTTTACGTAATACTTCATTTTATAAATAAACATTTACGAGTCGCCTTGAGCATTGCACCCTCTTGCCATCCCCTTCACCGTAAAAAAAAACTCTGCACAGGCCTGAGTTAGGGTCTGTTCACAGAGACGGTTCGGGAGAGGGAGGGAGCATTGCAGAGCTGTTGATTATCTCGTATGGATCTGCAGCTCACCGGCTGTGTTCTATATTTTTCTTACATATTTGTTAAATTTTGGCTGGTTTGTGGGTCTCTCAAGCTTTATCGTGCCGTATTACTTCATGCTGCTTGATCGTCTGCTTCTTATCGAGCAGATGCACATTGACAGATTCAGAACGATCACGATCCCCCCCCCCCCCTTCCCCAATACACAAACACAACTCGGAGTCTAGATCTGCACCTGTACGAGACCACGCATCAGTTCCTCGCCTTAACAAATGTAAAGTCTACATCCCTCGAAGGGGCAATGAAATAAAATTGTCGAAGGCAACTGAACCGCAGTTCGTTAGTCACAAAACTGAATTTTTATTGATCAGTTTGCCGAAATATTGCTTTAAAAACATGTTTCTGGATACAGTATAGTCAAAACTTATTAGCGCATATCATACATAAATCGTATTGGATAACAGATACCTATGTAAACCAAAATTCCTCAGTAGCTTAAAACGAGTAAAATAATAACATTTATAATAATTAATGTTTTACCCACTGTGAAATATTTGTAGTTTCGAACTGTAATGACCCAATTCGTAATTAATTTTTCAATACAAAATATATCTTATCTTGTTTATTTCCTTTCGTTAGGTTGTCTCTTATCTTGGTTTAACCTGTCGCCAAACACACTTGTCTCTCGACAATACTGAGATAGTGAGTACAAGGGCCAAACCATCTGCTGATGAACATTAATAACCAATTTTCCACTGATGGTGGATTTTTGAAGGACGTTAATTCTTATAAACTGGGGGGCCACGGTGGCTGATAGTTTAGCCTGCTCGCCTCCCACCAAGGCGATCAGGGTTCAATCCCCGACCAGGTCACTCCGGATGTTCGCATGTGGGAATCATGCCGGACGATGTCATAGGCACAGCTGCTCGGTGCGAGGCCAGGAACTGCCGGCTGTGGCTCACAGCTACCCGGCGAGATCAGACATGTGGGGTTGGCGACAGAGCATCGAAGATGTGGAAGGCGAGAGCAGGAATACGTGCGGCTGTTTTCACAAGAGCCGGGAGCTGCTGGATGCGACGCCTACGGAGGGTTTGGCATGGGTGTCGCCTCTGCGTGAGCCTGGAGTCGGAATGGCTGGCGTGTGGTCGATTGCGATGCTCAAGCACTGCGACCGACGGACAGACCGATAGTGCTCGGTGGTGCGCTAGTGGTGGGTAGGCAGGCAGGCCGATAGTGCTCGGCGGTAATAGCTGGGTGCAGCTCCTGAAGCCCGATGTTACTGCAGCGTGAGGAGAGGTCCTCACTCCATTACGATTGATAGACTAATGGTGTCCTCAATTTGTTTTTACTGGCGACCACCCAAATCCAGATATATTAGCGTGAGCACTTTCATAGTTCTGTGTGCCCTCCGGCATGCTTGTTAGTAACTAAGATGGTTGGAGAATGGGTTGCATCTCAGAGCAAACTCTTTACAACTTAGTTTGGTTTAGTTAATAAAATGGGTGTATGCCTCACAGCTGTAGCAGGGTTGTCTGGTGCTATGGCCACAATAAATGGTGGCCTCACTGCTAGCACTGATATATATACTGTTCAACCCCCTCCCCGCCCAACACATATGTAAAGTTGACCTAAATTACATTTTATGTAATTTCAATGGTGAAATTACATTTCGAACATGTATTTCATAAATATTTAATACGATTTAACGTAAATAAACTAATATTAGAGTGGAGATGGATGATTTTAATGTAATTCAAACATATTTCTAGCAATAAGATATTTATTTACAATTCAACAATTATTTTTAGAAACTAAAAATGACAGTATTCAAACTCTATTTCACAAATTAACAATTTTACCGTGGAAATCAAAGTTGAAACATGAATTTAACATAGGCCTAATTTCTAACATTTTAAGTGATACAAATCGAAAGATTTATTCATTGTTTAGAGGTATTTACTTTGAATACGTGTTTATTTACAGATATCATAAATTCAAAACTTTTGGTGTTCGGAAAAAATTGGCAGTGTCATGAGAAATGTTTTTACAAAATATTTAATGAAGTGTTTCTATGGATTAATTTACTGAAATTTTTTACAGAACATTTAATTACAATGTAACTTTACTAAACATATTCCATATCGAACATTAACTCCCTAACATTTCATTCAGATGGGAATGTTTGTGTGAATATTTAACTTAGGTCTCGAAATATATTATGTTTTATAGTAAATATCTGAACTAGGTGTGACTTCTGTCATGTAGTAAATTACTATCTTAGGTATGACTTCTGTCATTAAGTAACTATTACTTAGACAGATAGTAAACATAGATTGTGCCTTCTTTTCTTTATAGGTGATGTGTATACACGTATGCTTTAAAGGAGTGCCATTTTATAACTTAAATTATATAAGTCATGTATTACGAGGGACTCGAACCCAGGATCTCCTGTCTCAGGGCTTGAACCACTAACAATTACTTAAAATAAGTTTCCATTAATACTTTTTAGTGTTAAAAAAAGTGATGGAGTAAGATTCTTTTGGTTTCAAAGTTATGGACCCAAGGTTACCATAGGCGGTTAGAAATACTCTCCCCAGAAGGGTTCTTTATCTGCTCAAACATATCTCTGCTCCAAGACATTCACAGGCCTATTGCAATATGCTTTATCATTATCATACACTGCATATATGTCACTTACTTGTTTTAAGTGTGGAGACAGTCTAACAATGATCTACATTAATCAGTACAAATTTAAACCTACACTTACAGGATATCAATTACAAAGGGAGGATAGCAATTAAAGGGATTGTCTCTCAAGATGTGTTACTAACAAATATTTAGGTTAATTACATTGTGTATAACTTTAACTGCTTTTTCTTACCAGTTGAGTTAAAAATCGCATATTTAATATGTACATTTTAAATTGCAAGTTTGCACTTTAAAATCTTTTTACTAACCAAAGTTATACACATAAGTTTTATTTCTCACAAATGCTATACCTATAATTGCTTAAACAAACACACAGGGGGATTCGGTTAACACAGTAAAACACAAAGCATTTCATTTTCATGCATGTTTATGCCACAAATACATTATATAAAAACATATTTATCTTACACACATTACTGAACATAGTCTAGAAATAGTGTACTAACATTTTTTCTTGTCACTATACAATGGTTGATTTTAACAAACTTACAAAGCTTATTCTATGGCAAATAAAATTTTATTAAACACACACAGAATTACACTGAAATACAGGTATATACAGGGTGTCTTAACTAACTCAGTTATAGATTATTTGCCAATTCAATAAAAATAATTTTCATACATTTTCTAAGGAATGGGTCGATTTCCTGAGCTTCAAGAAGACTTCAATTTTATGACCTGGTTTGATTCTATTGGTTTGAATACAAACATCTTTACATTTGGGCGAATGTAGGACGACATTTTTGACTAAGTCTGGATCTGTTTCGACATAATGTGTGTATACATCTTTAATTCTAGAAAGGAAGTGGCATAGTTGCAGTCATGTGGAACACAGGACATTTTGTAGTATCAGTCCATTGATTTCATTCATGACTTTTTTCTTCCCCTAGAGGAAAATAAATCACTCTAAAATTGAAAATGCTGTTGCACGTCTCAGTGAATTCTCTGAGCAAAGCATTAGCCCAGAAAGAATAAGTTATATTAGAGTCTCCTTGTTTGACTGATACATAATGATTTCCTGGATAAACATAATGTGATGTTGCTCGTATGCTATCCAATACTCGACCGTGAGCAATCCTTAATTAACAAATGTACATACTGGAAAACCCCTTCTGTTGTTTTATATTGAACATTGACTACAGGTTAAACTTTAATTTCCCTAATTTCACAGCTCGATGTATGTAACACTTTGATGAAACACTCCCAGTGAGTAGCAAAGAACCTAACACTTTGTGATCATGTACAAGCATATGTATACCTCTATCACATTCTTCAAAATAATTAAATGAAGTAGTTTTGTGTACAAAATAAATAACATGTTTAAAACTCTGTTCTTCCTCACAATGTTGTTCCAAATGCTCACCCTCAGTTTTAAAGTTGCATTTTTTTTCTCTGGCATATATTGTCTATATTGATTAATAAAACATTTTTAACTGATACTGTCTGTTACACTAGATTCAAATACACATGGATTATTATGTTTTAACAACTATCCATGCCAGGATGCACATTTGATATGAATATCAGACTTCACATTTCCTTGTAAGTGAGATGTGAATATGGTAGTTCATACCTTACAGAACACAAACCATGTTCGACGAATGAATACTTGCCATTTAGGTTATACGTCATTCTGAATTATCTACTTTATGCGCATATATGTTGCACATAGACGGAAACACCAAACTTCCTTGTTCGAAAATAAAGTTGTGGATGTCTCCATCACAGGTTTCCTTCCAGTGGATAGTGGTTCCAAGGTGAGGTCTGGTGAGTTGATAGGCGATTACTCCATTGCCTTGTTCTTCCACTTATTTGGTAAGACTAGCTAACATAAGGTCTTCTAGTGTAGTTGGTAGTTCACTGTCAGGGCAGAAATATCTTACATCACATTCATTGCATGCTAGCCCTTCACCAAATCATGTGCTAAGACTAGCATTGAAAGTGTAACACCAATGTTCAATATAATTGCACACATGAACTTGTAAGACTCCATTGAAAGGTTTTAAGAACACTCTTCTGTAACCTATTTGCAGGATTTTGTAAATGACTGTAGGCTTGAACACCCTAACCATGACTGACAGTTAATTACTAAACACTCTCCTTTATATATATGTTGTGATGTCACTGTTTCTGATTTAAATATTCCTGCTATGAAAAACCTTTCATTCCCACATACCACAGGGAGTAGTTAATTCTTGGTTGTCTGAATGTGTAACATGTCCCTTGTGGTCACATTGATTGCTCCACACTGTAGGAATAAAGCAACAACAATGATTTTGCAAAAGGTATTCAATTTTCTGGCATGTTGTGTATATATATATATATATATATATATATATATATATATATATATATATATATATATACATATGAACAAAGAACAGAGTTTGTGCGATGAAGGCGACTATCTGGTATTCAACATGTCATATATAGGGATACATTCCAATGTTCTTCCCAATAGCAGAGCTGTGTTTGGTATGGTGTATTGTAGTTAGGCCAGAACCATACTTTCCTGCATCCACATACTACACTCTCATAAGATTTTCCTAGATTGAACCACTCCATTTGAATAATGTATGTAAACTGACTTAAGAGTTGTAAATGCTCCTGTATTTATAGCTTTTTTCTCAATATAAGTTGTAGCAAATAAATCTTGTTAAACATACCAGGGATATTGATACATATATTCCCTTAACTCTTTGCTATTACACTGAGAGCAAAACATTTTGTTCGAACAGTGATGAATATTATTATAGTGCTGTACAAGTTAATTGATACTTGGACAATTGCAATACCTTCTAATGTTTATAGTTTGTGCATTAGTAAACATTTTCATAAGTTCCAATGAGGAGTGCATCATTTATGTGCTTGAAACTGTATTGATATTCTAAAACACCGGAATCCCACTTCAAATTATGTATTTCGTATGTTTGATGTCGAAATATAATTTGAATTTAAGAAGGTAAAACAGACCAGGGGTTTGGCAGTTTAAAGTTCAAAACTTTGGTGTCATTAGTATTGTTTGCATATGATATAGCAAGTTCTTTCACAGTAAAAAACTCATTGTAATTGTTTTCAAATCCTGCATGTCACACATCATGGTTAGACTGTCTCCTTATTAAAACACTTATATAAGAATTTAAGGTATAACATTTACGAACCCTATTTATTTTTACATAGTCTGCTTACAATATTTCAGTTGTCACTTCGGAATCAACCCCTGAATCTGACATTGTTTCATCGGGAGGGATTATGAGTTACATTATTTGTTGCCTTCTGCGCATAATGCAGTGCCTCATCAGATGATATGTGTTAACATCATTAAAGAAGGTCGGTGAGCAATACGGACAGTCTTCACAACGAAGGTAGGATACAATATCCTCATCTGCCCTTAACTCATCTGGGAGAAACGGGTAAACATGTTGAACTTTATGTGATGCAAAAGTCATTATAAATACTTTCAGCAGCAGCAAGAGCTTGTTTTCGATATCTAGGTTTAACTATGTTTTACTGTGGACGTATGCTAGAATTGCATTAAAGACCCTAACATTCTTCTTTGCAGTTTTTGCAGCAGTGACAGTTAGCAATTATACCAGTTTCAATCAGTTGATGTAGTTCTCAGTGATTGATGTTTCGGTGCGATGCTGTAGCACTGTTGAGTCCCTTAATGTTTATGTCGATTGATGCTGGAACTGATGATGTTGTAGCACTGTATTGAAACTAATATACTGTATTTAAATTCTCGGTGACACATTCCCGACACAATGTGGCTTTGATGGCTGTTAACTTTACACTAAAGAAAAAATTAATTTATTCCTCTATATATATTTTTAAAATCCAAAATTGCAGATGTTCACCTCGGATTTTACCTAAAATACAGTATTTTCGGAATTTTTTAAAATAAGACTAAATTACGCATTTTAAATATTGCATTTCGGTTATTTCGGGCTAGGACATGGTTTGTGGTGTTCCTTTAATAATAATATGTATGGAATTAGTATTGGAATGTAGGTATGTTCATTTCTGGTATTTTATATTGGGTGTATGGTTCAATATTGTATATATGTCGAAACCTTCAAACACATTTTTACATTTGTTTGGAAACATTACATTTTTAACATAAATATCTACTAATACTGGATGAACGGTAGTTTTATAAAGCATTTTATTATTACAGACAAACTTTTGTGCTATCTTCATGAATTTTAAAATTGTTTGGTTCTACTGTTATGTATACTTGGAATATGGTTGAAATACAGCCCCTAGCCTGCGAGGAGAGAGGAGCACCAATGCCTGGTAACTTCAGCAGCTGACGAGTAGTTCTTATTACAGCTACTCATTCTCTAGAGAGAAATGCTCACTAGTGCAGCTAGTTATTTTTAGAACTACTGCACAAAAAACAAACTTAGGTGTCCATCTCCTTTTCTTCTTAAGCACAAAAATTAAAGTAACTTAGAGTTAGGAAAAACAAGTGCCAGTCACCCTCACCTCCAGGGTCTTGTCTTCGGGAGAGGGTAAAAGTCAAGTGGTGCAGATTTTGATGGTCGCACACCAAACAACAGAGTAAGGTATATTGTTAGGCACACTAACCACCTGCCTGTGACCTGCGAATATTTCACACATAATCATTCACTGACTATTCAACAGAAGTGAGCATAATAAAACCTATGGGCTATAAACACAGCCTGCTCAGACAAGCCAACGAAATCCTAGTGAAACTGTTACTGTGTCGCATTCAAGCTGACACACCAATGGAATTTGTGAACAAAGTATTCCAGCAAATGGGAATGCCAGTGCAATTTGCCTGGTTTATAATGGACAGGAACCAACATGCATTCAACAAGCTCATAACTGAACTGCCACATGGCACGAACACAGCATCCTACTTTGCGCTTACGAGCTTTGCAAGGTTCCTCATTATAGTTTAAGAGTTTCACAACCCGACAGGGCCTGCATAATGTTTCTGCTGTGAGCGGTTTAATCATGTGGCCGTGGGATGCAGCGCAACACCGAGGTGTCGGTACTGCAGCGTACCTCATTTTACTAATGATTGCGGAATTGTAAATGACTGCTCTCAAAAAAGTGTGTTGGCTGCGGGCAGAACCAATGCGCCAACTACCACGGTTGTTGTACTAACAAAAGCACGAAATGGAGCTGTCTTGAACCAGAGATGCACCAAGCCCGTCCACAGCGATCAAGGCAGGCAATAAAGTAAAACCAACGAGTAGCTGCTTGGCAAACAATTCCCGCTCCTGTCGGGCCACAACAAGCACACTCGCAACACCCCCGACAGAACATTGCAACGAAAATATGTTTATGCCCTCGTAGGCCCAACAGCAGCAGCCAGCACCAGTACCAGTGTACAACTGATATTCCTGGCTGCAAGATGACATGGCATTACCAGCTGTGGGAAATGCACACATTCCCCACAACCACAATCAAAGGTACCACATGTACCTGGCTGACATACCAACGACAGACTATGTGACAACAATCATGTTTGCTGACGACACCCCACTATATAAACAGACAAAAACTTACGGTATCACACAGTAGGACTCCAAAGACAACTCGACCACCTGCAAACATGGCTTACAAAATGGCACATCAAAGTTAATGCGACAAAATCAGCTGCCATAGTAATAACATGATGACAAACAGTACATACACATAAAAACTTACATCTATTTGGAAAAGGCATACCATACACCACAACAACACTTTACCTAGGACAAACCTTAGACAGGAAACTAGCATGGCAACTTTAAACCACCAAATTAAGACTAAAAGCAAATTCGACATACAGATTCCTTTTTCCCATACTAAAATCAGCAAGCCTCATGCACAAAACAATAGTTACAATCTGCCATGCTGTTCGGATGTGAGGTCTGTGGACACATGGCACATACACACATCAAAGCTTTACAGATTTCACAAAACAAGAAACTACGGATTGCCATGGGAACAGCGAGACTTACACCAACTGACGAACTGCATAACAGAGCAAAGACATAGACAATCACTACCATCATAAAGGACAGAAATGCAGACTTCTACCAAAAACCAGTGACCACACGAACCCAACCATACAAAGACTAGGCACCTATGACATAAACAACATCAAAAAGCAAAAATTCCCAAACTCAACTAAAGACAGGCCACGCATAACCCTCAACCAAAATGTAATCAACATCATAAAATAAAACAGCCAGCACCAAATAGGGAAATACGGACCAAATAGGGAGCAAAGGGAAACGGAGCACAACAACTATAAAAACTGTTTAAGACTAGAATTAATTCAGAAAAGGGCAGCCTGGTCCAGGAAATAAATAACTAGCCATGTACGCATATGGCCAGTCAATCCAGCCACCACCACCACATTCATACAAGTTATCCCCACTTTGCTCCACCATCCACCACCATAAGTCAATAGGCAACACCTAACCAGTAAATAAAATTCGATTCACTCGATGAGAGTTACTACCATAATTCCACAACACCAAATCCAAACTACAGACTGCTCACACCACAAAATAGCACCACCACTCATCCCACAAGATAACACAAATTTCTCTTGCAGGTCCTCACCATTTTGCAACACCTTCACCCCCAAGATGGCCAACATAAGTTACCTAAAATCAATAAATAGCATAATATCGCATCCATTGCAATCACAACACACCATCACCAAAACTGCTCTCCGCCACATTTAGTGTCACCAACCACCCACCAGAACTAATAAAATGAAATTTTCTTACAGGATCTCGCCATTCTGCTTCACAAGCCACCCCCAAGATGACCATAACTAAAATATGTAAAAGCAATTAACGAGCAGAATCTCACACCTATTTCAATCATACTGCACCGCTACAAATACTGCTCACCATTGCATTTCACATCACCATCCATCAACAGAAACTAACAAACCTTTTGTTCCAGGATCTTGCCATTCCGTTTCACCATACACCCCCAAGATGAGCATGATTTAGCCAGATTTAAATAAAAATTCAAAAGAACATATAAATGAGCAGAAATTCACTACCACTTCTGTTACAATACATCACCATAGTAAATTCGATTTAATTTAAATAGAAAATTATTACAAAATACTGTTCTTCATCCTCATCTCATTATTACCACATATCTTCCCCTTCTTTTCAAGGGCCACACCATTTGAGTCACACACCACCCACAAGATGCCACTACAATAACAGAAGAAAAACCA
This sequence comes from Dryococelus australis, assembly GCA_029891345.1. Classification (NCBI taxonomy): domain Eukaryota; kingdom Metazoa; phylum Arthropoda; class Insecta; order Phasmatodea; family Phasmatidae; genus Dryococelus; species Dryococelus australis. The sequence continues at coordinate 185,217,081 of CM056997.1, read as the reverse complement.
GGATTTCGGCAAACTAACAATTTAACAGCTGCAAAAATTAACTAGAGGGCAAGTGCACTTGCAAGCAGATGAGAACCGTGGTGAGGGAAAGCCTGGAGTAAGGAGTGGCCCTAACTCCGGGGGCTTCAGCGCTACGCAGGTGTAGGTGGAAGATCATGTCAACTGTACAACCCCGCACATGGGTGTGTACAAATGCCACAGGGGTGTAAAAACTTTAAAGGTGTCGGGCGAGCACCAATCACGTCCAAGTGGACGTGCACCAAGGACCATCGTCAGGTACTTGACAACACAGGACCACATCTCGACTTTGCTAGAGCAGGATGCTCGTGTATGCTGCCTCCTGAGTCCACCATGGGCTAAGGTCAAACTCAACATGCCAACACCACCTCAAAAAGTGCCATTACCGAACCGGGAAGGGTCTCTGATGGGAGATACCAGAAAGGCTATGCTGAGTACAGATCGACTGAATATTCCCCTCCGGCAAGGCTACCTGACCAGAGGGAGTAAAGGGAGGCTCGAAAGGCATCCTGGAATCCCAATGATAGCATAAGGCTTGGGTGACCCTGAAAATCCCCCCTCCCCTATGCTGAGGGGGCAGATATGCAGCTGGGTCTGTCCCCAGTGATGTGAAACGGTGGCAGCAGGCTTCAGTGTGCCTTTCCAGGCCGTGGAGGTGGGATGTGTGTCCGTCATGTGGCAAGTTTACTTCCACTGGGATTGCTTCCCCCTTCCCCATCCTCCTTCTCAGTCGAACCAAATGAAATAATCACTGCAATCAACACAGCCTTTACGAATGAAGAACACTTTCGTAAATATACCGACCTAGTGCATATTTTGCAGCCCCTATGTGCAATATCGTGATATAGACAGTGCCAAATATGTCCATTCATGAAAATACAAACGCGACAATCGGTTCATCCATACAGATGGTCAAGAATTTTGACCATGCTGGTAAATCAGATTAATGTAGCTACCATAAACAATCCCGAAACACACTTACGATCCATTCTTTTTTGGAATTCATAAATCATAGACTACCTGTCTCGACATAAAATTACGGCAATAAATGACACACATTTGACACATAAATCTCGCTTCTCTGTCCCAGGCTATGCTATTTACAGAAAGGACAGGCCTTTGATAAGATAAAAAGGAGGAGGAGTGGTAATTTTAATCCACAACCATATCGCACACCATGAAATAAACCCAACAAACATCCCTGTTTTAGATGCAGTCGGCATTGAATAGAAATTAGGCCAGCAAAGCACTAAGCTCCTAGCAATTCATGTCCCTCCTGGACACTCGCTAACACTAGCCACACTTTCCTTGCTCTAAGCAAAATAAATGCCAAACATCTAAACTGGAATTCTAGAAATAGAACAGCGAATGGAATGTTCTTACAAAGGTAAAGGCAAAGAAATTATCAAGTTATGGCCCCAATTGAAGCTACTTATTGCTACGCTCTTGCCCCCAAGGACGTGGCAAGGTGGACAAAATCAGAAAAAAAGTCCGCAGTTCAAATGCTCCCAAAGGAACAGGAACCCTCGTTGAAGCAGCAAAAAAATTTGAAACCTCAATTCCGAAGTGTACTTAAAATCAATGTTGACTTTACACAAGTAAAAGTTCGTGAATAGTTTCAAGAGTATTTATTTAGAATTACTTTTTTTCTTATATTTTTTTTCATATTTGGTTTGCACTAACAACAACTTGGAATGATCCTCTTATAACATCAATATCTCTTAGTATCAAAGAACGAGAATTTAAAAGTACATATAAAAATATTATTTTCCAAAAATACAAAAGTGAATGATGTTCAAGAAAATTCTAAATTACATTAAATGTTTACTTTGACCAAAAGTATATTTATATAAGGGCCTATAAGCCTCCACGATGATTCATTGGAGAAACATTACAGTAAAACATTGAAAGCAACCCGACCCAAAATGGCGATTCTCCATGTCTCCAACAGTGCGCAATGCATTTGACATTTATTTTAGTAACATTTTAGTTTATACTGCTGAATAAGCATAAAGTTAGGCAAAAAAAATTAAAGGCGAAAGCTAACACTTTAATATTACTATAAAAATAATAATTTCTCTGGCAAACATCATCAGAGAGTACACAGAAAAAATATATATTCTTGGAGGCTGAACAATATTCGATAATGACCAAAGATACAGTATAGTATTAAGTTTGATTCAAAACGAACAATATTAATTTCTGGCTTTACTGAGATTCAAACAACAGGATGGATAATAATAAACCAACCAACACATTATTTTGGTTTTGTTTTACCTCGGTATTTCCACGTTAATTCAAATAATTTGACCCTTATTTATTAAAAAATTCTTGTCTTAACAAACTCTCAAACAAGGCCAACAATATGATGCCTCCTGATTTATTTAGTTTGTTCAATTTAATTCCAGCAAGAAAACAACCATGTCTTTAAAATTTTATTGCTGGATAAAACTTAAGCTGCTATGTAAAGACTCCGGGAAAACACAATACTCCCATTAAAAAAAGGCACTTTACTTGCCGCATGACTAGCAATCTTAATAGATCATTTTTAAAATATTCCAAATTTTACTTTGGTGATTTGAAATATTGTCAACTTAAAAAATAGTATTACTTTTCTTGCCAATATGGTGTTTGCCTCATAACTCAGGACAACAATGTGCCTGATCCCTTTATGCCATAAGGGCAAAGCTGAGATTTTACTTGCATTACATTAATTAACTGGCTGGGTGATCTCCTTCTGGGGCAGTGGCAATCCGACCACAATCCAGAGATCGCACCCACCTTTTATACACAAGACAAACCATTTCCCCTAGGAATGATGCACAATACCACTGGCCAGTGGAAAAATAGGTGGCCTTTTAAGGAAAGGTCTGTTGAAGGTAAGTATTGCCCCTTATAGGGGTGTCTTTATTGCTCTATCCAATCATTTGGTTTGAAGCCAAAACATGTCCATGAATGGGGTGCACACCTGATCACACGTCACAATTTTCCCGACATTCAAGCAGATTGCAGGATATATCTCCGGCATGCGAAACCCAGGCTGCCCGCCTACTGGTTAGCAGGCAGCTGACGACATAGGCCTAGTTCCTCGAAGCACCGCTGTCACACTCTCAGCAGCACCTAGCCGCATTTTGTGCTCGCCAGACGTGCTGGAAGCAAGCTAGTGTAATGTTGATACTCCGAACTGCTGCTGAAGTCCACCCAGGTGACACCATGATCGAATGCAGCAGCCCACACCGGGCTGTGCCATAATCAGGTACAAACAGCAGGTATGTGGTATCTTCCTCACAATGTTCGGGCAGGTAAATTGCAATTTTTCGTGAATATATACAGTAAAATTTTTCAAGCAACTCTGTGCTCAAAAAGACGCCATTATTTGTGTGAGGTGTCACATTATAATCCTCCAAACATTAATCAACATCCTGACATATCATATGGATAGTTAGTCACGGTAAACTAATGTTATGCATACTGACACGATAAAGTATAATTTACATGCATTTTTTAGCGTATATTCCTAGCTATGGCATATTACAACTTTGTGATTTATTAATATTTCTTTTGTAAATTTTTTTCTCGGGTTAATAGCTGTAATTGATAGCATTTCAGTGTAATTTTGTGTTGGGAGGGGATTAATTAAGGTGTTTTAGACACCTGGATGCCTGTGTTGTGGTGTAGTATTTGTTTAGTGTGCATGTGATAGCATTGGGAGGGGATTCATTAGGGGTTTTTAGACACCTGGATATCTGTGTTGTGGTGTATTTGTTTCATGTGGGTGTGATAGTGTTAGGAGGGGATTAATTAGGGGTTTTTAGACACCTGGATATCTGGGCTGTGTTGTTTGCATGTTTCAGTGTGATTTCGTGAATATTTGTTTAATTGTGTTAGGGATTGGTGTGTTAATGTAAGTGGTTTTAATGTGTTGTGTGGAAATGAGCTTACATCATGTTTAAGTGTAATTCAGGTTAGGACATTTGAGTTAGTGGTATTGTATTCAATCTGCATTTTGGACATGGTTAATATTTTAGTATAATTCAATGTGAGTAGTTGTTTCTGTGTGGTTCCTCGTAAATAGGGCATATTTCCCAATAATTTAATGTGCTCTGATCGTATCTTGCTTGAGCAAGAATACGATGTACGTAAATGCTATTCCCTTTGCACTCAATTGATTTTTAGTTATAAAGTGTCTCATGCTATGTTTTATTATATAATTCATTATGTATTAAAAACATTGCGAGGAATAAATTCAGTAATATACTTAAAATACAATGATTTTGAATTACGCCATTACACAGAGCTCGGTATGGCACCAAACAAGGTGGACGTATCCTCCTTAACCAACATATACCTCAAACTCCGATGATCCCCCATCCAAATCAGTCTTTGAATGAAAAAAAAATTGACTTAGCACACTTTTGTCCTAAAATGACACTTATGCCACTCTTTCACCAAGGTCAACACACATATGTGGCCCTCACACCCTTCCTCAACTCAGTGGGCTGCCTGACGCCCAAGGGTAAACATCGGTGCTGCTCCGTCAATACCACCCTTATGACACTTAACCCTTTCAACACCAATTGCCAATAAAAAAAATTACCCTCTACCTTATAAACCATTTCACTAATTAACTAATTAACCCTTTCCCTTATTAATACTTATTAATTAACCCTTTCAATCAACCTAACCCCTTGGGCACTTAACCCTTTCAATCAATTGTACCCTTTAGGCACTATCTCGGAACCCGCCGCGCCTACTACCGATTTTCACCCTTGGACGTCTAGCAGGCGGATGAGCTGTGATGTGTGGGGGGAAGGGTTATATATATGTAATAGTGTAATATTATTTTTTTGTGTTACTGAGGAGGATGGCGAGGCGTAAGAGTTCCTTCCAGTTTGCCTGTGTTGGACCCACTGAGGTGAGAAGATGTTTGAGGGGGAGGGGGTGTCAGGAGCGACCACACATCCAGTGACTTGAGAAGTCGGTGTAGGACTGAGGTGGGAAGATGGCTGAGGGAGGGGGAGATAGTAGAACCAAGACATGTCCGCCGCGGGCTGTGTTTGAATGTAGACTGAGCTCTACATATGCGAAACGGCGGAGTTCGGAAACACGTATTTGGAAATGAATGTTTAAGAATAGTATTCCGGCAAAATCAAATGATTAGGAAATAGCTTTTTTATTGAAAAGCAATTAAACACAAAGATACATGAATACGATTGAATCTTGTAGAAGGCAAGTACGAACCACACATTCAATAATAAAGAATCAGTTTAGTATCCCGCTCTGTTTCCTAGCAATATAATTTATGACAAACAACAAGAGTCCTATGTGACATAATCACTCCTCGACAAACAGAACATATTTAATTACAAATGAAACACACGTACTAGATGAAACGAAAGTAACGACTTATTAAAAATAATCCGAAAAAAAGACACATCCAAAATTAAAACTCAAGAATCAATGAAAATTACTTACCCCTGCTTACAAATGGAGCACAAATCAAAAATATTAATAAAACACAAGTTTACTATCCCAAAACTATGTCTACTAATTTAAGTTATGCCAAAGAACCGTATAAATGTACAGCATAATTAGGAATCACACGGAACGAATCACAAAAGAACACGGAAAATTACTAACGAAAGAATGAAGGAAACAATTCCACGTACAAAATTTGTATTAATATATCATGTCCTACAAGACTCACATAACGAAATGTCCAACATAGTGTCCATGGAACCAAACGAATTTGTTTAATACAGTAGGAAACGATTCCACATTTCACCCTCATCAGGTCTACAATGTAATGTTTGAACTACATACAAAGTTATTTAACTATCGTACATAATTTGTAAAAAAAAAAATCTCAGAAATGTACGAATACCCGGAAGAAAATACTAGCTAATCACGATCTACCCTGACGACTTAAATTAAACAAGGAACAAAATATCCCACGCATTACCTAGAAAATAATTAGTAATTAATAATTAATCAGCCTTCGTCAACAAGGCAGCTAACTAATAAGAGAACATTTAATCGTGATATGCATAAAAATCACAAATGGCTGTGTGGATGTGAATCAAAAAATGCTTTATTTTGTTCTTATGAAAAGTATGTTAAAAATATTTTAAAATTATTTTATTAATTTTCTTATTTGTAACGTTGCTCATATCTGTGGTTTAAACATCACAAAAATAAAATGACGGGAATATTTAATCGGCACAGCATAAAAAATCAGACGAGAAAGGAAATTACAATGTGTAAATAATTATCTATCAATAAACTTTTTGTGACAAAACATTTTTAATACGAGATTATTCAAAAAGGATGCCGCAAAAGTAAAACTGATTTATCCATGCACCATTATTTTATAATAATCCTAAGTACTTTGAAAATCTAAGCGAAATGGAAATTTGAAGTTCACTGAATATTTAGTGCTTGTCAAATATTCGTTTAGGTGAATAACAATGAAAATTTTTGTTTTCCTAACTTTTTGCATATGTTTATTACTAAAATGTTACTGAGATATTTACTTGGAACTTAACTTGAAATGTTGGCAAAGGCTATTTTAAGTTGAGGGATTTTATTACAACATTTCTTCCTTCTTTATTCAATCCATTCATGTAAATGTTTTACATTTACTTAAAGGAAATATTTAGGATAATATTATTATACTGTGTCGCTATTAATGACACAAGGCAAGTTTGATTTCACAATTTTAATAGACTTAAGTTGATTATGAGCTGGTATTTAATTGAGATTAATGAAATCTCAAAATTTTCGTAAGATTTTGTTAAAGCTGTGTTCTCATGATATTATTTTTCATTTTATTTTCAGTTTCATGAAATCCATCAATATATTATTTTTTGTGTTTAACAAAAAGTCACTTTCGCACAACCCTAGAATATTTTAATGCTTATTTCCAAACTTAAGAATTATATATATATATATATATATATATATATATATATATATATATATATATATATAGTTAAATACACTCCCTCTCCCTCACGCTCTTAAATATCCAGTATCACTGTGCAGACCTCCCTAGATGTGCTGTAACCCACACGAGCCGCCCGCCCACTCAGGATCTACAGTACAGCAGTACCTCATCTTGGAGGGCCCAGCTCGCGCAGGTAGAGCGGGAGATCAAAGTAAAAAGTGACACACGTATAAAGGCCGTTCACGATAAAGTGAGCACTTTAGAAATTAACCTTACAAAAAAGTCAATGCCCCTGCATGCATATATTTTAATGAACGCACTGGGTGACATTCTCACAGTAAAGTTGGTAACGAAGGATGGAAAGTAGGTCTATATCTTATAACATCGAATAAAAAGTGTTAAGTAACAATTTGTGATAACTAAAGAATTATTTCTTTCTCTGTCTCCTTTTTTACTGCATCTAGGTGTAAAAATGATTATTTTCTTAATAATTTCACAATTACATTTGACCGAGGCATGAATAAAGCGATGAGGCCCATGCCAATGATAATTTTACATAAAGTGAAGGAGTACACAACGTGCATACAAGTAGATCTTACGCAGGGCTTACAAAATTGCCCATTTAACCGTAAATAGCCTATACATACATGTACCGTACCATTCCTTAAATGTTTTTCGTAGCCCAACCCTTTAACAAGACGTTGAGTAGTTTTTGAATAAAGGACAGGACTCCAAAGCTCTGCACGTCTCTTCACGTCTTAGGTAGGCGTCGCCCTTGGAACGACACTGGGCCATCAATTAGAGGTTTGATGGCATTACTGACAAAGCAAAGAAACTGAGTCGGAATTGGACCAGAATATTCTTTAAGATGTTGGCGATTCGTTCGTTGGCTGTGACATACGATGCCAGTATTGTTTCGATGGTACACATTTATCACAAATAATACACTGGGCCACAGTATTTAACCTAAAGGCTAATAATCTGTCTCAAGAAAGACATAACACAGTTGACCCCTGCACATAGGAGTATTTGTACAGTAATAAAATCGGTCAAAAGTACGAATCAGCAAGTTAGTCACAATCCCCAATAAACCCATTGTTCTTCAAGCTAGATAACGGGTCCTTCGAACGGCAGGTATACAATTCCGCAGCTCCCTCGTCTCTTGTCATACTTTCAGTCGGAACCCAGTCATCGTCATTAACTTACATCTTTGTTCTCGACGCTTTCGTTCGTGGTATTTGTTTCTCTTGGTATCGCGTTGTCGTGTTGTTGGGTTTTGGGAAAAAAAAAAAAAAAAAACCTTTTGAACATGGAAGTGCAAGGTATGTACTTTATTTAAAACATTAATTTATTGATCCCCTGGTTGCATTGTATCTTTGCGAACGATCTGTATTAAATCCTATTTCGGTATTTATTTGTACCTAAATGTATCAGATAACAGTGTTTTTGTTAATATGTCTGGTCTTGTTCGAGTTATAATTGTTTTATAAACATGAAATTTAGACTATTGACAATTATATACTACAGAAAAATCCTCCACCCACATCCGCCATTTTATGTTATAATACTTCAAAGTGAATGAGTAACAAAGGTGTATTAGATCAACTTAGCATTGTTTTGTTATTCGTCTTACCGATTCTTTGGAAAATGTCAAGATGTTTACCAGAAGAGCATTATATGAAATCCTGAAAGAATTTAAAGGGAAGAAATTGAGTGAAATGTTTTCGTCACTAGAAGTAGAACTTGTGGAAATGACGAAATGTCCACATGATGAAAAAATTGTTTTAAGTTGTGCTTTGAGGTGTTTCAAGGGCGATTTTAAGAAGAAATGGACGGTCGAAAGTTACGAGGATAAACTGTTCTTGAAATATAATGAACATTGGCTCACATCGTCAGTTGAATTGCCTTCCTGGTCTGCAGAACCTACACACAAACGAGGACGACCATCGAAAACATTTGGAGAGCTTAGCGACCGCAGTAAGCCTCGAAAAACAAAAGAACTGCGGGAGCAGGTACCTGTTGAGGAGTTGAAATATGCAGCTGGCGTGAGTCAGTGCGCTTCAGGAAATACTGATGTTTCAAAAATAATAAAAGGAATTACTGCCTCGCTATCTAGAGCTACGAAATACCGCAAAGTGATTCCTTCTGCTATTTATATATATATATATAAAACCTTTCACCTCAAGAAGAGACACTGGCAATAATTATAGAAGGCGAGTTCACGAGATAACAGTGGGAAGTCATACGCGCTACGAACAAGAGTATTTACCCCTGCTATCTTTATATATAAAATACTTTGTACGTGACTAAACCGCATCATCACTGACAAACCACTGGACCAATTGAGACCATATTCACACCATATGTTATTGAGGTGACGAGTAAGGTTTTTAGTTATGTTTCATTCCGGTAGGTGATGCTGAGTCTAACTTCTATATTTGAGGACCGATTTTGCTCAATGTTTGTTAATCTAAAAAAGAATAATGCAAGCGATACCACGGTCAAACATCGGACGACGTACCAGACGTAATAGAGAGGACTCATTGAGAAGGCAAAATAGAACTTGAAAGTGGCGGAACAACGTTCGCCAGGATCATCTAGTTCTCTTATAAAAACAGCGAAACAGGAATGTTATCCTGACAAGGAATCGGTGTGAGTGACTGAAACCTGCTCTGAAATTGAACTACAAGCATTACTTTACCACGCTTCATTGCTTCTCCATAAATATATAGCAAAGGTTGTAGAAACGTGTACTGCGGAAGAGAAACAAAATATGGTGTTGATATCAAAATGGGGCTGTAATGGTTCGCAACAGACACACTATAAACAAGAATTTCAAAATAGCACCGATAGTAATGCAAATATTTTTCAAAACCCTTTAGTTCCTTTAAGATTGGTTGTTATTATTGATGAAGAACAATAGAAGATTACATGGTAAAACCCAATCCCTTTCTCTGTTAGATTCTGCAAACCCATACGCATACGTTTCGTTAATGAATCAAAAGATGTAACCAAAGAAGAAATCGCATACATTGAAAACCAAGTCGTGCACTTTAGAGAAACAGAAGTGTCCATTGCTAATGGAGCAGGCAAAATAAAGAATGCCATGCTGCAACTGATATCGCACCCACCATGAGATGCAATATTTGCGGTCAAACTTCAAAGGATTTTAACAAACTAAATTCAGCAAAGGAAGTCAATGTATAAGCACAGAAATTTGAACTTTCGATTCTTCATGCTAGAATCCGCTTCCTCGAATCGCTACTACATTTGGCGTATAAAGTACCACTCAAAAAGTGGCAAACACGATCTGCTGAAGAAAAAAATGTTGTGAAGAAAACAAAATAACGAATTTAACGAGCCTTCAAAGAAGAATTGGAACTCCTAGTAGATATTCCCAAAGCAGGATTCGGGAACAACAATGACGGCAACTCATCAAGGCGATTTTTCGCCTACCCGGAATACTCTTCTCGAATCACTGGCGTCAATGTGGACTTGATAAAGCGATTAAAAATAATCCTGGAAGTGATTTCAATTGACAACAGCATTGATGTAAATAAATTTCATGCATTTGAATACGAAACTGCAAGATTATGCACAAATTTGTATGCTTGGCATCCTATGTCACCAACTATACACAAAGTTATGTTGCATGGCACTAAAGTAATATCTCATGCAATCCTACATATTGGTCAGTTATCGGAGGAGGCAGATGAGGCTCGCAACAAGCACTTTCGGCAATACAGATTGCATGTGGCTAGAAAATTTTCAAGAGATAGGTTACACAGACAGTTACTAAGTTCGGACCCATATTTATCGAGTAACAGACCAAGGCAGCACAATAAATCAAAACCATTTTCGAAAGAAGCAGTTAATCTCATGATCGCAAGCACACGCCCTTTACCTCCAAATCACAAAGAAAGCGATCAAATTACAGAAGAAGAAGACGAAGAAGAAGATGAAGACGAACCCTGTGAGTCTGATTAAACGTATTACACACACACACACACAAATATATATATATATATATATATATATATATATTCACAATACAAAAAAAAATGTTAGAAGTTTTCTCGGCAAAGTTGGTATTTTGTTTCTAGTAAACACACAATTATGGTCAAATGTTGCATTTTATTCAATTACATATCAAAACCACTTCTTTTACACTATCGACCAAAAAGTAATTGGGCACCTGTCCACAATGTTTGCTCGGTGGTTGTTACTAAATTAGAATCTCGTAGGGCCACTCTACGAGTGTTTCCAGGACATCCACGGGAATTTGTCGCCATTCCTCTTGCAACCATTCCATGAGTTGAGCAATGGATTTTGGCCACGCCTGACGAGCCCTCACCCGGCGATCCAATTCGTCCCAAAGGTGTTCTATAGGGTTAAGGTCGGGGTTCTGGGTGGGCCAGTCCAATCGGCGAACATTGTTGTCGGCGTACCACTGCATAGTAGCCCTTGAAACATGGCACCGGGCACTGTCATCCTGGAAGTAACACGGGTCCATTCCGTAAAAACGCCACAATGTTGGGAGCATTTCATTATCCAGAATGTTACAATAGGCCTCTGTGTTCATGCTACCACGGACAAACACCAGCGGTCCTACACCGAAGGTCGTGAAACAGCCCCACACTATCACTCCACCACCACCGAATTTTCTAGTTGGCACTATACACTCCGGCAGAAGCCGTTCCCCGGGTAGACGCCACACCCATACACGTCAATCGGACCGGAATAATGTAAACCTCGGCTTATCGCTCCACAGAACCGATTTTCACTGCTCCAGTGTCCAGTTGCGATGGTCCAAACACCACCTGAGTCACCGAGCTTTATTGCTTGTCGTGATATGGGGCTTATGTGCAGCTGCTCTTCCGAAATATCCAAGTCGGTGGGCTTCTGTACGCAATGTTCCAATGGAAACCGATATTCCTGTTGCTGCATGAAACTCCTGTCGAATAGTAGCCATGGGCTGTGCTCTATTTTTGACAATTTCACGTTTCAGGGTTCTGCGATTTCTGTCGGTCAAGATTGGAGGTCGCTCAGAACGTGCAGCATTGGCACAATGCCCATCGACCTTCCACTTACGCAGGACGAATGCGACCGTTGATTTGGGCCTGTTTACCTTTCGTGCAATCGCCCAGCTAGACAGCCCACTGAGATAGCAGCCCACAATCACGCCCTTATCGAAGTCCGATAGCTCTGTACCATGTGCCATCTCCTTGGCAACTGGTTCTACACCAGTCTGTAGTGTATGGCGGCCACACAAGTCAACTGACGTAATGAATTACCCATCTTCACGGGTGCCCAATTACTTTTTGGTCGATAATGTATATTTTTAACCGGTTGTATGATACAAATATTCATATGTGCGCCGGCTATCTTTTAGCATATACCCAACAGCTGCCGACGGTACCTGTATGGGACCGACAAGTTGCCGACAGTCTCTGTTTGCTGGGTATAGACTGCCGTTATCGAGCGGGATAGCACAATGCTCTTGTACTTTCAATATTACTGACATTAATGTCGTCTCATAACGATGTATGTGAGGTGTATACACATAGCCATACGCGCGAGTCTTTTCCATATCCCAATTATAGTACATTCAGTAGTAATGCATTATGACTAATGGAAGACGTCTTATTCTAAGGGTGGTATTCATAGCCAAGTCTCAAGGCTGAGCTTAAGCCAGTCTTGGTTAAGACAATCTGATGTCTCAAGATAATGTTACTTCCGCTCCACGTTACGTAGTTTACAAACAAGGTGATCTTCGTGAATGTAGTGTGCTCAAGGCGTAGCTTATTTTTACCACTTCCGGCTTGGTCAAGCACCATCTCGGCTGTTACCTCGTTGAGGATTTGGTATCTTAGTAAAATTCTGTTTCTGAAGCCAATTTTGAAGACATAAACTTGAAAGAAAAACTTTAATTCGAGAAACGATACTCTCAAGCTCTGTAAGAAAGCAAATATAACAATTTATTTTTCAGTAATTTTTAATTTAATTATTAAATGTTCTGATCTTTTCGGGGAACAGGCAATACATGTATGTTACAAAAGGCTTCCATAGCAAAGAAGCACGCATTTTTCTGCTCAAAAAACCTAATTTCATTATCATGTATGTCTCTATACCCAATTCTCAACCAGGCAACATCCTTGGTTCGAATTAAAACGAAACATGGCAGCTAGATACGACGAAATATAAATAGGCATTTTTGTCACCACGACGTGATGTATGCGGAATATTATATACAAATTGAAAAATAAAGTATTTCAAACTACACTTGTACTGCAAATTATACTCTGATCCTAATGTTTTGATTTATAAATTCACCACGCCTGTCTACACAATGGTGTGTCCTGTTTCTAAACAAAGCGTGCACGACATTTAAGCATCACAAATTCTTGGTCGTTGTGGTTCTGTTTACATCATGGCTTCACTAAAAGCAATAATAATTATTGAATAAATTACACTTGGGCGCCATGAAAACCAATCCCACAATGCAGTGCCAGGACGGCGTCTAGGCGCGTTCCGGCTCCAACGTTTACACCCCAGAAGACCAGAAGGACACTGATAACAGGGGCCAGGGGGCCATTGCCCCCCCCCCCCCTTACTATCAGTCAGAGTGAGACAACCGTACCCACGATTTATAGCAGTAAGACTAAAGTCTTAAAGAAACGTAAACTCCCGCTAGTAATAAGTTTATAGTCTATGCAGTTATGCATCACTATGAAAATGTTTTCCGTTAGTTTAAGCAAACAGCAGGAATTGGTTTCCAAACATTATTAGCTGACATTGATAATGCATGGAAAAGTGCTTATTTATAGGGAACATTTTTAAGTAACAGAAAACACACCCAGTTATATGAGCAATCTCAACGTAATCACGAGAAGGTACACTTGCCAGGTGATCAGGGGGCATACATTTATTTTAATGGGTGCACGCAGTGACATTCGCCAGTAAAGTTAGTAACGATGGATGGAAAGTAGTTGCATATCTTAACGCCAAATAAAAATGTTAGGTAACCATTTGTGATAACTTAAAATTAATTCTTCCACTTTCTGTTTTATTAATGCGTCGAAGTGTAAAAATGAGCAGATTTGTAAAGGATTTACTTTTTTAATAATGTCACAGTTTCATTTGACCGGCGCATGAATAAAGTGATGAGGCCCATAGCAATGTTAATTTTACATAAGGCAGAGGAATACACGTGTATACAAGTAGATCTTAAGCAGTGCTTTCAAAAGTGGCTATTTTACCGTGAACAGCCTATAATAAGGAACACCATACCAGCATTCGCCTGGACAGTTTTGAGATAGCATGGAAAACCGAAGCAAGGACTGCCAGATCGGGAATCGAACCCACGTTCTCCTGAATGTGAGTCCAGTGGCTGCCCACTGCGCCCCTCGCTCTGTACCCGGTACTCAGTCTTCACTTCACTTAGGCACATTCATTTCAAGTGATTTTCGCAACCGTATCTCGGGCTACAATTTTAGATCATAATATACAGGATGTAAATGATAAGTGTTTTAACTGTACACAGCAGTGCACAGGGTTCCGAGACGACCAATTTGATGTAGGACACTTGTGGTCCATAGGATCGGGAAATTACCATAAAAGCGCTTGAAAAATGTGTACTAAAGCACGTGCAGAGCGCCGCTGTGGGCCCGGCCTTAATCAACCTGCTGGTCAGCTGAAGCTAGTTTGTACAGAGGTCAAATCGGGCAGGAAACGTTTAGTAATTGCTTTTGTTTGAAACACATGTTGCATTGTCACAATACTACAGACAAGTTACAGAGATCAGGAAAGAAAGTACGAAATCGCAAACGAAACACCTGTGTCATAAACCGAAGTGTAAAACAAATGCAATTACTAAACGTCTCCTACCCGATTTGACCAGAACGTTCTAACCAGAACGTAACTTAGAACTTAGTTACGAACACACAACAACGTTAGCACAATGAAAGAGAAGTTTGTCGAAGTGATGAACATCTACATCCCGCCGTTCGCACTGAACTGCTGGCAGATCGCTCGCAACTGGAATCCCAAACATACAGCATTACACAGCTCACTCGTCACTGCTAGCTACACGCCGAGAGAACCTCCCTGGCCGAAGTATGGCAACGCTAGCACAGTGTTTGTTGACTTCCTACGAGCCAGTCCGTCAATACCGTAACATTTGTTACTGATCTCAGCTGCTGGCAGTGCGCTAGCCACAATTCAAAAGACGCTACCTGATGGAACAGCGCCTCCCCCTCCCCCCCCCCCCGTAGGTTTTTGCTCCCTCCGCTTCCTTTTGCGATTATTGGAATATAAAAAAATTGTGCTTATCTGTATATGTATATATATATAAGTACATATACATATACATATATTAGTATATATGCATATATACTGTATAGGAGAGAGATAGAGAGAGGGAGAGAGAGAGAGATTGCCACAATGAGCTCTCAGCCCGTCTGTGCTTGTAAACAGTTACTCAGACTGCGAGTTGCATGGCCAATAGTAGTTTCTTCTCCATCGCAAGGAAAGGACTTGGGGGCCAAGCTGGTTACTTGTAGCTACGGGAGTTATATAACGTTAGTATTGTTGGCCCCTTCAGCGCTCGCATCCGCCGCCGCCGATAACAGCCGAGATAGCGTTATCTGCAGCCGATGAAGGGGAAAAAGCACTGGCCGTAACAAAAATGGGATGACGTTAAAAATGTGCAGTGGCCTGTTCGGCGCATGTGCGCGGGTAAACACGCCTTGGAAACGGCGGGATATCTGGGGTCATCGGGTACCGCACTTGTCGAAGACGGGCCGAGCCTTCGGCGGGCCGCGATAGCCGTGAAGGGGGAATGATTCGCAGTGCAAGGCGCGAGGGCTCGCAGCATGGCCGTCAACTACCGCTGGCTGAGGTACGTCCTCGGCGGCCTCGCCGTCGTCGTCATCGTGTACCTGGAGATTATGGCGAGCAGCGAGACTGGCGTCGGCGAGCCGCTGTCTAGCTTGCAGCAGTCCCCCCTGCTCGAGAACGACACTACAAGCTCCGTTCAGGACACGACGCAAGCGTCAACCACCACAGTCGCCAACGACACCGCGACCACAACCGTTCCCCCTACGGGCGCCTCCAAGTACATCCTCAAGTACATGAACCGGCCCGGCTTCGTCATCGAGAACCCAGGGCTGTGCCGCGGCAACGGCAGCCTGTTGCGTGTCGTGATCCTGGTGACGTCGGCGCCCGACCATGAGCGGCACCGCATGGCGATCAGGTACACCTGGGGGCACTTCTCCACGCGGAGAGACGTCGTCATCGCCTTCTTCCTGGGGGCCGTCGAGAGCATCACGCGTCAGAAGGCCTTGCAGGAAGAGTCGGACATGTACGGAGACATGATCCAGTCGCAGAACGTGGACAGGTATCGGCGGCTGCCCCTCAAGACGCTGTCGCTACTGCAGTGGGTGGACGAGCACTGCCCCGGCGCGCGCTTCGTGCTCAAGACCGACGACGACATGTTCATCAATGTGCCGGAGCTGCTGCGCTTCGTGGAGGAGCGGGATGCCGCGCGGAACACCATCTTCGGACAGCTGGCGCGGGGTTGGAAGCCCAACCGCTCGCTCGACAGCAAGTACCGCGTTTCCAGGGACGAGCTGCCGGGCTCGGTGCTGCCCGACTTCACGACGGGCCCCGCCTACCTGATGACGGGGGACGTGGTACGACGCATGTACCTCGCGGCGCTCGACCGCCGCTTCGTGCCTCTGGAGGACGTGCTCTTCACGGGGCTGATAGCCCGCGACCTCGGCATCAACAAGGTGCACAGCTCCAAGTTCCACCCCGGCTTCGGCAACTCCAAGGCGGAAGACTGCAGGCGTAAGGCCAGTATCAGCATCCACGACGTCAGGTACGAGCAGCAGTTCGTGTTTTGGAGTAGGCTGCTCGACGGCACGCTCAAATGCTGAGAGTGTATACGCGGAAGTGATGGCCACGGCGAGACGAACGCATTTCGCGCCTTGCAGTGCAGGACTGACTTTCAACTTGCTGCTACTTCCGCAGTGTATCTGTGTTCGAAGTAACATGACACTTGGCACCTACAACGACAACGAACAAGATCAACGATCAGCACATAAACTCTGTTGCATTTTCGATGGCCACGAAACGTGAACACACATAAAATACGTTGCTGCGTGCAGAATTAAACAACAAAATGTAGTTATTAATGCGGCATATAAGCGTGGCTTCTGTACAATCGTATGTGCATCATGTGCGAGGATGTCGTAGTACTGCGCGATCGTCTGGCATCCATGTGAGTTTCCTTTTATTTTTCCAAAGTTTCTCAATGATATTATAGCACCTAACATAATAAATAGCACGAAGTATATATAAGCTATTCACGGTAAAGTGAGCACTTTTCAAGGCCCTCTCTTTTGGAATAATAGTCAATAAATATATATTATTTTAGTTTTAAACATTAAGTTGCTTGTGCGGTGTAATATAAACACTGTGTTTATTAATTTCATGACAATATTTATTTCAAAAGGTGGTTACAGGGTAAAAAATGGCTGAAAGGAAGAAAAGTAACATGGGGTATAAAAAGTACTCACTTTATCGTGAATAGCCTATATGAATTATACTCAAGAAAATGCTCTTTTGAGTTAAGCGGAACTTACAAACTTTGATAACTTGCCTAAAGCCCCTGTCATACTGTCAAATTTTTCCGTCAAACTGCTTCCAATAAGTTTGGTCAAATGAAGTTGGATAGTCATGACGTCATTGAAACGTCATAAACACCGCCATTTTTGTCTGGAAAATTTGGATGGCTTCAGTTTCCATCAGACATTTAAAAATTGTAGCGGTTCGAAAATTTATTTGATGTTTGACGGTCTGAGCCAGTCAGAATCGTGCACGACATAAAAGGACGTCAGAAAACTCTTAAAATAACGAACAATTGCTGGAAGCGAAGTATGTACAAGCTGTCTGGACATGAATGTTATTTGAGTGAATATTGCACCTTTTATTACGAACTGAGAGGCATTAAATTTCATTGCGCAGGAAACATACAAATAAAACTTTTATTCAGTAAAGAAACGAAAATAAATTACAGTATTCCTTACATTTCTTCCTGTAATGGACCGCATGGAAAAACCAAAGCAATATCTCACCGTGAAAATAATTTCAAATTATATTCTTCCTGTAAAAAAATTTGAGTGTGTGACACATTTTCAAACACATTCAAGGTTATTTGATAACATTTGCTGGAAGGAAAAATTTGATGGCCGTATTTTGTCCTAAAATGTTATTGTCAAATATAGTTGAAGGCAAAAATCTGAGTCTGTGACAGGGGCTTAATCTATAATTTTTGTTTAGTTATAGCCTGTGTTACCACCTCTGTATAAAGTTATGGATAAAAAATAAAAATAATTCTCGCGAATCATGATAGTTACGAAATAGGGATTACGACTCCTGAATATCTGCGGCTCGGTTCTCTGTGCTTCCTCTTGCTACTTGTTCAGGGGAACAGACATGACGACTAGGTGACGACGAAATGCTGACAGTGTTTGTGGAATTGAAGTTTTTCATTCTTGTTATAGAGCAAGAATGGCAAAAAAAATCATTCAGTTTACAAAAGTGGAATTTTTTTCTTGTAATATATTCATAAACGTACACGTTTGGCCACTCTCAATTCTGCCATTCCCAAAAATTGAACTTTTGTCGTGGAAACGGACATTTTATTAATATATTTAAGGGCAGAAGCACACTTTAGGAAGAAACAATCAATCATCATACCACAATAACCTAAAAGCGTATTTCACTTGCCCAAACACGTGAACCTAATTTTTACTAAGCAGTGGACATTTAACTATAATTTTATACTCACTGTATTAGAAAACTAATCGTATGTTATCGGCTTTGTCGAGTAACTGTCAGATAAGTACTGTAAAACATTCATAATACACTAAGGCTGGCTATTTACCATGGATAGCATAGAAAGTTGTCTGTAGACAATGGTAAGCTATGCGGCGGGCCCTGCGATGTGCATTCCCGGCTAGCTGAATTACTTGCAAATTATGTCTATAATAGTAGAATATTATTACACGTGACGAAATGCAGTGGATAGATTTACACTTTGACACGTGCAGGTGAAACATGTGGGAAGGTTACGCGGTTCATTCACGACATGAAGATCGTTCGCTAGAAGGAAGCGATCAACTACAGTGCCACGATCGTTCGCCCGGATTGCTTCCACTTTGTACTTTTCCCCATCTTTAAAGGAAACGGCGCAGGAAAACACTACAAATGCTGGTTTTAGCCACACTAGTGCCATGTTTTTCTCTTTGAATATATTAAATGGGATAAAATGGAAAATTGGGTGACTGTTTTTTGTCTTCCCTGGAAAATGTTGAATTCCCAGAAGGTTAATTTGCTGGGATACGTGTATACGCGATATCACGCATAATACTTAACTACGGAGCCCTCTTAAGGGCCCCGCCTGCCCGCCTGCCTGCAGCTATTGTATGCCGACTCTTGTCTCACTCGCCACGTGCGCGCAAGGTGCTCGCTTCGACGTGGAACCGCGAAGTGGGCTGGAAATGATCAGCAGAGGTGAGGCTGATCACATGAAAATGCTCTATAAATATTAATGCCACGTATTGTACCTGACCTAAACATGTTCAGAAAACTGTTATGTTATCAATCTCACCCCACTTTACGGTAACCCTACCCTATTTTTTTTGTATGGCTCGCTAATAAAGGTAGGCGTATAGATACAACTCAAAAGTTTGGGTATAGAAAATTTATCAGATAAAACTGATTCTGGAAACACTTCTTTTAACCATTTTCATAGTCCCTTCTTCCACCCCCCTCCCACGAAAAAAAATTCTTGGGGTTGTAACGAGAACTTTAGATTTGTCTTTTGGCACAAAGTGTTTAAGTGCTTTCCGTGTTCTGGATATACAGTCGTCTATGGACCATGTGTTACCTGCCAAACATCTGTAAAGCAGTTGGTGCGGTAGCCAGGCGGAGTCCTGAACCCATATTCACATTGAAGTTAATAAGAGAATCTTATGTTAACTTTGTGCAAACTCGCTGCCAAAATTTCAATTTATCAAATCGTAACTTTGTTCGAATTGGAGTTAAGAATTACTCGTATGTGATAAGTGGCAGTGCGGTGCTACCAGTAGCCATATATGCGATCTGGAAAGGCTGTTTGAATAGACTATATGTGCATATAAAAAGTATATGTACAGAAAAATTATCAGTATTTCAATGTGATTGGCTGAACCTGCGTTAACTCGACGTTACATTGAAGTTCGGTAAACTTCTCGGGTGGATACATTGCCTTTACAACTTCCTCAGTTCGATGTCGACACGCTATGCATGAGCATGACGACAACGCAGAGTTAACGCGACCAGCTCCGTGTGAACTTGATATCGAATCGGCTTTACAACCGCGACGGAGCTTGTAATTTCTTTTAGCGTGTACGGGTCATACAGTAGGGTCGCCATGACAGTCCACACTCCCATCCAGTAGGTCGTGTCGTAACTACGTGTTTGGGTAACTCGGTACAAGTTTCGCCGATTAGTGGTTTTGCTCATGTGCCTGGCCTTGCTGAGTCCTATATAAGGCAAGGCCGTCATATCCAGCCACTTCACGATTCTGTCTGTCGCGACACCAAATATACAAATGCTACCAGCACTCTTCACAACTATGTACTTAACACCTTAGTCTCGGAATTATTTTCCGTGTGCTATTTCTTACTAAAAAATAAATTCATAATGTTTAATCAAAGGAATAATTATTTTATTGATCACATATTGCGTATGTACCTATGCCAAGTATCTTGCGCCAATGTTCCTAAATATACGACATTTTAAAACAATATGTACCTCGCCGACTGTCTGTCTTATCGAAATACGCCCCAAAGAACTGTAACTAGAAAAAATAAATTCTAGGTGTGCTCTCAGGCCTCCATTGAGGTTTTTTTTTTTTTAATGAATTCGCTCTTTTAAAGGAATAAGAAGGTACAGGATTTATTTCCACTGAATATTCAATGCCCCTTAAATACCAATCGACATAGCGGCTGTCTTCTTTCTTCAACACTGAGATAAACGTTTGTTCTTCTATCCAACAAAATGTTTGTCTGTATATCATGGCCAAAAATATGTTTAATTGCCCCAACAAAATAATTTTTTGAGTAAACAAAACTTGAAAAGCAACAAAACTGATTTAGTTCATCTTAAAATGTACATCTTTGAATCAATAATACCTTTGTTCGAGTCAAAATAAATTATACTTTCAGCAAAATATTTAGTTGAATCAACTGTATATATTTGTTTAGCCACTCATCTAATTGCATTCGTTCGAAAACACAGCTCGAGTGTGTGTATTTTTTGTGACAATTAAGACGGCAACAGTGTTTGTTAGTGCATTTTTGAGCCTTAATAATTGTATAAACATCTTTATAAAACAAGTTAAACAGGAAACTAAAACGTAAAGTTGCAAAATTCGAAATATTTATTTGCACACGTTGCCCATTATTCACGAGTGTAAATATTTTTTAACATTCGTGTTTTATCAGTAGCTTGTGACTTTAACTGAGGTTACCAGGTCGTAGCGCCTGGCCGCAAACGATCCGGTCCATAGACTAAAGATGAGGTAGACCGATCTCGCTGGCTGCGCGCAACCAATCTCCGTGTCCCAACATTGAACTGCTTTTCTGCCAACACACCTAGCAAAAATAGTGTGGTTTGGATTTTAGGTTAAAAAACTGCTTTGTTAATAAATGCTTAGATATGAATGTATACTTCCTCTAACCAATTTGTAATACAGTTTGATTAAATGAAAACTGGTAAAAGTATTTTATTAATATAGTAGTGCTTGTCATTTGAAAATAAATATATAAACAAACACGTTCATCAATGTTGACCATGCGACTTTGACAATTTAGTAGGATTGGGGTATGTCAATGTTGTGTACAAGCGCAGAAGACGAATAAGCGGTCTACCTCATCTTTAGTCTGTAGTCCGGTCAAGGCTCGAATCTCGATTGGGACTCCAATTGTCTGCTTAAGTTGACCAGAACTGTCTACTGTGCACAAAGTCAAACAAATCTTTCATTGCACCAACTAACTCTTTGCTTGAGGCAACCAAATAAGAACAATAAAATAATTTAGTTTCAACAACAAAATATTTCACTGCCCTTGTATATAAACAGTTAATTTGGTTGCGCTAAACACACTTTGATTCATGAAAACGTTTTCTCAGTGAACATATCGTATGCGCAAATGACTTAAAAATTAATTTCAAGAACATTTCGAAATTCAACACTTAAGGGGTGAATACAGGAAAGAATAATATTTCAATGAACATGTACTCGTCCCTTTAACCAGGTGTAAAAAAAAAAAGGCGTAGCTTTTCTTTGCTTCAAAATAATAAATACTGATATGCTTGAAAATAAGATTTCCAGGAATTTTCGAAATTCCACACTTACGGTTGCATAAAGTGTTAAAATATGTTTTCATTTCACGCATTCGTAAATACCTCAACCCGATCTCTTATATCACTTAAACCCGATGAGAGACTGCGGTGATTTTGCTCATAATTGTACCTATAAAATATTCTTAAAAAAAAGGGGGGGGGGGGCGGAAGGTGTAGCCGTGGGTAAAAGCTCTGATTTCTATATATAGGCTGTTCACGGTAAATTCGGCACTTTTGACGCCCTATTACATTTCCTTTCAGCCACTTTTTATTCTTTTACCACCTTTTTAAATAAAAAATTTCCAATATAAGTAATAAACACAGTCTGTATACTCCATTGCACTTGGAAGTTTAAGTCTAAGGCTAAAATAAAATATATTTATTTACTATTATTCCAAACGAGACGACTTTCAAAAGTGCTCATTTTACCGTGAATAGACTATATCGCAATAAAATTCTATTACAAATTGAAATTCCGGCCGGGCGTAGCGGCGCGGAAGAAAAAAAAAAATAATTTTAATTCCAGGCTTCATCATTCAAAATTCTCAGCAGCCATAGTCGCGGTAACAGGCGTAGCCGTGGAATACAGTTTACACGCACATACTTACACACATACACACACAGAATACCTACAACAGCACACACTTCCACATGATGACGCTCTTTTTGTATTTAAGCGAAACAGTTGACTGAATTTCATTTCTTGCGCGCTTTAGTGATAACTGCAAGAAGTACGTGGGAGGATGTAGGCGCCTCGCACGCTACAACTTAGACTTTTCACTAAAGACGGCAGAAGAGAAAAACTTTGCAAGAGGGGGGGGGGGGGACGTTGGTATCACTGAGAAGCTGCATCGCGGCGCGCACCGACATTGTATGACGACAGACAGAACGACTGGGACCAATCAGTAACCTGTGTCGCTTTTGTATATCTTCTCTTGCAGTTGTGTACTTGCCTGACTCCTCGCAGCCTCACACTCCAGCCTTTACCTCCGACCAAGGAGGGTGCGACCTGCTTTATCTTGTTGTCTACGACATATAGCTTCGCGGCACACATCCTGTACACTGTGGTCAGCCTGGAAACAGGTCAACTCGAGCCTAGCCGCTAATGGGTCAGCGGCCACAGTGGACACCACCGATTTAGGCACTTACTTAGCAACACTTTCTCGCCAGTTTCACACACCACATCGCGAGTCGCTCCACACAGAGCCTCCCCTCCCCCCACCAATTCACCCTAGCGGGTCATGGCGGCGAGCGGGGAGCCTACTGAGCCGTCATGGATGACAGGAACTGGCCCGTACAGTCTGCAGTACCTCAAGGAGAACAAGAGATGGGTAGAACTTGCAGACGACCGAATCACCAGTCAGTGTCTGACATCTTTCCCCAGGGTATCTCTGACCACATCGATCTTCTCCTAGGCACTCTCTCGGCTCCAACCACGCCAACAACACTCAGCACACCAGCTTCCTCCCGACCAACAACACCGACGGCAGAGAACGAGAAAATGAACACGGAAACTGACTTTCAGCTGGTCAAAAGAAAGGGGTACAGAACATCCTCCGATTCTGAGAAAAGAACCGCACAGGAGAACAAACTTCTCCATTCAGTGTCGTATGAGGCAGAGGCCAACAACATTCCTATTCAAAATAGGTTCTCCCTGTTACAAGAGGTCACAGAAAATACCTCCACAGTAAAAAACCCCAGCTCTTCAAGCATTCCCACCCACCAATCACAGTCGGCTGCACCTCAAACACAACAAAAACGACAAACTCAGTTCGGATTAGTGGTCCCTGACGCCACTAAATACAATTTACTTATCCAGTAACTGCGAGCAATTAGTACGGACGGGTTTCCCTTCTCCCCACTGCTCAGGGAACACAAATCCTTACAAAAATTCCAGAACACTACAAAGCTGCTCGCACAATGCTCGAAGCGAATTGCATCCATTATTTCACTTTTTGTCAAGCTTCCAAGCTCCCACAAAAAGTAATCTTTGATCTCCACCCCACAACTGAAATAGCTGATATCAAGGCAGATCTGTAATGCGCCGGTTACAGAATCCAGCACATCTACCAGTTCGAAAAACCAATCCCAGATCACACAGACCCGAACAAATTCACGTTGGAGCCGCAACGATTTTTCGATGTTACGGCGGCGCAGAACACTGCTCTCCCTCCTCTGCTCTCAGTCACAAAGATCAACATGACTATTGTGCATCCACGACAATACCAGAAACGGCCGACAGACGTGGCACAATGCCGTAATTGTCTAGTCCTAGGCCACACAAGATACCACTGTTCAATGCCAACAAAATGCCCACAGTGCGCCGGCCCTCACCCCTAGAGTGCCTGCACCATAAATGCAATAACATCCAAGCCAACATACAGCAACTGCGCAGGCGACCACACGGCCCTTTCAAAATCCTGCCCCAAGTTTCTGCACTTGGTGCAGAAGAGAAATGCTGCTGCAAAAGAAAAACCAACTTCTGTTAACCTCCTGCTCCGTCCAGGTTCACGGTCAGGACATTACAACCAGGCGAGTCATATTCGCAGGCACTCTCTGCGCCTACTCACAACACAGCTCCCACACTTGACACCCCAGTTACAACCAACACACCACCTCAATACCGCCCTCGCCAGCGAAATTCGCCAGGAGAGATGCGAAGCGCGATGCAGGATTTCCATGTATTCATGGGATTCCTTAGAGCGTGCGATTTCGCCTCGCTCATGGCACATTTCCACCCCTACAACCTCAAACTCCGCAGTGTCACACAACAACAGAGAACCTGGCTACTCCTCGAAGCCATGGCGTCATTTGCGGCCCCCCAGTCCGTCAACTAGGCCCACAACAAATCACTTTTCCCTACTCTGTACTGGAGCAACTCCGAAACACATAACATAAATATTAATCACTATGACGAGCGACAAAATCGCGAATATTTTCTCGTCATAACCAACTGATTGCAGCACATAGTTATCCATTGTTAAGCAGAATTCTTCTGCCCTCAGCAAAACAGCAATTACTTTAATAAAACAATTAATTAATTGCCATTACTGGCCACCTAGATACTTCAAACTTCCTTCAAATTGTATAAATTTACTTAAAAACAAATTGATTATTGCAGTAAACAGCACCTGATTTTTCTGTTAATTATTTTGCCTTCAATATGGCTATAAACTAACATTTCAAGTTTTGCAGCACTAATATATATTTTAAAACGATTAAATACCACTATTTACAACATCTTTTAAAATACTTTAATTTTTCCGCGTCAAATAAAAGCTGTTCACGGTAAAATAACGACCGTGCTGCCATCTCTTGGGAGAATCGGTAAATATTCCCCAGACATAAAATTGCGTAATAGACGCCCTAAAATGACTAGTTTGCAGGAGTAATTAATCAACAGTTCTCTCCTGTCACATAAGACTATAATATAAAACCCCAGATCTAGCCAAAAAATCTCCTGCCGGTCCCGGACAAAATTCCACCATTTTAATAAAACTAGTTCGCGACAACACTTTGCTGCTCAGTCTGTCCACAATCACAGCCCCGTTCAGAGGTAATAATTTCGTTTCCTAGGCGTAAACCACTCATCCATGTAAATATTTCAACACAATCGGCTATTTAAAACACTATTCAAACATAATAACGCCCTTTAAAGCACATAAAAAAGTCTAAAAACGCCTTTCCTGCTCCGAAAATGACACTTCTAACAAGGTCTCTCCTGATTGGCTGGACTCAGCCCAGAGATGGCAGCACTGTCTCCCTTCACACGTGAAACACTCACAACTTGCAAATACCGCCTCCTATTTAAACTTTTACTGTAATAAAACTTAAATCTTGAGGCCATAAGCTAAAACTTATTAATTTTACTTATATTATTTTTTACGCATGCTGCCACCGTACGTTTCCAGCCTGTCTCGGGTACTTACAACGCCTGAGGGAAATGAGACCGATTGATTAAAATACAATTAATTAAACAGAACAACTTATTTTAGAATATTTAGTATATAGTCACCAACTCATTACACAATCACCTCATCTCACTTCACTGCAGGCAACGCCTTTACCCAGACCTTTCGCGATTAAATTCTCGGGATATTTAGGCTTAGCTTCCGCTTTTACAAGGAAAGACTGGCCGGGAGTCTTAACAAACTCTCGTCCAGTCTATAACTTAACCTGATTTTTTTCTAAGTTACCGTAATTCAAGGGACAAAAACAGGTAACAGCCTCACTGTTACCTTCTCCCACGAACCTGTCCAGGCAGGGGAGTGGGGGGAAATCAGCATTGGGAACCAGGGTTTGCTGGGAGTACTCGGCTTCCCTTATAGAAATATAGCTTTCGCCTAGAATATTTGATGGGCGTGGGAGGATGGGGGTTAACTTCTCCTTTCTCCTACATTGCAAATGAGAACCACTTGGGTGGTAAAGGGCCCGGGCTACCCCCGCTCTGAGCTTCGGCAGTGATTAGACCTGGCGCCAGCCATATTACTCTCATACATCCACGAGTTAACATGTTTTACATGACTTACTACCCCTTTATTCGCTCGTCACAGTATATTCAGACATGCATTTACTCACAAATTAACTTATTTAAGGTTTTTTTAACATAACTCACTAGATATCAAGTAAAATACTGCAACAACTACACGGAAATTAAATTCTCGCACATCTTAAATTCACCACTACAATACACAAATAATTAATTTTAATTATAATAATCCTTGCCACTCCAGTCATGGGAAAGCAACTTCTATCGATAATTTAACTTCATTTGGCTAATAACCTCCGCTTTTTATACCAAACTGTCGCTAGCTCTCTCACATGGAGCTCGTGACAATACTTCACAAGTCCTGAACTTTACAATTACGCGCTGATTAATTCAATCAACTTCACCACTCTCGTTTATCCCGTACAGGCAGGGAAAATGAGAGTAAAGCACAGCTATGGAAACAGTTCCCAGGCGTTACCTTGGGAATCCTGTACAGTAATGTTTGCATTGCAAATCTCGCGTCATTATTTGAGGACATGTTAAACTTTTAAACACTTTTGCCTTTGCAATGCGTTCGTCATTGGGCCATACTTTATCTGGCATGCCCTGGGTAGCTCTGTACCAATAAATTAACACTTCACTATTGGGCGCCCCAATCATTTGCTTTGCAGTCAAAAAGGGCGTGGCTTCACATCTATGCATCAGCCAATGGAAAAACGACGCCGGCTCCGGTGTGTACATTACAGTGAAGTTCGGCCTGATGCCAAATAATAACGCGAATTTTACATGTCTCTACTCATTATTGATACAATTGCCTCTAGTTATAGTTAAAACAAGATGAGATACTGTGTGAATAATAACACGTGCTCTTGGAAGTAATTACAGTTGTTGGAATTTAGTTCAGTAAATTAATACTCCATATCGAACATTTACGCAGAAACCTTGGGGCGAGAGGAAGAGAGGTAGATGCTCCCAGCAAACTCTACACACGAACCAGGCAAGGAGACTCACCGCCAAAGTTTGGAGTCGCAAGAAGTCTGGTCGACTCCAGGAGCATTTTCACATAGGCCTACTACGCTCCAGGCAAAATGGCGTATACTCCTTTTTAAGCATTTATTTTGCGTCCGGTCGGATATCTGTCGCGCTCAAAAATACCCAGCTTTTTAACATTGAAAGGCACAACTATTAAATGCTTAACTGCCTTTTTCGTGTTTATACACAAATTTATTCTGCATATATTATAGATGAGCTGTTGTGTTTGAGCCGATACATGGGCTACTTTATGTTTGTGGTTCGTCAATACGTAGCAGCAACTACAAGTCACCACAGGCAAATATAGATAGTTGTAAGTGCTATAAAAACTAACAAAAAAAATGCAACCTGAACACAACTTGTGTTTAACTGTGGTACTTACGTAGTAACAAATCAGTAGCTGGTCCGTTAATGTTTGAATTTTAAAAATATTGTTGAATGCATACAAGTTGCTAGTATTAATTGATTTTTCATATTTTATGTTTAAGTTATAAACGTTATTTAGAAAGTTGTACGCTTAAAATATCCATGATTTGTTAACATTTTCTTATTATTATTATTATATTATTATTACCATGATAACATCACACGTGAAATAATTAAGTGTATGGTCCTACAATAAAATTAATTCTCGACTCAAACGAAATTGCATTGCTCTCTTTTAAATGTTAGTGTACTACTTTCTTGTCCCGAGTTCTGCAATCCTACTTGAAAGGGAGGCACGGTGAACTGCTCACCAAGATCGTACCCGCGCATCAAGTCGCAACAGCTCAGTTGCTTTGACGTACTACCTCCGTCTCAACGAAACGATGGACAGTGACGTGGATTTTTCCCGAAGAGCGCGGAATTTGATCGCGATCTGCCACCGTTTAGAAGCAAGAAGTCGGTGAGCAGTCCAGTAATTTCAGATCACATATCGGTCGGCGGAATTTCTCGGGATCTCCCGTTTCCAATGCTCTTTCATTCCGATGCTGCTCCATACTCACCTCAATCACCCTCATCGGCTGTAAATACCTCGCTGTTAAGAGCTGCCCAAATACGTTCTCTCGCTCGCTCACTCAGTTCACATAGATTCCGCTAGGGAGTAGTGTGAGTTCAGGTACAGAACTCAACAGAAGCTGCAAATGTTGTTGCTGAATAGCTTGTACACTACTTGGAAATGACTGTCCGAGTATAGGCTGTCCACATTAAAGTGAGCACTTTTGAGGCCCTAGTTACTTTTTCCTTCCAGTAATTTCTTATCCTTTAAGCACCATTTAAAGCAAACATTACTGTGTAAGTAATAAACACAGGGCATATACTCAACCGCAATCGAAATTTTACAACTACGGTTAAAATAAAAAATATTTATTGGCTGTCATTTCAAATGAGAAGGCTTTCAAAAGTGCTCACTTTACGGTGAATAGCCTATAAATAAACGTATACCACACGCTGTTCACTCAATTAAGTTGCGCTATACTGACCTCTCCGAGGTGCGAACACAGTACCTCTACTGGAGGGACCTTCGCAGTATTGTGGCAATCCCAACCGTCTGTGTTGCTCAGTTATAACCTGTTTATAGGAAACAAGATCTACATTACTAAATAAGTATAGGAAACAATGTATAGTTATAGCCATTAGAATTTAAAGGATCTAGTAACAGTATGATGTAAGTCTAGTTGTCATATCAGAATCTCTTAATCCAAATTGAGTGCGCTTCCCAACTATAGAAATTTAACAATTCCAGGTAGGTGATCTTCGGCTTGTAAAGTTTTCTGAAAATAAAAAGACATCTTTCGTATTCGCTTACTAGTATTTCCGAACTTTAATGTTCATTATTTCGCAGCAGTGAGCTTAGTAGAGCGGTATATAAGTATACTGTGTACGAAAATAAAGTTTATCCAATTTAAGGGGGGAAAAAAAACACACGAATTTGAGAAAAATATTAGGTCATTTAAAATGAAGGACATTAAAAAAAAACTGTCAACAAACATGAGTAGTAAGGGTTTCAGATCAAAGGGGATGCCGCTTTTATTAATCGGATTATCAATTTTAAATCAAAAGGTTAATTAAATTTATCGAAAGAGTTAATCAAAAAAGTGTTAAATTTTGTTCCGATTTTAATCCGATAAAAGTATTTTAACCCCTGTTTAATCCGGATCAAATTCCTTAAACTGATTAATTTTTTTCTGGATTTTGTGTGTGGGTATTCTTTATATTCTTTTTGTGTGGGAGGAGGGGGTTGCAGGAGCTCTGTACGATGTTGATGGTGTGGTGTTCTTAAGGCGACTGACCAGAGTGTTGGGTTGCAGTGTCTTATATAGGAGGTAGCAGTGGAATTTAAACTGACCTGGACTATTTCCCCTCTCCTCTACCAACTGATATTTTTGCTCGGACACTGAAGCTTCCTTGTATATTTCGAAAGACAAGAGCCTGGTGCATTCTCAGCAAATAAAAAAAATAATTCACAAATACCACAGATAAAACTTTATTTTCATTGTCACTAAGAAATATGTTACATTAGTCTTTATCACACAATAAATTCAATTAAATATAAACTGTTTTCCACCAAACTATTTTTTTCCTTGTTTTCCAGCTATCTTTATTCCTGTTTCCAACAATCTTACAAAACATTTTTTAATTTATTCCCATTTTCCAACAACTTTTAACTACTCACTGTTTAATTTTCTACCAACACAGCTATACGACATAATTTTAACTCGCTAAGATTTTAAAAATTGAGAGAACACCATTTTCAAACAAATATTTTTATTCAAGTTTTAACTATTACGATGTAAACAAATACTTAAGTTAAACTTTATTTTCAACCATTGAAAACGTATGTTAAACAAACATGATGGAAAAGTTATTTCAGTTTCAATCCACTGTATATTTATTCGTCTAGCAGACAAAAATACATATTTCACGTATAGTTTTTCTTAGCTCAGAATTTTTAGACGGTACTATCATATAGGAAAATATAATATAATCTCGCTAAAGTTTATTTGGGAAAGGCAGTTTACTACAGCAACATGTTTTTACAAAAATATATGGGTACGAGTAATTTTAAAACCTCATGTACAATACCAGCTCATGGATAGCCGAGAATCGAGTGTATGCAGGAGCTGGTAAAACTTTGGTTTCAAGAGCCGATGAGAGTGTATCGCGCGTAGTTGGAGCAGAATACGCAGCGAACAAACTTCGAGTGGGCGGGTCGGACCGGGTCGCACGGAGCTGGCTAGGCAAGGGAATAGTTCAGTAACCTGCTGCTACCACCCGCGCTGCACACCACTATCGATACCCGCTCGCCTCCATCTGCCTGACAACTTCCCCTTCAACCCCGATGATGTACAAAGCCTGTTAGTGCACATGCACGACAGAGAGAGAGAAATTCCCCTGTCCCTCCGTCACGCCATCAAACTTCACTCCATGATGCGTGTTACCCTGGCTGCAGCTCATGACCACTAAGCACTGCACTTTGTGACCTGGGTCGCATAGTCTTTCTTTCCCAGCTACACGTTTGGAGCGTGCTGACTGTGACTAACAAAAAAAATATGTTTTACACAGAGGATATTACATTTCAGTTTAAGCCTAGTATTAAAACATTACTTTGTGAGAGAAAAATCTTTAAATTTTAAAATAATGTGAATTACTCGACACTGTAAAAATTTATGAATTTCTACACAGACAAGTTTCTGCACCGTCAAAAAATTATGTCCTAGGACACACCGTCAAAAAGTTTTTTGGCATGGGGAATATTATTTTGCTCTCTTAAAACTAATTACTTTCCAAAAACTGTATCAATACAAGCAAAGAAATACAACATACTACAAACAATTATGAAATCCAGAAAAGTATTCCGATAAACTAACGATTAATTATGTTACAATTAAATATAAAAAAACATGAACTACCACAGAAATATAATCCGAGAAACAAGTTCCGGGAAACAATATCCAAGTTTAAGAAATATGTCATATTACAAATACATTCTATATAACTTTAAAATGGAATCGCATCCCAAATGTCTTTAAGTTGAAAAAATCCAGGAAATTATAGCAACAAATTAAACAAATCATGTCTAAAATATCTTTAAGCTGTAAAACTCCACGAGATATTATCCCGATTCCAAGAAATGTAACATTAAAAACAACCAAATACATCGCATTAAAAGGACTCTATTGCAACAGAATACCACCCAAACACAATTAATTACAATACATACCAAAGACACCCAATTATCACCTAAATATGATAGACCAATTAAGCGAATCTATCACAGTTATCAATTTAATTACATACCTAATTAACGGATTATCACCTAAATGCGAATGATGTCACAATTGAAAGGATTTAATCACACTGGATTATCACTCCAATGTTAGTCCAATGAAACGATAATCCAATCAAGAAGGGTATTGATTGCACAATAAATTGTACATCCAAACCCCACCCAGAGGTTTATTAAATCAAATAACATATCAAATATAATTTAAAATATTTTATTTAGTATTAGAAAATTTTACAAACATTATGTTACAATCTTTTAAGATCTTTATTCTTAACCCAGGAGTCATGTGCTTTTGAGAACCCTCTCCAGCAAACAAAGAACATATCTTTCTTCTGTTTTAATGATTTTATATTCATTTGGAAAATGGACTTTTTGCAGTTCAAGTTCGTAAAATCCACCTTTTATTGGTTCTCCGTCATATGTTTCTATGTAATACATTCTGGGATGTGTTTGTCTAATTGAAATTATTTATAATATTTCAAAAGACTAATTCACTGCAAATTTTTTCTCAAAGATCCCTTTCTGCTTGGAGATACATATAAATTCCCCAACTTTGAACTTTGGTTTCCTTTTGTTGATGACTTTAACAGTATTATAAATAGTTTTCATTAAATTACTATCCATAACATCTTTGGGAGTCATCTTGATAGTTCTACGATATCTCGAATTATAAAATGTAACTCTTTCAGCAAAACATAAACCCATATGTAAGTCCCCCTCGAGGTAAAATGTTTATATATTAACTGCTTAATTGATTTGTTGTATCGTTACACAACACTGGCTTTAAGCTCCGAATATGTTGCCTAATGATTAATACCATATTCAGTCATTAGTTTCTGGAACAGTGCAAAAAAAAATTCAGTTCCTCTGTCGGTTTGGAGCGAATTGGGCTTTCTCTCTTTCACAAGGATCTTCATTGCATCTGTAACCTGTTTCCCAGTTTTATTTTTCAGAGGTACACCCCAACATATTTCGAGTAAACATATATCACGGTTAAAATATACTTGTATCCCTTATTGTATTTTGAAAGCAATGCCATTTCACACAAATCAGCTTGAAAAAAATAATTCAAACCATGAATTATAACCCTTCTTTTGGATATCTTATCCTTGCAGGAGTGTGAAGCTCTTGAGCAATCTTACTAAACTTCATTTGAAATATAACTGTCTTCCATTAACTCTTCAATAATAGAAACAATTTCGTTTGTATGTGAATTATTCCCAGACTCTCTCGAAGTGATCAGAAGTTTTAATCTATCGACCAATTCATTAAGATTGTTTCAATATACAGGTGAAAAGTGGTCGCCAATTTCTTCTTTATATATTCCACTTCCTACTATATCACCTATTAGATGTATTTTCGGATGGTTTTCATCTCCTGAACGAATATTAACATTCGTTCGGCGAATAAGTTCTTTATATTTCTGCAAATCAGTGTCAGAATATCCATTTGGAACATTTGTAAACAATAATTCAAATTATCTGTCACTGAAATCAGTTATATAATCACATATTTTAATTTTATTCTCAGGCAAAAATTTAATTAATGAATCTCCCAGGAACAAATTTCTTCGTGACGATAAATACCAAATGTCATATCACGCAAAGGGGAAGAATGTTGTAAAGATAAATAACTACATGTTAATTGAGAAAGGAGTTGCTTTTCTTTGTTAAAGGTTCTGTTTACATTTTAATTTTCAAAGCTGTTTCATTAGGTTAATTCAACACAGAATGTAATGTATCAATTCTAATCGTAATAGGTTTAAATATTTATTCATTTAAAACATCCCATTCCATACAGGCTTGTTTGACTTGTAAATATTTCTCTTTCACAGCAGATATAACATTATGCAATTCTGAAGCAGAGGCAGACATGCTTTGACATGCTTAACATTAAATTCAATATTTTTATATATGAATTAAGTCGTTGCTTTTCTAACTGATGTAGTAGGTCGATTAGTTTGTGCTTTTTCAATCTTATCCACTTTACTTAAAACTGTGTCTAATTTTGTTAAAGTTTTAGCTTTCAAATCATTGATAATATAGGTCATTCGTGTTTCCAAATCATTATTTTGTTTTTTCAAATCTGTTTGCATAACTAAACCAAAATGTTTATTAATCAATTCATCTCTTTTATATTGCATTATTTGTTCCAGTCGTGTTTCAAGTTGTATTGTAATAGTAATGTTTACCACTTCATTAATTACAAGGCTTAAATTTTCTTGCATTTCTGCAAGTTGTGTTGTAAAAACTACGTTTGCCATATCGTTAAAATCCTTACTAAATATCTTTAAATGTTCTTCTATTCTCAATTCATTACTCTACAAATCAGTGTTAATATTGCTTGAAATGTTTGCAATTACACTCGTGTTTTTATAATCATTATCATTCAAATCAAATAACTTTATTGATTTATCTTGAATATAGTTTGATTGCGATTTAAATACGTTTAACTTAATAGTGTTTAAGTCTTCCACATTACATTTATTTACCGAACTGCTATCTTTAACAGCCATACCCATATTGCACATAATACATGTCCGTCCAAATCACAATTCCCATCGCGATTTCTGGCTAAACAGCTATTGTAATGATTGTGTTTTATACCACTATGTCCAAACTTTGAAATACTCATTTTTCTTCGCCTGGAAGTAAAAACCTGCCAAAACGAGGCCTATATCTGTTTTTATGTAGGGAAGTGTTGGTATAAACACCAAAAAACCATACTTTTCTTTCCAACAGTAAAACCACATATCTTTAAATTTTGTAAATGTCAAATCGCCTAAAACATGATCATTGTAAATATGTTGCAGATTCATATTATGGTATACATGCGTAACTTTGCGATAGATAAAAACAATCAATGTTTAAATGTCGACCAAAACTGAAATATTGCTGTATTTCACCCTGCGGTTTACACCAAATATTGTCAGAAATAAATACAGAATTGGGTAATGCTTCATTCCGAGGAACAATATCTTCATTATTTTTAAAAGGGAAATATCGCATTCCTTCAATTAACGACAAAATGCTCGCTAACCATTGATATTTCTCTTGTATTGTTTTAGAAAACACCTATGTTTTCAAATATAAGTCCATTCGGATGCTTCAACAGCTACATAAAAACATAAGTTTTGCCACATGATTGTAAACGAATGCTATGTTTCTGTTCAATTACGTTTTCTTCCATATATACAATTACCAGCAGATGTACTTTTGTTTTATTACCTTCATTTCTACACAAATAGACAGTATAATGTATCGTAACATACTAACACAATGTTAGTAACATCGTAATGTTAGTAACATTACATAAGATACCAATGTAATGTTAGTACCATATCGTAACATTAGTAAGGTATCGTAACATATCAATGTAACATATTGTAATGTAATATAATGTACTAACATTATGTATAGTAATGTATTGGAACATATTACAATGTATTGTAACATATAAATGTAACAAATTGCAACATAATATAATGTAATAACATAACAAATTGTAACACAATGATGTGACATAGTAATGTAAACTAACATAACATAATAACATAAAACTATAAATTTAGGTCTAGATATAGGTTTGCGTTCAGTTGAAAACAATGGCTCATACTAAATGTATGAAAAAAGGATGCAATGTATTGAATACAAAGATTATTAAATTACCATTCGAATTATATTTACCGAAATACAATTATGGCGGATCAGGTATTAAACTTGCAAAACATTTGGCCCAGAACGATCAAGGAATAAACTCTTTAGATAATGCTTGTAAGGGACACAATATAGTTTATGATCGAACAAACGATTTAAAAGAAAAACATATAGCAGATATGATTCTAGCTGATAAAGCAGCAAATATAACGAAGAATCCATCTACATCTACAGATGATAAGCTTGGAGCTTGGGTTATTGATAAAGATGTGCGCTCGAAGGTGAAGAGAGGCATGTGCTTAAAACGCAAAACCAACCGAAAAACAAAGAAAGAAGGAATCATTTCATTCCTACTTCCAGCATTAACAGCTCTTGGATCAATCCTCGTAGGGGTTTCAGCAATTAGTAGAGCAGTTAAATCAAAAGGTAAAGGAATGTATTTGAAACCCTATAAAGTTGGAAAAAGAGGAAAAAACTCCGAACGGGGAAAGAAGCTCAGATAGTCCTAAATAGTCTTCCAATACATGCATTAACGAACAAAGATATTCATGTATTTGTAAAGAAACTGGATATTCCCTATTTCCGAGGTGTGTATAAGAGTGACTATTTACCAAAGAAACCAAATCCTTGTGAATGTATGATTGTTAATTTAAATTAGAAACAAAATGAAGGAATGCATTGGGTTGCATTAATTATATTATGGCAGTTTGGGCGATTTACATCCTCCAATTGAAATATGTCTGATGATTCTCCTCCCGAATCCCATGTGTTATTATTCGAGTCATATGACATTATTTCGGATTAATGTAATTTAATATAAAAAGTATTTGCTTATATGATATCCACTAGTTGTAAAGATGGTTCAACAAGACAGCGAAATCACATGCTTGTGCATACAGAAATCCAAATGTAAATTGAATATTTGCAAGTTATTAGCATGTTGGAGCAAACCATTTCGACTTTGTTTTGGAAAGAAATAGTTTTAGTATCTTTGTAATGCTCCTACTGTAAACATGTCTTTGTTTCACCCAACTGCTATTTACGTGTCTGTCACCCCTGGAAACTCAAGTGTAAATTACTCTTGTTTGTTTAACGGAATAATATGTCATTTTGGAGAGATATGCGATGGGCTGTTTAATTTTAAAAATATCCAATGTCCATTAGAGGGTGATAAATGTACTGATTTAATATCTTGTCCAGAGCTGAAAAAATGTCCTGTATACCATATGTGTCCGAATACAAGTCTACCAGTGAGCACCGAAGAAGTGTATTCACATTTTTATGAAACTTTTCTTGATTTGCCAGAATGAATAATATTACACACATCCGAAGACACGAAAAATTATAATAATCCAACTCATTAAAATACTACAAATATTTTCAAAGGGAAGATATGATGTAAAAAAAATGTTTTTGTAAACGCATTGAAGAGAAAATGCATTCTGTAAGCAAATTTATCAAAATTAATGGTTTGAAACAATTTTTTTCTGTTTTACTGATTTTACGAATGCATGAATTGTAATATTTCCATATTCTGCCAATCAAATATTATGTAAACTTTGTGTGCATTTAACATTGAAATCAAAATGTGTTTGCTTATAAAGGTTTGTGTGCAGATAATTATTAAATAAACCTTTAATAATTTGAAAACGATTTAATACATAAAACTCTTTAAATACATATTCCAGGATTCAGACATTTTATTTATAAAAATGTACATTTATCACCTTCTACAATTCAAACGTATTGTGTTTAAAACTAATAATGTAATCGAATTGCTTCCTGAATTTGCCTATAGCTACCTATAAAAGATATATGCTTTGCAGTTTCATTCTAATATTTGAATAGTATGGAAGAAATTATGTATTTGCTGTGTCGCTTCTGCGGAAAACCATTTACAGCTTTCTGGAATTTACAACATGAAAGAAGTAGCTGTGGAGTGAAATCTTTATAAAATCAGTTTCAGTGTGAATTCTGCCGGAAACAATTTTCTCGGAGGAATAATTTGAATAGACGTTATAGAATTTGTAACACTGGTTCCCTTCCTCCTCCTCCTTCTTCCTCCTTCTCGTACTCTGCTAATAGCTTCGCAGAGTTCACAACCAGCACCACAAACACCATCACAGTTAGCTCCGCACTTAACATTTTCAGCTGCAGCTACTGCAGAACACTTAACATTTCCAGCTCCAGCTACTGAAAAGCACTTAACATTTTCAGCTCCACCCACTGAATTACCTCCACAACTTCGGTATGTTAATTCAAGGATAAAAAGTAATTTGATTTCCAAGTCTCCAGCTTTAGTGAAAAGTTATTCATCCAATCTCAGATATGAGATACTGGCTAGTGCGTACACCGATAGGCTAACTGACGTGGAGATAGTTAATGATAGGCTTGACAGTGATGCGTACTTTTCTCTTTTCTTCCAGAGGTGTAACGCCCCCCTTATTAAGCTTAATAATAGCATCACCCCTACCTATTAGAATTAGTATAACAGTAACCTATAAGTATTTGAAATCCCTCATGGCGGAGGAAGACATTATGCAAACCTTTTATTTTCAAAGCAAAGCACACCCTGTCCTCCATTCATCCGATGTTGGTGAATTTAATGACAATAACATAGTCCCTTACTTAATAACCAGACTTGAGGAGTTCAGTGGGCATGGAAGCGGATGGACTTTACAATTGATATCGAAAATGGATGTACATGTGAGTCAATACCGGCCGTTCACCGCTGGTGGTAAATAATCCAAGTTTATTAGCGATAAGAAGACTTGTTATCCGATACTGCTTCATTACTCGCCTAGATTCACCCTCATCAGCTCTCAAGATCACCATTTTTGAGAGCCGCTCAAATCTCTTCACTCGCTCCGATATTGTGTTTGTTGGAAAAATGGGATATATTAAAAATGTATTTCAAAGTCAATGTGTGTTTGATTACTCTCCAAACTGTAGATCTGGAATTTTATAAACACATATCTTAGAGAAATGAGTGAGTCAATGTTTTCGCAGAAATATATTTTATTACTATATCCACCAGGGGTCGTAGCTTTCTTGTGTGAAGAACATTTATTTATTCGACCCCTGGTGGATATAGTAATAAAATATATATTATATATATATATATATATATCTCTTGAAAATGGTATTTCAACATAACAAAACCAAAATTACCTGGTTAATTGATATGTTTTCAGTGAACAGAAATATTTGGATGTGAACTGAATATGTACTTTTTTCCTTCAGTCGGTTTAACGACTGTGTTCGCAATAATTGACGAATCACTTTGTCAGAGCATTTTCCATAACAGCGAGCAATGCTGTCTCACTGTGAAATCATTTTGCGTGAATGTCACCTAAAAATGGCGAAATAGTTAATATTAAACACAGTAAAGACTATGGATATTCGCAATGAGTTATCAGTTTTGCATCTTAACAGAAAACAAGACGAAATAAATATTTTACTTATAGTAAACGACTTTTAAAGACAAATGTAAAATCCAGCTAATGGGTACTAACAAACACTAACAGTTTTCACGGGATATTTAAAACACCTAGAAATGTAATTTACTAGTTATTTGCCTTTATTGTGTAAATCAGTTAATTTAGTGTTTATTTAGAAAGCAAATGTGTTTAACACTTCACGTGTAGCTTGTAGGATTCCTATAGTTGGGATGGCTTCAGGACATGTATAGAGCATTGCTAGCATCCCTTGTCCCAAGCGAGAGTTCTGCTGGTCGTTTGAAGACAGTTCGCCAGCCTCTTGCATTCCCTACCGACAAAGGAAGGAAATCTTCCCTCATCGGCTAGCTGTCTGTTACAGGGTAGAAAAAGTCAGACAAAGTCGCATCAGACTACAGCGGTGACCCATCCTGTTTACGAACTTTTAACGACGCTGTGCTTCGCCTGACTGTTCCCCAACCTGCAAATGCTTGCTAGGTGA
Source organism: Dryococelus australis (assembly GCA_029891345.1). NCBI lineage: Eukaryota > Metazoa > Arthropoda > Insecta > Phasmatodea > Phasmatidae > Dryococelus > Dryococelus australis. Next base: position 185,177,278 of record CM056997.1, on the reverse strand, counting down.
TAACATAATTTATCTGTCTGGGGTTCACACCTTGCTCACAGTCTTCATAACAGTATTTTTCGAAATATTTCCGGTTTTTTTGCATATTTCATCTTGGTAACATAAAATACGATATGAGTTAGAATATTTTTACGCGTGTTAATAAATTTCATTTTTAAAAATAATTTTTTGAATTCAGTTTCTCTAGTATTGTTAATTACGGGAGTCGCTAAGATTTTATTTCGATAGGTTAGGCCCTGTAATGTAGAAATCCTTTCCGTTATTTTGAAGTTTGCATGCGTCTATTATTTCTTTTAAATAATATGTATCTCACTAGGCTAGGATTCGAAAATATGGTTTTTCGAAGCTTGTCTACATGTATTCGCTATGAGAAATTTGTTTTAAAACTATTTCTGCAATACGTTTTCGATGGAGTTTTTGTTAAAATTATTTAGAATCTATAAACTGCGTTTGTGATAAGTAATTGATTTCATAGTTTTTCTTCCACGAAATTTAGGGACTCGTATCTTTCCTATATTTATTCATTTTGTGACAAATTTATATGGAATATTCATTCACCTAGATCGTGATTAGGTAGTATTTGTAAATTTTCTCACAAATTATGTGCAATAATTAAATATTGGTAGTTATTAAAATATATTCGTTTGCAGTAAACATTCAAACACTTGAGAGGGTAAATGTGAGAATTTTTACAAACATACCCTGTGCACAAAGGCTGATGGTATGGCACATCGGTGGAAGGGGAAGGTGGGGGAGTAAGTCACAACAGAACAGAGCAGATTTTCGGGAGAGTCCACTTTTCATGGGTAAAGCGTAGTTTTGCAACAAATAAAAGTTTTGGAAGAGTCCAACTTGGTCTCCGAAGTTGTTGTCGGAGAAAAGACGTTTTCTAACCTGACGGTGAAAGGAGGGGACGGGGTGCATGAACAGGGACACGTCCCTCTGGATACGGCTTGGCGGGAAGGGGTGGTTGGCATTGTGGAGTCGGGCCGGTTCTGAGAGGTGTAGGTGGGAGAGTGGCAGGAGGGTCCTCCTGATGTGCACGCAAGTAGGCAGTTGTCGCCATCTTGAGAAATTACCGAAAAATTTGACGATCGTGGGTAGCCTGGGGTCGCACTTTGACGAGGGGCGTGGAGGGGGTGCAGGGAGCGGAGTGACCTCAGCTATATCAATCGACGCCATATTCAGTCGTTCTTCAATGCCTGTGGAAGACAGGCGTGCTCCTTCATAACACCGCACCTCTAGACACTTGGCAGCCGACGAGGCCATCCTCGAGGGTTACCGCACCAGCGACTGTCGCAGCTACCTTCATCTCTATCGATAGCCGCGACTTACATAGTATTTTAACGGGAAACTTTTTTTCGTGTGTTAAGTTATTTTTCTTTTCGGATAGATATACTGCGTTTGTGATAAGTAATTGATTTCATCGTTTTTCTTCGAGGGAGAGTGTATACTCAAATCGTTCGGTTACATCGTGATTATATTTTCACATTAAGTATGTGCGAGTTCCGTTTTTAATTTAATCTTTTTCATGATTAAACCGAGATACCGTCAGCTTCGATATGAACCTCGCGCTAATCTTTAACGGAAAGTTTTATTACTTGTTAAAAGTGAATTATTTTAAAATATGACTTCTTACAATACGAACATCTATTCGCAGTGGTTAATCAGTTCTCTGGATACGTCGTTAAATAATGCGAGTGAATTATTTATATATTTTTCCCATAGAAGTGAAATTGTGAATTTCAAACATGGCAGCGGGGGTAAGTTTTTTTTTATTTAATGTGAAACCTTTAACATTCAGGAAGACGTCATTAAATTATTCCTGCATAATAACTCATTAATGGTAGCTTGGTATATTTTCTGGTAGTTGTAAATTTCAAAACACTTACTTGTCAACCTCCGACGGTGCTTCACGTATATAAGCAGTCGTACGCCATAGCATCCACTCATTCTCGGCACTTCACTTCACTTCGTCGCTGGACTTCGGGCGGACAGCATCGTCTTCGGCTTTCTTCTTAGCGGACTTTGCGGCCTTCGACTGTAGCTCTCGCGACATAGGGAAACAACTGCCGACCCGTTGCTCTGGTCAACGGGTCACCTCGAGCCTAGCCTGTTAAGGTCAGCGGTGGTTGTTTCTCACAGTGGATAGGAACACCTGACATTTTATTATTAAAAAAAATAAAAATAAAAAATAAAAAAAAAATAAAAAAAAAAATTAATAAATAAAAAAAATTTACACTCACACACACTAACAAACCAACCATCTGAATACACGATCCTGGCTGACTCGACCCCCGGGGGCGGGGATGTGGGCTCGCTGGAGGCGGAAATAACAGCACCAAGTAACACACCACCCGGCGCAGTTTTATCCACACCCGGAGAAGGAGGAACAATACATTTTCACCAACCACAAAACCAAACACACGAATCCCAGGCAGCCGTCATGGACACAACTGAACATCACGACACAACACAAAAAAATCTCATGCCTCACAATCTAACCGCTGAACAACAAAAGTCTTGGCTGCTGGCTAAACACAATCGCCGCAAAGCTTTGTTAGACCAACAGTTCGAAAATGAAACCTGGATATTGGAAACTAATCGAAGGAAAATATCCCGAGCCACCCGAGAACCGCAGCCCAAGTCAATCGCGGTACAAAACCGATTCGAACCATTAACCAACATGTCAACAGCTACACTGACTGATGCTCAAATTAGCACACCTGTCCCGTCCACCTCTCACACTGAGCGCCCAACCCCAAAAACTAATTCGAAACCCATGAAACTCATCGTGCCTGACACCTCCACATACAACCATCTAATCGCAAAAATACGCTCAATGAACATCACAGGCACACAAATTTCCCTGGTTCAAGCCGGCCTCCAAATCACCTGCACCCACGAACAGGCGTATAACTCGTTAAAAGACTTCCTTAAAATTGCAAACGTTCATTTTTACACCTTCAGTATAGCGGCAGAACACCCACAAAAAGTGGTAGTCAGGCTCACACGAACAACCCCTACTTCAGACATTAAAGAAGACCTTGAGGCACGCCACTACACTGTAATCGACGTATACCAATTCAAAAAAACTATCTCAGACCCCAACAACCCTTCACACACCTGGGACGAACTACAAGATATCTTCTGCATTACAGCCGCAAGAAACGACACCCTCACTCCCCTTCTCAACCTCACTAGCATAAACATGACGGCAGTACAACCCCGCCCGTACAAAAAGAGGATTGGGGACATCCCCCAGTGCCAAAATTGCTGGCTTTATCACCATACAAAAAACTTCTGTGCCCTCAGAACTGTCTGCCGTCACTGCGCCGGCCCCCACCCCCACACAGCCTGTGAGAACCTAAACAAAAACCCCAACTGCGTGAACTGCAAGGGGAAAGGAGTGCACGAAGCCAATTCAAGGCTCTGCCCAGAATACATCCGCCTGGTGCAACTTCGACAGGAGGCCGCAGCAAAACGAGAATCCCGACGCCCCACACTTCGTGCACCCCCTGTATTCACGCAGGAACACTTTCCGTCCCCAATCTCAACTAGGAACATTGTTAGGGAAAATGTTTCTTACTCACAGGCAATGCGGACTCAAACACAGCCCCGCAACACACAACAGTCTTCCTCTCCGATCTCAATCCAAAAACCAACCAACCAGCAACCCATTCCACCCCTCCTCCCCACCCCACGCCAACCCTCCCCTCCCTCCATGGCCCCTCCCGATATGGGAGATATCAGTTCCACACTTACCGACCTCCGAGACCTTATGCGCTTCCTCCGGGAAGCGAACTTCCTTCAATTCATGACACACATGAAATCATACATCCTCCTGGGTAACTCCACACCTGACCCACAGATGAAAACCCTCCTGCTCCTGCAGGCCTTGACCACCTACTCCGGGTTCGATTAGTCATGGACCAAGCCCTCACAGATAGACCCTGTGTTCTCTCCATTCTCTACTGGAATGCCAACAGTATATTTTATCAAATTTATGAATTAGAAAGAGTTCTAGAAACTTACGGCGTAGAAATTTCACTAATTAACGAAACACATTTAAAACCTAGAAAAAAATTTAACATAAAAAATTACACGACATATCGAACTGTCAGAAAATCTAAAGAAGGTGGCACATTAATACTAGTTCACAACCGCATACAACACCATTTAAATAATGTCCCAGTCCTAGAAAATTTAGAATACACATCCATAAACATTCGCACACAAGCAGGTCACATCACTCTAGCGGCTATTTATAATTCCCCCAATAAACCGCTAATCCCAGCTGACTTAGATAAAATAACAACACAGCCATACCCATTTTTCTTAGCAGGAGATTTAAACGCGAAACATACTTCCTGGAATAGTAGAGAAAACAATCAAAGAGGCAGAATACTTGCAAATCATTCTAATCAATATAATTATTTAGTTACAGGCCCTACAGAACCGACATACTTTCCTGCTTGTACAAAATACCAATCAGATATATTAGATATTGCACTTACCAATTTAGATAATGTAAATATTTCATTTGAAGTCCTCGCAGAATTAGATTCCGACCATTTACCTATATCTTGTCAGCTGGAAGCAAACATACTTAAACACCCAAACGCCACTCTTCTAAAAACTCCGGTAACTAACTGGGAGGATTTTAAACTAGACCTAGAAAATATATTTGAAACGCACCAAATAAATATTCCAACTAAAGATCACATAGACTCGGCAACTGAATTAATTCAAAATACAATATTGAAAATAAATAAAAAACACACAAATTTCCTAAACCGTCGACAATTTTTAAAACACTCCTTTCCCGAAGCAGAAATTCTTTTAGCTGAAAAACGCCACGCCCGCCATATTTATCAAAAATCTAGAAACCAAGGAGACAAACAAAAATATTATAAATTAAAGAAAGACCTCCATAATAAACTCATCACATTAAAAATTAATAAATGGGAAACTTTCATGACCGACATAAACAATAATTACACTGATTTCTGGCGCGTTGCAAAAACCTTGCGAGGTCAAACTAAAAAATCCACCTCCCAGCCCATAAAAAACTCAGCAGGAACTCTCTTATACGTTCCAGAGGACAAAGCAAATGCAATAGCCGATTGCTATCAGGACCAGTTTTCACCTAATGCCGATCTAGGAGATCCAAATTTTTCCAGAGATGTACAAACCAATATTACAGTTTTTTTCAACAGAACCATAACAGCAAAACCAGAAGCAATAACACTTAAAGAATTACTGGTACTAATTAAAAAACTTAAAGTCAAAAAAGCTCCAGGACCCGACAAAATTACCTATAAAATTATTAAAAACCTCCCAGCTAATGCACTATTTGCAATACTCAACCTGTTTAATGCAATATTAAATTTCAATTATTTTCCTATAGCATGGCGAACAGCCAAAGTTATCACGATTCCCAAACCAGGCAAAAATCACTCTATCCCAGAAAATAGACGGCCTATTTCCCTACTCAACTCCCTTAGTAAAGTCTTCGAAAAACTGCTTCTAACTAGATTATTAGTACATGCAGAATTACAACAGATTATCCCGGCAACACAATTCGGGTTTAGAGCCCAACATTCCACCACTCACGCCCTCACTAAATTCACCACAGACACCCTGACTGCAATGCAAAAACACGAAGTCACAATAGCCATTTTTCTAGACATTGCTAAGGCATTTGATAAGGTGTGGATACCTGGATTACTACAAAAATTAATTAACTTCAATTTTCCCGACTGCTACATACATTTACTCGCCTCATACTTTCAAAATAGAAAATTCTTTGTTAGTATTGATAATGCCAACTCTACTACTCGCGAAATTACAGCAGGTGTCCCACAAGGCTCAGCAATTTCCCCATTTCTGTATAATATTTTTACGTTAGACATTCCCATAACACATGCCTCAGTACAAATGTACGCGGACGATATGATAATTTACACTCACGACAAAAAACTGCCATATGCTATCCTTCTAACCCAACTTCAAATTAACGATTTAGAACATTGGTTTGAAAGATGGAAAATTAAAACAAATCCTACTAAATCACAAGCATTATTGTTAACTCAACGCAGAATGCAGCCTTCACGCCAAATAACTGTAAATAATATTCCAATCCCCTTCACACAAACCGCAAAATATCTAGGTTTAACAATTGACTCCAAACTAATCTGGACAAATCACATTTCAACAGTAAAAAAGGCAGCACTGTGTAAACTACCGCAACTTTATCCAATTTTAAAAAGCAACAATCTACCCAGACGATTAAAACTATTAATTTACACTGCAATAGTTAGATCAGCCCTTTTGTATGGCAACGAAGTCTGGGGGAACTTAAATAAATTCCTTCTAAACTCTCTCCAAGTCATACAAAATAAATATTTAAGAATCATTATAAACGCAGCGCCCTACACTACCAACCTATCGATACATGAACGTTTAAAAATTCCTACTATAAAAACACTATTACTAAACCGCAATATAAATTATTACAATAAACTACTCTCGCATTCCAATCCCGCCATTAAACGGCTAGGAGACTACGAACCCGATAAAAACAGAAGAATAAAACGCCCTAAAATGCTTCCCACATAATAAATAACGTCTCCTAAACCCGTACACCCGGCCGAAATTCTCCGATCGGTCCGGGACAAAAATACAGTCAGTTTAACAAAACTACCTGGCGCTAGCATCGCGCACATCACTCCGCCTGCTGCTCTCACAGCGAACACACCTCTCTCTACTTCACTAGCTTTTCCTCATCGAGCTGACTGATTAAATATTCTATCCCTAATTATGTCCCCCAAGTTTTTGACATATTTAATTACAAAACACATACTAATTCAATCGCAGTGCTGCCTCTCTCCTCTGAAGACAGAAGCCCCGCCCTTGGCTGAGATACAGCCAATCAGAAAATTCCTTTAATATGAATGCCCGCCCACCGACAAATCCTTAAACCCACTGTCCCACACAGATAACACCTTATATATATATATATATATATATATATATATATATATATATATATATATATATATACATTTAATTACAACATACACACACACACACATACACTAAACATAGTTCTCAAAAAAAAAAAAAAAAAAAAAATTATATATATTATTACCGTCATAGCTAGAAGAAGACCCTGCTTCCTCTGCCTCTTCCTGACATCTTGGTTAACTTCACGGGAATATTTTATAAATTAATAAAACCAACTTTTTAAAGATTTTACCTAACTTTTAAAGACCTACATTTTTAATTTTCAAAATTCCGTGCCAGTAGGGAACGGAACTCCACCGCCTTTCCCCTCATTTTTGCCTATAAAAATGAGGGGAAAAAAGATTGGAACAACCGTGGCTCAGGGGCTATACTGGGTCACAAAACCACACTCCTGACATGCGAACACCGCGAGTGCCAGCTGAAAGTGCCTGTAATATGGGTGATTAGGGCGGGGTGGGTTAGCTACCCCTAACTCTGATCCATTCAAATGACTACCGCTTGGGAAGACAAGGGCCTCGGTCTGTACTTCCCCCGCGCTGAGAGGCCTAGCCTCAATGATGATAAATCGGCGGCATCCACTCATTCTTCATGTGACCTCCGAGGTGGCCGGAGGTGCGATTTCAGGGAGCTCCTGGAGCCATTTCATTACGTGTTTTTCTGAGCTTGGTGTACGAAAATTCCTAACAGTTTAAAAATACCGTTTGTGTTAACAATTGCAGTGAATTTAATAAATATTTTTTAAAAAATCCCCCTTCATTTACGACTTTTTACCGTAATAGAAACACAGTTGCCTATCGGATGCGCTACACTTATATACTCACAGTTCGACGTAAGTACTACTCATTCATACTTCGAACAGGCTTATTTTAATATTTCAGGTACGTGATTGCGTCTGGTTTAAATCGTATTCACAGGCTGAATTGTGTTAATGTGTTATTTATTCATACTGACTAGCTGGATTTCGTTTACTGAGTTTGCACTTGTCGGCATCAGATGTTATTCACATAGTTAAAATTCTCTCTCATGTAAATTGTATTTCTAAGCTTGAGACTCGCATTACGTTTAAGACTCACGTAATTCCACTTATTATTCGCGTAGTCAATCGAAATTTCCGATTCGATGTGTGTAATTCATTCATATGTAGAACACTCTGAATTTCTCTAACGTTTAATTGCATTTGGAAAACAGATCGTTTAACACATAAATCGCATCTTATATATATATATATATATATATAAACGATAAAATTGCAGTGTGTTTAAACGATTTATAAGAGTGTCCTAAGTGCAATTTTATGTTTTTGGGGGATATTGCTCGTAGATGGTAGATAGGCGACTTTGAAAGACGCGATTTACATGTTAAACGATCTGTTTTCCAAATATAAATAAATAAATATATATACATACATAAAAATCGCCTATCTACCACCAACACCCCTCCAAACACCTCAAAATTAGACAAATTAGAAGAAATTTCCTTGAGCCCACTTTTGCACTCAACTCTACACCAATATAAGACCACTCTGGTCAGTCGCCTTTTAAGGACACCACACCGTCAACATCGTACAGAGGTCCTGCTACCCCCTCCACACCCAAAAAGAAAATGTATACCCATATACAAATCCAGAAAAAAAAATCGGATTATGCCTTTATATTAACCGAAGTATGAACCGCTTCAGGTACATTAAATATTTAGGAACCAACCAAACACGTCATACATGGGGTGTTTTATCAAAGGTTTGTTCCCAAAACTGTGGAAGAATCAGCGTTTAGACTATGACAACGTATCCCGTAATGATTCCTGCAGAGAACGTGAAAATGCGTGGCTCGTTATCAGATTTAAATGTCCATATTGTGAGATTTTTCCATCAGAAATGCCCTAAAAGCTGTTCGTAGTATTTTCGCTGTTATTTTAATATGCGGTTCTTGAGGAAGATGGGGGTCACATACTACCTACTACCGCACATACGGATTCGGAAAAAGGGGGGGGGGGGGCACAGTAACGTTTGAAAGCGATACACACGTTTGATGACGAGGCCGTGCAAATTGTATTTCAAGATCGATCTCTGTACTAACCCGAGTACAGCAAATGTCTGCCTAGAACTCGATCTCAACAAGCCAGTATTTACAGCAAGCCGCCAAAAAAAAAAAAAAAAAAAAAAAAAAAAACACTTTCGACGTATAGAACATCAACAAGAGTAGTATGAAAAATGCCGATTCGAGCACAACCGCAAAAAAGTGGCTCAAAAAGTTGTGTTTGGGAGCAGTTGCAAAAAAGTGGCTCAAAAAGTTGCGTTTGGTCAGATCGTAGTCTTTTGAAAAAAAGTTCCATTAAACTTTGCATTTGAGTGCATCTGCAAAAATACGCGTAAAAAGTTTCGTTTTGGTGCAGTTGCAAAAAAAAGGTGGCTTAAAAAATTTGAAAATGTAAAAAATAAAATATTGTATATAATAAAGATGGATCAGTTGCTAAATGTATTAAACGGAACCAAACAATTCAAGAAACTTTCCGAACTTACAATTGGGCAGTCCTATCCCATAAAAAATGCTGAAATAAATGATACACTGTATGGATACAAAGTGATAATTACTTCTGGATATTTTAAAGTAACCTTACCAGACAGATATGTATAGATTTTCAGTGAAAAAGTTTTAAATGATGTTAATCGTGGAGGTAAAAGTTTTCTATATGATAGAATGGTGGATTGTGGTGTTAAACAAATGCATTCCATTCGGTTTTTTTTAAGAGTAAATGACCGTCATCGTATAATTAGACATCAGTTGATTTTTATTTGTGTTCATATCTCTATAGAGTTTTAATGGTTATCCAATCATTAAAACACAATTATAGCTCTGACTTCGGCAATGTGCTACAACATAGTCTAATTAAAAATTTAGATACACGTCTCCAAATTCGACATATAAAGTAGCCGAAACATTGAATTATTTTTCTAAATCTTTCATTGCACTTTCTATAGAAATATTATTCATCTTTATAACATGAAACTTTAATAGTTTTTTAACTATTAAAATTATTGTACATAGAATATGACTACTTCTAACCCAAAATAATATCTATGGTCTCATCTCTAATACCACTGTTCTTTCAGACAAATCAAAGTTAATTAACTTACCTTTTTCATCCTTATTTTCAACTATTATTTCATTAACTTGATTTGTTTGCACTGGAAAAAATAATGGATAAGCTGGTTCGTAATAGATAGTGTCACTAAATCCAAATGTTGTTCTTGGTTTAAAAGTGGCAATTATGCTAGTTTCTCTATGATTATATTCATAATGTTTTAATATCATACCATTGACCGTACAACAGTGTATATTTATTGTTTCAAATAGAGCAAATCTTGGAATTGCATCGCCACAATGGTCCACATTTTCTTTTAGAGTTATATTTTCTACGAAACCCAAAAGCTTTCCTATTGAACCCTGTTTTCCAAGCTGTAATTTAAGCGTACATTTTACTTTCACTCTGTTATTTTATCCAGCTCGAAAGATATATGGCTTTCTTTCCCATCCATTGAATCTACACTAAATGAAAATACCATGTTTATAGTTTTTTCAAGATCTTTTAAGCTATATTGGCCAACTGGAATTTCAACTGCTGATTCCATATAATTCTGGCCCACAAAATATATCTTATTTTTCCCAGAGATAATGTTATGCATTAGATAAGTAGTATAGAACTGAACTAAAGCCAATGAGTGCCCCTCTATCTCTAAAGGGTAATGTAGTAATTTCTTCAACACTGATTTGTTATCTGTTAGTTTGAATACTTTACTCATTTATTATATCATTTTAAAAATCTATTAATAAATGAGCAAGAAAAACATGAAACATGTAGACTGGGATATTAAAATAAGAATACCAGACAAGACTGTATCGAAAAAACGTCATGGATAATTATTACCTAATAATATTAGATGTTTGATAGTGGGTCCTAGTAACTGTGAAAAAACTACAGTTATGATAGATAATTTTATATATGCTCAGGGATGGTTGGACTTGGTACTCTCTATGTGTGTTCAAAAAGTCTGGACCAACCAAAATATATCAATTTAAAGAAAGATATAGATGTAGCATCAAAATTATTTAGTGAACCGATAACATACTTCTTTCCATCAAATGAATAAATGGTTGATGCAAATGAATGTCATAAAGAGTCTGTAGTTGTTTTCGATGATATCATACCTGAAAATCAAAATATGGTAAGGGATTACTATACTTGTGGTAGACACAACGATATTGATTGTTTCTATTTATCCCAGACATACTCAAAAATACCTAAGCAGCTTATAAGAGATAATGCCAATTTTCTTTGCATATTCAGACATATTCATAGTGATTTTGTTGGTGGTGATAAGTCGTTTGAGAAATTTAGGGAGACTTGTTCAAAATGTTGGAATAATGAATATGGTTTTGTTACAATAGATATGACTTGTAAGTTAAATAATAGTAAGTACCATAATAAAATTAAAGACTTTTTAAATTCTTAGATTATAAGTAAGTTTTGTTTTTAATGGAAACACTTCCATTAAAAACAAACATGATCTAATCTTTTTTAATGTATTCATATACCATAACTATTTCAATAAACACAATTGTACCTTCGGGTACATTGTGGACTTTTGGTATTTTAAAAAATATCATATCAACAGGGTATACTTCAAAAGTTTTATACATGCCAATTTTTTTCCATTGATGGTATAAGTTGATAAGACTTTTATATTTTTCTGGTTTTATTATTATTTCAACTATAGTTCCATCTCTCCTAAAAAAAATATTCTGCTTGATTACCACCCAAGTAAAATACTTTATCTTTTGAACTGTATTTTTCAACTAAATGAATGATGTTAATTCTGTTTTTCTGATAGTACTCTAAAGTGACTGCATCCATCGATGCAATGGGATCTCCCACATGTCTTAGTCTTTTTTGTTCAAAATCTATATTATTATCTACTCCCAAGTAAGTAATATAGGCTTTATCCAATGATCTTTTATTTCTTGTCAGTGTGGCTATAAAGTTGTTGAACTGAACGTAGGAAACAAAATCATTAGGATTGATCTTCTCAATAGTTGTATCATTGTCTGTGTGTTCTTTAATTTGATCTTCAATCCAAGAGCTCGTTGATGCATTTCCACATACATCCATAGTTTATTAATAGTGAAATAATTTTTGGAAATTTAAAATTACGTGAAAAGTGATTAAGCACAATTACACACAAATGACCACAAGTTACTTGATTAAAATTTCGAATTCTATCATCGTTATAAAAAATATTACTTCCGAGATATGCTATTAATTGTCGAGGTGGATTTCCACCAAATGAATCAAAATATTATTTGCTATTTGCTTTTTTTTCCAATAGCATATCCAGTGTGTACCAAAGTTTGTTGAAACATCTAGATTAACAATCCCACATTCATTATCGAGTGGCGTGTTAAGTAGCTCATCGATCATAAATACACCCCGAAAGTTTTTAACGTTTAATTTTTTAACCATTTTATCAATATCAAAGTTACTGAGTGGAGTTACTTTTTTTAACATTCTTACCCCGCTTAACTTTCTTCAATCCCTTACCATATTCCTCCATAGCTAAATTATGTCTGCATTGTTCTTCCAATTCTTGGTTTTCATTCTTAGCATTAATTTCTGGCGTAGCGATAGATTATGCACCACCAGCTAACACTCCTAGAGCTCCCAATGCTGCGTAAATTAAGGGTAAAAATCCACCCTTGTGAACTGTCAGACCATTTACAGTTTTCATTTCTTTGGACATTTTCTTAAGTTGTGGAACTGAAATTGTGATAGTCATCCCTTTGCCCTCCTTTAATGTCTTGTTTTTATGTTCCAGTTGGTGTTGCGTTAGGAAAGAATCAATATTCAAGCCATTCAACTCTCATTAGGAACTTGAAATACAATTTTTTTACTTTCATTTATTATAACAAATATTTTTATCATTTCATTTTAATTCCCCAGCCAAGCTTACGTTTTATTTGCATTGCAGATCCAGTAACACCAGCCCACAATCTCTCATTGAGATCAGCATCTGAACTTAATCTTTTGAACACTTTCTTTTCTAGTTCTTTGTCAGCTACATGCCTTTCAGCTAGATCTTTATGATGATAATAAGCTATATCATGTTCCACTGCAGCCGCATCTAGTGGATAAATGGGTTTATCACCACTCTCAATTCTCTCTTTTAGTCTGGTACCCGGACCTAAGTACTGATAACTGGGTGCATGCAACTCAAAAGGTAGTGAATTTATTATGTCATTGAGTAACCCTTTTCTGTGATGTCCCGACTCCCAAAAAGTATGTGGTATTGTGTTTAACATTCATATCAGATATGGTATACCTTTTGGATTATTCACAACAAAGTCACTAAACTTGCTGTTGAGCATATTCATTATTCCAACTTTTTTATTGTAATAGTTATCATTTTCAGCATTCTCTTCCCCATAAATAACGAGAAGTCGATCAATAAGCATCCTAACATCATCTATCCATATGTATTCTTTGAGATAGTCTGTATATTTCTTTATACCTTTCCCATTTCTAGACGAGGGACGTTTCTTTTTTATCGAATCGTAAATAGGTTTAACAATAATTTTCCATTTATTCCCTCTACTCGATTTAGGCATTCCCAAGGTTGGATCATTGTTTTGAAAAACTGTGTTTGTATCTGCTAGGATACAACTATAGTGTTCATAGTCGGTCGCAGTAAAGTCACTTTCTATTACTTTCTTAATAGTTTGTAATTTCATAAAACCATCAGTTCCAGTGTCTGTTCGGCCTTTTACAGTAAATTTGTCATTGTTGAATGTTACTTCGCTATCACCAATATACAATCTAACTTTATCAGCCTTTATTCGAAAAACATCGTGTTTGCAGTCAATTAAGAAATCAGCCACTTTCTTATCAATAAATGTTGTTTTGTAGTTAGTTAACTGTGAGATATCAGTTTTCGAACACCCCAATACTTTGTCATAGCGTTCATCGTCATCGTAAATGCATTTAACACCATCATCATAGCGTTCATCATCATCGCCAATTTGTTTAATGCCATCATCATAGCGTTCATTGGTGCCTGTTTACCAAACAGTTTTCTTTCAAAAGATGTTTCTGTTGGTGTCTGTGGGTAGTCTAAATTCTTAAAAGCAAATAGAACAAGTTCTTTTATTAAGTTCTTATTCTCATTTGTTAAGTGTCCAATTTTTTGTCCCAAATCTTCTATTGCATCTATCAATGGCTGTTCATGTTTTTTTATTTTTATCATATTCATCTTGGCAAAATTTTCTAAAAGATTTTAACTTTTCAATTAGCTGTCTTCTTCTCTCTATATTCTTCTCTATATTGATTGCAATTTTTTGCTGTCTCATTTATTATATAAATTAATAAAATGAACAATGATAACTGTAATGTATACTGTCTCAAATGTATGAAAAATACACTAAGTGATAAAATTTCATATGAACTTACAAATAATAACAAAGTAAGAATTGAATGTGTTTGAAGATGTATGTTTTCCGATAGCGCTAAAACATCGCTATTCAGTGTTGAGGGTATAAAAAACTATATTGTAAATGAAATTCATAAACCAATGCGAAAAAACTTCCCCAGCAGAACTGTTCTATCTTTTGGTACCAATGATCTTTGGCAAGCTGATTTAGTTGAGATGAATTCTGAATCTTTAAAAGGTATACACAGCATTAACAAAGGGTTTAAATATATGTTAACTGTGATAGATGTTTTTTTTTTCAAATATGCATGGACAATACCAATCAGAGATAAAACTGGTGAAAAAGTAGCATTTAAAACTACTTTGAATGATCGCAAACCCACGCATTTACAAACAGACGAAAGGAAAGCATTTTACAATAAATCATTTAAGACATTAATGGTCAATAACAACATAACACACTATTCAACATGTAGTGAAATGAAAGCTAGCACTGTAGAAAGATTTAATAGAACATTGAAGGAGAAAATGTTGGAAGATATTTACTGTGCAGGGAAACTAATAAATGGGTGGCTATATTACCTAAATTAATAAGTGAATACAATAACACTGTTCACAGTACAATCGGAATGAAACCCACCAATGTAAATGCAAAGAATGAAAGTTCTATTCTAATCAACGTGTATGGAGGAGAAAGAAAAATGGTTAAACCAAAGTTTGCAATAGGAGATAAAGTTCGTATAAGTAAAAGTAAAAATTAGTTTGAAAAAGGATATATTCCAAATTGGTCCACTGAAGTATTTGAGGCATGTGAAGTATTGCACTCAAACCCCACGACATACAGAATAAAAGATTTAAAAAATGAACTTATTAAAGGTATTTTTATGAGCCAGAGCTGCTAAAGACCAAATATGATAAAAACTACTTAGTGGAACAAGTTTTGCAAAGAAAAAGAAATAAGCTGCTAATTAAATGGTTAGGTTTTGATAGTAGTTATAATTCTTGGGTTGATAAAAAAAGGCATAGTTGTTTAAGAAATTTTTTTCTATATAATAAATGGATCAACAAAAAGTTGAAAGTTGTGAGCGTCAGTCGTTTCCGCCAAACGACCAAACAAAAAATAATTTTAATGTATACAACAAGCACGTTGAGTTTGATATTGCTATTGGCGATGTATTTTCACATCCGAATGAAGCTTATGTATACCAACAGTATAAGCTAACTAAAAGAGATACAAATGCAGATTATGAAAAAACTTCAACTATTTATCTTTGTGAGAATTTATTCCCATTCCAGTTCTCAAGATTAGATATCTCTAAACATGGTTGTATAATCGAAAGTATTGACAACCCTAATATCACTTAGACAATGATGCATACATTGCTAGATTCGGAATCAGAATCAGCATACTTCCAAATGTCGGGAATAAAACTAGGTAAATATGTTAGGAAAGATAAGCGTAATGAAATTACCTATCCATTAAGATATTTGGTTGTGTTTATGAGAGATTGTAATAAAATATTCTGGAAAGGTGGGTACAAGATCACATTCATTCGAAATTCTAATGATGATGTTTCTTTTTACACAAGACCCCCAAAGAAAGTACATGGATCTGATGAAGATAATAGACCAGATCCTGGTAAAATTGTTATTGAGAAAGTGTAAATTATGTGGCCAAATGTTGAATACAATCCTATTTATGGAGACAAAATTAAAGCAAATTTATACAAACACCCCAAAATTCCAATTGGTTTTACTTATTGGAAATGTCTTGAAAAACCAGTACCTACAAATGCAAACTCATTTCAGTTTGATATAAAAGATCAGTTCAATTCAATCCAATTAGATATGCCAGACTTTGTCATTGTTGGTTTTCAGCAAAACAGAAAAGAAGATCCTGGGCAATTCACATGCGGTTCATTGTTTGACTCTTGTTTTGTCAAAAATATTTCTATTCAGAATGGACAGAATGAAGTGTTTCCCAAAGAGAATTAGAATTTAAACATTGATGATAAAATTTTCGATAAGATGTATACTGCTTACACTGATTTTAGAGATTCAAAGACTAAACTAGATACCCCCTATCGTAATAATGAACTGTGCTTCAACTCTGGGTCATTTATTGGGAGAAGACCATTGTATGTTATTGATTGTTCTTTCAGAAAAACTGCTATTGTTAAAGATCGAATTAATCCGAAACTTACAGTTGATTTTAATAAGCCAATATTGTCTACAACTATTTGTAATGTGGTACTAATAAGCCAAAGAAACCTAATTTATGATGTTAAAAGTGAAAGAATCACAGATGTCCAATAGTGTGCAAACATGTATGGTTATTAGTTTTTAATGGATGGTTATCCATTTAAAACATTTAAATATTTTATTGCCCAAAGTGTTTGATTTTAACCTCTGCTGGAGGTTATCAAAATTAAGATGATATTCATAAAGGTAATCATTTTATTACAATAAAAAATATATTTCATAGTATCACTCTTTTTCAATTTTGTAGTGCCCCTATGGTAGTGTATTAATTCCATCTTTAACAATAAATATTTTATCATCTTTGGGACTTAATGCTTTTTTCTCAACTCAATTGTATAAAGTTCATGTTTCTTACATTTAATAAGTTTCATACTTTTGCACAGCACTTTTTTTTTTTTTACCAAACAAACACTTTCTGTAGTCAACAAAACTAATCTTATTTCTGACTACAGTGTTTTCAACACCCTTTGCTCTTTTATTTACACCACCTTCCACATTTATTGCATACATTTTCGATTTCAATCCAATAAATTCTTCCATTATTTTTCCATTACATTCATCTTTCATTTTGCCAATAATCTTTTTGTTAACTAATGTTATACCACATGGATTATCTTTTTTATAGTCAGAAGTATCAAAATGATCAACCATTTCTTTCATGTCACTGTAGAAGTCTGATGTTTTTATATAATAGATGTACGAATCAGTATCTTGGTAGCCCAGTTCAATATTTTTCCCATACTTTGATATCATTATATTATAGTAAAAATCGTACATTGAGACTTTCGATAGATCAAGTATGCTCATTCCAACATAAATGGGTTTGTTAAAGTACAGTTTTGTTTTATATATATGAACTGCAACCAAAGAGTTAGTAAATATAGTTCTATCTTTAAAGTTTGGTTTAGCCACTAGTTTATCCATTTGCTTAGAACTTGTGCACAACCGTATATCCACTCTGTTTCTAACATTCTCCATCGTTTTTCCAAAAAACAGAATTGTTAATTAATTTGTAGAAATCCTTTCCAAAGTCATTTGTAGACTTTGTTCGCATATTTGTGTTTAGATCAATATAGGACTTGAGCCAATCTGATTTATCAAACTCCAGAACTGTATGGATATTTGCCAACTTCATTCCAAGAGATAGATATTGCTTAAGATTTACATAGTATAATAATATTTTTTCCTTATCATAAAGAGTAGTCAAGAGTTTGGGATTTTTTTAATCTTCTGGTATTTTATTCTCTGATGCCAATGGCAGATTTTTGTGGAGATCGTGTAGTTCATGTGGGTATTCCAAATCAACTTCCAATATATAACCATTTCTAGAATCATCTCATATTATTGTTACATCTATATTTGTATTTCTCCACTTATACCCACCATAGGAAAAATACTGGATAATAGCCCATCCATATAAGTTATTGGCGTCCAGATATGTAAGATCAAAGATTTCCTTTGTTCTATCATAAGCATTATTATTAATTATTATTTGCTTTAGCATATCGCTTACAACATTGTGAAATTCCACCACGAACAGCTTTTTATATCATCAAAATCATGTCGTAATCTGTTAATAATTCTAGTTCTATTGTAGTATGTTTGAGCATAGCATCCCACGCTAACCCTGGGGCCGTGAAATACCATACTGGATCTAGCTGATATGTTTAGAGTCATGCATCTCTAAAATTTTCCATTATATCAGACAATATCAATACATCAGATTTGTTATAGAGTTCTGTGTACTCTCTTAAAGATTTTATGTTGAATTTTTCCCACACCTTTCTCGCAAATTTTTTAATCTTCGTCTGTAATGTCATATTTATTGAGTTTGTTGTAAAATGCATCTTTGGATGGAAGTGATGTCTCACAAAAATTTTCATCATTATCCATGTAGTCATATGGATAAACACCTCTTCTTATAACAAAGTCAAGAAGTTCATTGGAAAAATGCTTACACGTTTCTCGGAATTGGTTTCTGGAAAGGTTGCTAGAGAGTTTATCGATACTAGTAGCCACAAATTAAAATGAGTCAATAAAGCTAAGATTTTCACTTTCACATACATGTTTCATAAAAGAAATACATTTTTCTTTGTTGTTGGGAATTAGATCAATTTTATTTTCTACTTTCCCAAGATCTCTTATGAATAAATGTGTGTCATAACCAGATAGATTTTGTATAAACACTGGGACAAAACATTGTTTAAAACTGTGTAATAAGACGGAGAATCAGAATGTGTATGTTAACTTGTAAGTTGCGAAGTTCAAACCAACTACGTAAACGTAAAATGGGGCCATGCTTGCATCAGAGTATGTGTGCGCGCAGGCGATGTCATTCAGAGTCGACGGCGAAGGCGGAAATCGTCACTAATAGACAACAATTTGACTCCACCTTAACTGGTCTTCGTGTTTTCAGCAACATAAATGTTTTGTTCCAGTGTCCAGCGGTCTCCGAGCAGGCCTGCAGCAGATTCCAGGATTGACACTCCAACATGTGCAGTCCCAGCAGGTTGCTGTGGTGCTGGATACCACCTGCATGGTGCGAGCTGTCTTAGTCTACTGCCTACCTCAGAGATGAACTCATCCCCATCCCTGCCGAGTTCACCGGACGGGAGTTGCAGCATTAACAAACAACGCATTTCTACCAACAGTGGTATTATTTGTCTATGTTTCTACATCTAGAATTTTTCAGTTTACCACGTGCTGTGTCATTAAAATACGCCGAAACAAAAAAAGAGGAAGTAAGGTCCGACCTGTATACTTCAGTTTATTTGCTGTGATTTATGTTTGGTGTAAAAGTTCCTAAACAAATGTGATACGTGTCACTTGACTGACTACATGGTAAAGACAAGACCTTTTTAATTTCATATTTGCCCATAAACTTATAGTAAGCTGTTTTAGACATAAGGTTAATATGTTACAAATATTATATAGTACTTATTTTTGAGATAAATGTTTAAATGTTATTAAAACATGTGTTGTGTACCTTACGGAATATTACGCAATTTGTATAAGTAGCCTACCATTTATGCCTGGGTTTCTTAAAATTATTCGACATATTATATTAAAAATACGAGTCAGCAGAAAAAAAACTGTAACAAAACCATCAACTGTGATTTGTAGATTTTTGTTGTAATGGTAGACATGATAAAGTCGTTGTTCAAATGAAATTTCAGCGAAGCATAACTTGCAAACTAGAAATTCAGCGAACTGCAAAGCAGCAAAAATGTTTAGAAATTGTATTTTGGCAACAAAAATGCATTACGATTTAACGACACCCATAATCTGAATAACATCAGTCCATTAAATGATTAAACTTTATCTTTACAAGCTTTGTAAATTTGTATGTAATTTCTTTTGAAATATTCTGTGGAATACTTACTAAGACAGTATATAAAAGTATCCACTGGTTACCTGTATGTCAAAACAAAGCTGTCCACATTCCATATTGACGTTGAAGTCTTTGTACGGAAAAAAAAAAATGTGTGTTTGAAATCCTAAAACAATTTTGATATTAATTTTACAAAATAAGAAACTATTGGACATTTTGACTCTAATTGTGTGAATGGCTTGCCAATCACGCTACCAAATAATACATTATTATAATTGTACTGTTCTAGCATTGAATGCCATATAGTCATAAAAGCAAAGAACGTGCATGCTTTCTTTACCAGTCCAAAATGTGGGTGAATCCTGATGATGTGCACTGAGAGTAGATGGAAATAGTTCTTTTGAGCACAAGGGTTTGGGGCTGAGGCGCCAATGTGCCGCCGCCATTTTGGTCCCGCCATCTTGTTTCCAGTCACCATCTTGTTCCCATTCGCCATTTTGTTTCCCATTTCATCCTCTATCATTCTATGGTTTTTACATGCTATATCATGCTGTCTTGCCTCTTTCATTCTATTTTGTATCTCTCTCATTTCATCTTGTCTCTTTCATTTCGCCTCCCTCTTCTCGCTCTTGTCGCCTTCTTTGTCCACCATCTATGCAGTTACCTCGCCCAAGTCGTGAAGGACACACTAGGGACACTGCGTAAGGTTGGCAGCTATGCTGTGCTGGTTATAAGGGGTACAAAGCTATAAAGACATAAGATCGTCTCTCCAAATCAAGCTTTTATTTACACAATATTATAAAAGCCACTCGACTCAAAAATACACTTGGATTACAATCTCTCGAAACACCCATTAACTCAAAAACATATAACATATAATACAAAACATTCTATAAAAATAAATCATGACATTTATGCCTTACAAAATTAAGGTAAACTACCACTTTAAACAGTCCACCTCAAACTAATTATGCAGATATCAAATGCTTCTTTGCCAGCTTACTTACTTTCAAAATCAATTTATATATCTATATCAGGACTGTACATGTTCCGGGCCCAAGTACCATATATTATAAACATAATATTTATTAAAAATACAGGATTATAGCATAAATAAATCGATTATATACGACGTCCAGCGCCTTTATATTTTAATAGTTCAAGGTCTCTACTACTCTATTTGATAGTAAGCTTCGCTGTTATGTTGCAGACACAATAAACCAATGTCAAATGTCAATATACCAAGTGTTGGTTACACACGAGTGGTAACCTACTCTTTAATTCAGTGACCTGTTGTTACCACTTGAATTTTTACAACTATAGAGTGAGTATAAATGCAAACACTTTATACCGGACTACTTAAAAACATCATTTTATAACTTGATATTGCTTTGGAGCCTCAAGACGGCTATATTTTTGGGACGTCGGCATTAACAGCAGCTAAAAACTTCTACCACTCATGACCAAACTCCACTCTTTCATCATCATAAAATGCGACTAATGGAATTTTAATACACTGAATGATTTTTTGAAACAGTTACAACACTTCGTACACCTTCAGAACCTTCAATTAACACCGTACTTAAGTATAGGCGTTTCCAATGATGAACATTTGGTACCGAAGCTGACCAAAGCTCCTGTATTTCAAAATTCAGAGTTACAAGTTGCATCAAACACCAAATTAATGCTCTGAGAGTGATCTTAAAATTGCCGGCTTATAATGTCCCACACTTTTACTACCTTTGGGGTGGCTCTCTAAATAAACACCAGAGTTACCACTAGCTTCCATTGATTACCTAAGCTGGTTACCATTTCCTCCACAGCATAGCTCACATTAAAATAAAACATTTCTAAAATACATATTTACTATATCTTCATAAGTCTTGAGAGCTCTAAAAAGGGAGCGTTTTAAAATTTTTATGACCTGTAACATGCACATGTTATTTGGCAACCGACTACCATACATTAAATGGAGATCCAATTAAGAAAAGAAGCAAACACACTGGAATATTAGGCCCTTGTACTACTTCAGCTCCAAAGTATTTGTACGTCACTTCAAATAATCCCTAGCTAAGGGTAAAAATATTTAAAAACAGTTATTCTAATTCCCATTACTTATATGCTGCCAGTGCAAACAGGTGTCAATCGTGGTGCCACGATTCTCCCTATGCAACATATTTCTTACTTCGAGCAAGTCAAATGGGGAAACACATAGAGTCTAACAAAGGCTTCACACATGTATCTTAAGTTTCCAAAATTCCAAAAAACAAGCCGTGCATCACACCGAATTAACATAGGTATCACCTCTCCACATACACAGAGAAAACCCCTTGCCACCCCGACTCATCTTTGGCGAAGTTGCACCACAGCCATCGTACATGATGTCTACCCATGATATTCATAACTATGCCTATGTACTCTCAGCATGACGATGAAGAATGCTGGCCTAACCAAGTGAACACAACCAAATGAAAAGGTCGAAGAAGGACCACCGAGTCTAATCATTGCCGAAGCTCAGAGTGGGGGTAGACCGGGCCCTTGTGAGGGCCCTTTACCACCCAGACGGTTTTCATATCTGATGTGGAGGGAAGGAGAAGCTAACCCCCTCCCCCCTCCACACCCATCAAAATATTTTAGCCAAGCTGCGTTTGTTGTAAGGAATGCTGAGTTTCCCCAGCAAACCCTGGTTCCCGAGGTTCCCCTGCCTGTACAGGTTCGTGGGAGGAGGTAACAGTGAAGCTGCTACCTATTTTTGCCTCTTTAATTACGCTAATTTAGAAAAATGTAGTTTAAGTTATAGACTGGACGAGAGTTTTTTAGACCCCTTGCCAGTCTTTCCTTGTTAAAAGAGAAAGCTAAGCCCAAACAATCCTGTGAATTTAATTGCGAAAGGTCTGGGTAAAGGCGTTGACTGCAGTGAAATGAGGTGAGGTGATTGTGTACATGAGCTGGTGTATATATCCTAAGATAAGTAGATCAGTTAAATTATCCTGTATTACAATCAATCATTCTCAATTTCCTGAGGCGCTGTAAGTACCCGAGTCCTAAGACAAGCTGGAAATGTATGGTGGAAGCACGTTTATAGTATAATTCTGTAAAGTAAGAAGGCTTTAACTTAGAATTGTAATAATATTAATATTTATTAACGGAAAACTTGGATCGGAGGCGGTATTTGTATTTTACGAGAGCTTCACGTAAGAAAGGAGACAGTACCGCCATCTCTAGGTGGAGAAATCAAGACCACGCCCCCGGGAAGTAAACAGTCAATCAGAACAGGCCCTGCTAGAAGCGTTGTTTGGAGAAGGATGTGTGATTTGATGGATGTTTGGACCTTGAGCAACTCTAACGAATGTAATGTTTTGATATGTGTGTGACGGGGGGATTTGGGCATATAATTTAGTTTTATGGAGTTTTAAGATTTTTTTCGAGAGTGGGTTTTGGTTATGACTGATGTGTGAATTATGGAACAGCTAAAAAAATAGAGAACTAAGCCGCTTAGGGGAAGGTGTGCGCACCTAAGCGAGATCGGTAGTAAAGGTAAAGTAATAGCATTTTGCATGCATGTGATCATGTGAAAATGAACTTTTGTTATCCTTCCTTCATTGTGTTAAAACATATTTCGTCCAAACAGGAATATAATTATACGATAATGCAAAAAGTACAAACATCCATTTGCACATGATTCCCCACCCTATGGGGCAATGATGCATTAGGGTTGGGTAATGGTGCGCAGTAAAAGCCAAGTTTGGGATTGGGATGGGAAAAAAACATACTTTAAGAAAGTAATAGGTTAGTGCAAATGCAAGTCACCTATTTATTTTATATAGGCCCTACTACAGATAGAAGAAATATCAAACAAGTTCTAAACATTTTAAGCCACTAAAATATTGTTCCTTTTTTAGTTCATTTTGCAGATGCACAATAATCGCACACATGATCTTTAGGGGTATCTGCACCAGTGCAATCTGCATGATTTCACGAAGAACATAACACACATCTATACCACAATTATTTGTCCCTCCCTATTTCTCCACAGATACAACATAATTCATTAGGTTTTTTGCTAAGTGTGGGTCAAACACTGCATTTCATCCAGTTCATCATCACCATCATCACAGAGGTAGGAAACATCTTCAGATGCATCATTTAACACTGGTGTTATTTGCTTCTTCGGTTTTTTCTTCCTCTCCCTTTCATAACTGACAATGATTGGTCAATGCCTCTTCATGCATTTCTTGTAGGTTTTCCTTTCTTCTTTGCTTTCTTTTCTTCCTTCATTTCCTTCTTCTCATGCACTTCATCTAATTTTCGTTTCACTGGTGTGCTTGTCAGTATTTCTGAATGTTGTTTTTTATGTGACTTTTTTCCTGGTTGTCTTTGACTTTTATGATCTGCCTTCTTTGAAATAGGAGACATATGAGCCAAGAATGTGTTGATTGTAGATCCCGATGGTTCGGAATCTTGAACAGGTTGTTCATCTGGCTGTCTATCTCGCCCAACACATGTTCAAGGGGTGGTGCAGATTTCGTAGTTTCAGGCTGATGACTAACTTAAACTGTGACAGTCCTTACTTGGTTGGCAGGAGCAAAATCGTCTTCTTTAAACTTATTGATGTTTAGTAGTAATATTCCAACAGAGTGAAAACCTGTAACTGCCTTTTCCACTGTGGCGACTTTCATAAATGCCTTATTTAAGAGCTCTGCTATGTCATATAGCATAATTTCTTGTGACCTGATGTAGTTAGGTAAAGGTCATATTCCCTGTAAAGAGCACCCTTTAGAGGGCCGAAAAATGTCGAATCCAATGGCTGAAGGCGATGTAGTGTGTGGGGTAGAAGTGACACCATATGAATGAAGTTTGTTTTGCAGAAGTCGTAGATCTCAACAGAAATATGGCTGCTATGATTATCGAGAATGAGGAGAATCGGATCACTTTCAGTAGGCTTGGCATGCTTTGTGAAATAGTTCAACCACTCAAGAAAAAGGCCCCCATTTATCCACCCATTTTTCGAACATTTGTTGGTGGCACCAATAGGTCCATTTTTTTTAAGTGTAGAGGTCATCCTTTTCCAGGTATATATTAGCATTGGCAGGCTGTAGTTCCCAGAAGAACTCATAGAAAAACAGCCGTTATAGTGCACCTCTTTCAGCAGAAAAAGCAGCCCCTACTCTTTTGGCTCCTTTAGGTGCATAGACTTTTGGGCATTTATTTTGAACTTGAATGTGTCCATAACTTTCTGAAGGCTAGAGTAGAATAACCCTGTTTCTGCAGCACTAAACAGCACAACTCTATTTAAACTAGTTCCTTCTGGCTGTCTGAGTACTACATCAGGATTTCTCTTTAAAAATCCATAAAGTCAATCCTTCCCAGATAAACCTTTCTGTTTATTTAAATTATGACATATGTTTTTCTCTTCAGCATACCTAAATACCAAGCACTTGATTTCTGTTGGCGTCACACCACAGAATAATTTGGCCAGTGTCAGGATATATTCCTTCAACTCTGTCTCAACTTCTTTTGGGAACACAGCTTTACGTCCTAAACAAGTTGGAATAGGCCGTAATTCCAAAAGTTTTTTCTAAGAGTTTACTCCAGAATACTATAACATATCCTTATTTTCCTACCCTCACCTCTAATCATTTGCAAACTTCTCTGTAAATTTTCTGGAGTGTAGGAGTTAATTTTCATCTTTCGGGAGTACGTTCTTGTCATCTGAGAACAAAAAAGCAAGAGCTTGGCATTAATGTCATTTCTAATTTACTCATATGAGGGGGAATCGTGCGCATTTCCTAACTCTCCTACTGCCTTACTGCACACCATTGCCCTATTACGATTTTGGAACGAAACATGGCCATCATGCGAAAAATATTATCAGTTTAACAAGTGGCATGTGTGGAACCATACCAGTAAATTACACACTTTATTAATATATTTACTTAGAAATATTTGAACAAGATCTGTACAATCACCTTCTTATTTCCTGGCAGTAAAAAGTAACATGAAACAGCACACTTTTCTTTCTCCACCTCTCACATTACAACTACAGAAATTGCGCTATCTCTCTTGTCTGGTACTTGGTGGCTTATCCATCGGTAGAGCGTAGCACCAGCCGGACTCAAAAATATTCACGCATTCCCAAGAAACCGAGGTGCGCACGATTCCCCACTGTGCACGATTCCTCCACCTTCCCCCATGCCTAGCAGAACAGAAGGCACCTAATCTTAGTTCCCAAGCTTGTTCAGAATGTTGTTTGGAGAAGGATGTGTGATTTGATGGATGATTGGACCTTGAGTAACTCTTAACGAATGTAATGTTTTGATGTGTGTATGATGGGGTGGTTTGTGCGTAAAATTTAGTTTTAAGTAGTTTTAAGTATTAGGTATGTTATGTGCTTATTTATTTGTAAAAGTATAAAATATTCTAAGTTAAAAAAATTTAAGTTTAAGTAAATTTTAAGAATTTTTTTTATTTAAATGTATTTAGTTTTTAAGAGTGTAAAATACTACATAAGTGTGTTTAGTTACTATTGTTTATACTATTAATATAGACCGCAAAACAGTATTCCCCTTGTTAAAATCGTTGTTAAATTTTAATAGTTAAATTTTTTTAAAATTATAATCTATTTTCTTGCAAAATGGAAAAACCACAATTAATATGTAAAGTTTTTTCCTTAAACAAATAATGTTCAAAATTGGGCTTAAAATTTAATGTTGTGTTGTAAATACAGTTCACTCGCTTGTTACAAAATGCAAAAGCTGCGCATTGGGAAAGACAAGTTAGGCGGGGCGAGGAAGGTCACAAAGAACAGTGAATTGTATACTGGACTAGGGCTGAGGGATGGCAGTCCACTGTGGTGTGGGCTAGCGTCAGCGGAGGGGTGGTGAAGGGGAAGTGGCGAGTCTACCTCCTGGCCATATCATGCAGGTGACTACAGCGCACGCATGGTGGAGCGCAGCAGGGAGGTTGATGGGCGGTGGAATGGAGCATGTCTGTACGCTACCACCTGCTGCAGACAAGTGTTCAAACTTGTTCCACTCTATTGTTTTGCTTCGCTGTGCACATCTCCCATCACCGTGCATGGTCCATCCTGCACACAGCCCAAACTCTCGCCTGCTTCCTATTTTGTCGCACTGTCCCATGCGGCCTAACTGCTAGTTACCTGACTTTTGCTACCTGTCTCCTTCCTCGTCCGAGTATCTTTTGTAAACATGTTGCTCGCACTGTTGAAAAATGTGGCAGCCCAATGCTTTCCCAAGCACACATCATTGCTCTCTCATAAAAGTTCTTTATAATAAAAAATGTTCCCCTTTTGTTTATGATGTTACTAACACATATTCTATTTACAGAAACATTGTGGTAAGTGAGTAAAGTGGGCTTCTTTTCTTTTTTCAGAACAACGCTGCAGTTTACATTTATTTATTGTGGTATTGAAACTACTGCACCAGGGAAACGAAAGAAAATTTTTAGGAAGGAGTCAAAATGAGTGAGCATTAGCAACAAAGTATAGGCAGTTTGCTGGAAGATCTTTGCGTAAGCGATTTAGATTCTGAATCGCAGATGGAAAGAGAGCCTAGTACAAGCTCTTAAGGCATTGCTTCTTTGTCTAGGCAGAAACGTTTCGATCTTTTGCTGGATGACTTATATTTGAGCAATTCGAGCACTGACTTGCTCATCGATAGACCGTCAACAACAAAAGGTTGAACCATATCTGCTTCCCCCAAACAACAAAAGGTCGATCTCTTGCTAGATGATTTATTTCTATCTGACATGGAAAATTTGTGTGATACAGAAAGTGCTTCTTCCATCTCACAGCCGACTTTCGAGTTAATTAGAGAGATTTCGTCTAGGGAG
Organism: Dryococelus australis; assembly: GCA_029891345.1. Classification (NCBI taxonomy): domain Eukaryota; kingdom Metazoa; phylum Arthropoda; class Insecta; order Phasmatodea; family Phasmatidae; genus Dryococelus; species Dryococelus australis. The sequence continues at coordinate 185,149,328 of CM056997.1, read as the reverse complement.
CCAGAACATAATTCGTTTTCTGAGTCTCCAGCCTCAGTGGGGCATTTGCAAGACGTGACATATGAGCTATTGGCTATGCCGTTCGCAGACAGATTAAGTGATGAGCAGATAGTTAACGATAGGCTTAACAGTGATTAAGATTTTTCTCGCTTTTTCGCAAGGTGTAAGACCCCTTCCTTAAATTTAGTATTAGCATCACCCTGGCCTATTAGAATATCCGTTACCATAGCAGGTAAGTACTTGAAAATGTCATAACAACAACAACAAACAGTCCAACTACTTCTAAACTAACACAAGAACAGAGGGAGGCTGGACATATCCCACCTTACCAATCATGCTGACACCTTCAGCTGTCACACCAGTGCAGGTTGTGCCGGTGGTGCAGGTGCACCTAAGACGACTCCACAACAAGTATTAGTGTCACAAATAATTGGTCACAATTACAGCTTCTTCCGCATCGTGGTTCACGTCATCAATAAGCCATGTCGAGCACTAATCGACACTGCAGTATCGAACATTTTCATTTGGGAACTGTTGAAGCCATTCCCACGCCAAGACTTTGTTACTTTACATTATTCACAAGTTTATGTGGCTGTTAAGTGGCCAGAATAAATAAAAATGATGTAGTTCATGCATGATCAGATTTATTAATTATTATTCCTCATATGAGGCCAAACATGATAAGTCTCCAGTATAGCACGGAGTGCTCTTAAACAGACAAAAGGGCGTGAATGGCGATACAAAGAACTACGTGAACATTGCATCCCAGTCGTTTAAATACACACTGGGTTGTCGAGTGGCACTCTCCCCGGATGAAAACAACCTAAAATATTCCTGAATTTAAATACTGACTATTTACACACTACATGGTTGGTTCTGAACATGAAAATCTGGGGAGGACACAACCACATGTCTGCTCAACGGTGAGGCATTGATGGTACTGATTTGGCTAATGGCTCACTGCCCTCTCAGTGGCTGGCCATTCCCACCATGGTATCAAAAATACTGTTATTTACATTATTTCAGTTAATGTAATAAGAATGTTGATGTCAGATGAATGATTGTAACGTGAAACATAGTATGAACTCTTATACAACACTCTGAAAATAATAATTAAAGACAAAATAAATGTATAAAAACTTATGACCTTAAGATGGTAAACATACAGTGTACTTATACTTAACAGTGTACAGGTTGCCTGCCTTCGCACATGTTCTGCATGTTAATTACTGATTCTCTTTTTAAACCTATTATCTCCATCCACTAAATTAATGACGTAGGCCATGTTACTACCATTGAATTCATTCATAACATTTCCAATGTACAAGTTAGGCAAAAGTGGGGTTAATTAGCCACGTTTTGCAGCTTGCGGTTGCTAACTTAATGCCCTGAGCGACCTAACCTCAATATTCTGATTAGTACTGCTCTGAGTACTAACTGGTACTGTCCACTACTGGTTTACTCTTATTATTTATTTTATACAACTGACAAAAGGATAGATGAGCAGAGATTGCACATTGATGATAAACTTACTTATAATTAATGAAAGCTTGCATTATAACAAAGTGATGTGTGTGGATTCAATAAGACGTGAAGCTTCTTCTGTGCGAATTTGGTGTGACAGTTAATAACAACAATTACATAACTCTCTCTTAAAATTAACAAGCAAATATACTGAAACTGGTGATAAATTCGGATGTGGTAATTCCACTCACCGTTTTTTACATATGTAATGTGCCATTTCGTGCACATCGTGCATGGTGCACTATGTTTAGGAACACATGTGAGACACTGATTTAATAATACAAAAAAAACAATGCAAGAACATTTTTTTAAAATTCAAAATATCACCCTTAGAATTTAATATGATCATGTGTAGAATATTACATGCTGGTATGCTAGTTTAATATTTAATTATATATTTGGCCACATGCTCAAGCATTACAGGTAATGAAATGAAACTTTTTTTTTGCTGGCCAAAGATTTTTAGGAGAAAAAGTTAATTTTTCTCCCAAATATCTTGGGTTTCATTAAAGAACAGTTATCTAAATAAATTTGCTAATTCTGCCAAAGAAAGGAGTTGGGTAGTTGTTATACACCCCGAAAGATGGCAGCACAAGCAATAGTTCTTAGCTAGGTTACAGATAGGGCTAGTGGTTTGTTGAAGTAGCATTTACTACTTCCAGGCACTAAATGGCAGTAAATAATCGGGGGGAGCTTTAACATTGCTGTGAACGCTCTTACCCTATATAATCGTTGCTCATAACCTACTATGACATGTTGGGTGCATATGGTGTTTACACAGTGATATAAACAAACAAAATATTTAAAAGGAAAAGCACAAACACTCACTGGCTCTACTTTAACACATAGCAAGCAAAATGTTACACTTAAATTTATACAACGCATTTATGCACTCCACTGATGTGGTCGAGGTACTGTATGAACCTGTGCTTAATGTACTGGTTGCACTGTCGTTGCAGCTCGGCGCATGTGGGTGTTGAATACTGTGGTCGAGATGAACAGGCTAGGTTAGTGAAGCCTGGAACACATCACTCTGTGTTCCTTGGTAAACAGAACAAAACACGTTGGTGGGACCTGCAGGACATCGACTTTATTTTAGCCAAAAAGAGAAGCAGACAGTTTACAACATCGATCCCTGACCAGCTGGGAATGTGCCGGTAGTGCAGTTGGACAACTTGGGCCACACTGTGCTAACGAAACACTAAAAGGAGATGCAGAGACTACTGAATGAAAGGCGGGACATATTTACAGTTGCTGACCCGTTATGTCTCACAACTGTAGTGGAACACAGTATCCAATTCACCACCTACCAACTGATGTACGATCATTCATGGCAATACTACCCTCACCAACGTAAAATCATCACACAGCAAATCGCACAGATGCTCGAGGAAGGAATGCTCGAACCATCCGAGAGCGCCTACAACTCCACAATCACCTTAGCACCAAAGAAATATGGAACTTGGCATTTCTGTGTCGACTTCCAACACCTCAACCTCATCACCAACAGCGTACCGCCACCGTATATCCACATCAAGAATGCCCTGAAAATGTTGGGGCCCGCCAAAGCGCTCACAACAATCGACCTTCTAATTGGCTACTGACAGATACCTGTCAAGCCAGAGAATCGCCCCAATATCTCCTTCACTGTCTCTGATGGCCAGCACTTTCAATTCTGCGCCAAGCTGTTCGACCTGAAATGTGCAGTATAGACATTTCAGTTAATGATGGTGCAAGTGTTGGACAGGCTGGTGGGTGAGTGTGCACTGGCATATCTGTACTATTTAATTGTATTGTCGGAGGCGTGGGCAGACCATGTACATCATCTGTCATTGGTACTCTACACTTAGCCATCAATGGACTCACATGTGCAAATCGTAAGTGCCAGATTGGCAAGGAAAATATCCAGTTATTAGGGCATATCATGGACGAGAAGGGAAGCCGCTCCACTCCAGAACAGTTACAGCTCATTGAGGATTACCCTACACCAATGGTGCGGAAACAAGTGAGAAAGTTTTTCGGACTTGTAAATTGGATATGCGAATATATCCCAGAGTTTTCAGTAGTCACATCGCAAATCATCGAACTCATATCTACCAGCATCCGATTCAAATGGCAGCAAGAACAACAAAACATTTTCGAGGAGATCAAGCGTCGATTCAGGGGCTGTTCTGCACTTGCACACCACGATCCTACACATCACCTATACATGCAAACCGACACAAGTGAAAAATAACTGGACCCAGTGTTATTTCAAATTGCGGACGACAGAACACGCTGCATTCTGTATTTGAGAAGCACAAAATTCGCCCAGTTGAGCGATGGTACAATGTGAACAAGAAAGAATGTTTGGTGGTAGTGTGAAGCTTAAAGAGATGCTACCCACTTCTGGTGTATGAGCGCTTCACACTACTTACAGACAACACTTTTTTTTGTGGCTGCATAACACCAAGGCGAGCTGCAGCAAGTTGACCCACTGGGCACTACTGCTACAGTCATATGATAGTGAAGTCCAGCATATAGCAGGTGAAGAGAACCAGAAGGCAGAATATCTCTCTCTCACATTGGGTGGAACATTAGGGTGTAAAGAGGAGGAGTGGAAAAATGTACTAACCCTCCCTACCACAGAGCTAGTGAGCGCTGCCACTCCATCTGTGCAGTGCCACAACATAACAACCTTGCCAACCACACTGTCACTGTTTGAAATAAAAGAGGAAGACATCAGTAAACAAGTTTACTACCCCACAATAAACAAGTGGAAAACAACACGTGAGCAACAAACAGTCGACCAGTGGTGTGTAGTGGATGTTTGTTTACAATCTCGCACGGATAGTAACAGCAACAAGCGGCGAATTTTTGTGCCTACCACAGCACCTGAACTGGTGCTACATTACACCCGTTCGCAAAACCTCACAGTTCTTCCAGGCGCAGCTCAAACCCACAGGAATGTACTCAAATGCTTTCATTGGCCGGGCATGTCAACAAATGTGTGGTGTTTCGTGCAGTAGTGTATTACAAGCAACTGTTTCATGGATGCGCATAGTGATGCACAGCAGCAGCAGCAGCAGCAGCAACAAAAACCTCGCCTCCATACAGAACCATTTGAGACAGTGGCCCTTTACTTGGTGTGTCCATATCCACGCACACCAACTGGGAAGCATTTTATTATTGTGGTGACAGACTTATGTTCGAATTGGGTAGAGGTTTATTCAGTATCGAGTGCGCGAGCTAGGACAGTGGGAAAAGAGTTGGTAAATGAGTTTTTTCTCCCGCTGGGGCTACCCGCGAACACTACTGGCAGATAACAGAACTCAGTTCACTGGCTGCGTATGGCGGGAATTTTGCACCAAGTGGGTTGTACATCACCATACCATTGCAGTGTACCACCCACGTTCAAACACTACCAAAAGGCAATATAAAAAACTAAATATGCAACTACGCCTATGCATTGGTAAAAACCATGCCTCATGGGCTGAACAACTGCCCGCTGCATTATTTACTCTGTGTATGCGAACCAACATGGCTACAAGGATAACTCCAGCCCAGCTGCTGCAAGTCCGCGAACTTCCACTCCTCTAAGAGTTAATGAGCAGGGAAGGGGTGCGCACCAGCAGTCCTGCAGGAATCTCTATTGCTACGCGCAGCAATAGACACCTGCTACTCCCAGACGCCTCCTCCAGCTATGAGCCGGCCAGCCTGTTTACATCAGAACACATCCTCAATTAGATGGCCAGAAAGGATTTTGCGTGGGCCTTAGCAGAGAAGTGGATGGGGCCTGTACATCATCATTCAAGCACTAGGTGGAACTTGTTTTAATGTCTGCCTCAGCCCACGTAGAATCGCAGTCTTTCATCGCAATGCTCTGCGACTCGCCAGCACCGTCGTCACGACGCCCAGCATTAGTACCTAATCACCAGGGGGAAGTACGGATGCAACACGCACATTACTATCCAGTGAAGTCGAAATCAGACCAGTCAGCCAGCTCGCTGACAGCACCATGCCAGTAATGTCCTCAGCGGCGACACCCAACATCACAACGTCTACAGGGACTCCCAAGAGCGATGCTGTCTTGTATAGCGCTGTTCAGCACAACAACATTACACTGCAGACCAATCATGAAATCATGAGCGATGAGCCAGGATTGCCAGGAGAGGGCCCCACCTGATAGTGTCGCAATGTCCATGAGAAGTAGGGTGTTTTCGGCAGCAAGTTCATCATCACCAGCATCATCGGGAGCATTGTCAGTTGGGAAGGGAGGCACACCATCATTGTGTGTTGGGGACGCCCACCATCCCAATATATGCCGCCCGCATTATGCTAGGAGTGCCAGCAGCAGTTACGAGACGTTGACAGGGGAACACTTCCGTCCCCCTCCCTCAGGTTGTACCAAGAGGGCTCATTTCGTCCAGCATTCCATGTGCGCGGCCCCGAAATTCACTAGCGCCCACCACACTCGCCATGGTTTCGTTGCCGCAGTCAAATCTACAGCCACGCCCATCAAAGCGACAGCAGCTGCCACTCCAGTATAACTAATGGCATCGGAACCTGCTGCAGCCATAGACAGGTTGTTGTACCGACTAGATGGAGAAGCTACCGACGAGTGAACAGCCTCGAGAGTGGAGGGGCGTTTGATGTGTACCAAGCATCCTGTCCTAGGCTGTTCCCCAAGCTGTCAGCAGCAGTACTAGCTTCTGTTCCACGTGAGTGCACTCGAGTAGCGCACCAGTGCATTTGTTTTGTGTATATTTGATATGTGTTTATTTGATTGCCTTTCCAATGTTATTGTATTACGTGCATCGGAAATAAATATTAAGTGCGAAGTATTCAGATTTGTTTGAGAGTCATGTTATGTTAGTGCATGCTGCAGGCATGAGCAAATCGAGGGCCGGTTTCACCAACATGGAATAAACTAGGTTCCAGCAAAGCAATATTTAGGGCCGGTTGCAACATCATCGCCCCGATCCGAGATCGAATGATCCTAGTTCCGAATCAGGCTCCAGATTTGTCTTGGTTCCAATGTAAAAGTGTTGCACCAACGAAATTTCGTGATTCTGGATCTCAGATTCTTCGTTTCCTCGATCTTGGTTCCAAAGTGAGAGATCGATATTAAGTATGAGACAAAATTTGCTATTAGTTCGTAATATATAGAGATGGGGAGTCTTTTACATAACAGGTATTTTACCACGAGTTCAAACTTGTAACACTTATCTGTTTGAGTACGAACACCAAGTAACAGGAATGTTAATACTCATGTTCAAAAAGCTACAAATGTATAGATAACTAAAACGAATGATTTTTCCTATTAAATAAATGCACTACATGCTTCGATCAAATAAGCACAATCCATTTCTCATCCCTATATCTGTTTGGCTTCACTTTAATTATTTACGTACAAATAAATGCTACAATTCGCGTAAAAAATTGTTATAACTAAGTGTTTATTCGTTTCCAATACTACTCACTAGATAGCACTGCTGCTATTGCTGCATATACCGGTACCGTAAAATGTAAAATTAAACGCAACTAGAGACATGTTTCACTTTGTGCTTGCAAGATAGTACAGTTTGTCTCGATACCTGTTAAATGTACTCATACTTGTCTGCTTCCAGATGCATATCTACAAAGCTGTTTCGATCAGTGTCCACTAGATGATACAGAATGTCTCGAACTGGTATCTGGTAAAAAAAAACTCGTTGTCATTTTGTTGAAATTATCTTGAGTGGAAAAGAGTGCAGACTACAGTGTGCATATGTGACAACAACCAGGAATACTTCACAAAAACGGAAAAGAAGTGGCATTTGGAACTTTTGTACCGAAATTGATAATAATTTAGCGAAATGTGATTTATGCAAACAAAAACTGTGTTACAAAAAGTTCTGTTTCTAATTCGAAAAAGCACATCGTTAGGAAACCGAATTCTTCTGGAAGTTCGTACTGTGAAAAACAGACGATAGGGCATAGTAACAATACTTGTTGTCAGGTAAATATAAAATTTGATAAAATATTGTATGTATGATTTAGAAGTACAGTACTTTAGGGTACTTTTACATTGAATTGTGTTGTCTACATAGCATAATACCTGTCATCTGCATGGCAAATAACTTTGTGTAGATGGTGGGCACGCTATGCAGACAATGCAATTATATATAAAAGTCTCATTAAAGAACTACTGGCAGGAGACAAAATTGAAGCCAACTTTTTCCACTTGTGTTAATACCGCTCCTTATAGACCATGGTATCGAATATTAAAATAACAGGTATTTTTAACAGGTACATCTGTACAACAGTAACAAATTACAGTATACAAAGTTTGTACATGGACATAGTAAACACACACATGGAAGTAGGCATATATTTTATTATAGATAGAACGAGGTGTTTTAAGGGAATTATTGTTTTTTGTTTACATAGACGTACAAAGATATTGGACAAGTCAAATTACAGTATACAAAGTGACTACACGTACACGCTTCACACCTTTTCCTCATAATTTGGCCAATCCTCCCCCAACATTCTGTAGGGCATTGTCGTTTTGCTGAAACAGAAGAAAATTAATGAGAAAAACTAGAACAAGAAATGCATACAAAGATATGTTATGCAATAATGTATTAATTTTTGTAGTTTAGATATTCATCTACACTCTAAAATGTTAGTTTAGAAAAAATTCCTTTCAGCTGTTTTTTGAAGTTATTGGTTAGAGAAGCAAATTTCTTGAAGGTGTTTTGGTAACTCATTGAAAAGTTGGCTACCAAGATAGGATAGCCCTTTCTGGACAAGTTTTAAGTTAACTAAAGCCACGTGTAAGTGTTTTTTTATTCTAATGTCATATTTAAGAACGGACTCATTTTTCAGAAATAAATGGCTGTTTTTGGACATGAATATTAGTACTGAAAACATGTACTTACATGCAAATGTTAAACTCTGAGCTCTTGAAAAGAGGTCTACATGAGTATGACTTTATTTTGCCATTGATTATTCTTACAGCTCTCTTTTGAATGTGAAACACTTTTTTTGCTTTTTGCTTTTTTACCCCAAAAAGTTATAACATAACACATGATGGAATGAAAATATGCAAAATATACCATTTTTGCTGTATTTTTGTTCAAGACATCTGCAACACTCTGCAGGGCGAAACATGTTGAACTTAGTTTAGTTGAAATATACGCAATGTGAGATTTCCAGTTAAGTAAATTGTCTACTTTTAAGCCGAGAAACTTAATCACTGAAGTTTCATTAATTTTGTCTCAGTTTCTGCTAACATATAAATTAATGTTTTTCTTTTCTTTGTGAGGAAATTCATAAGATCTGTTTTATCTAGGTTGAGATTTAATTTTTTTCTGTAAGGTCATTTACTGAGTCTTCAGATACTAAGATGCTAGTATCATCTGCAAATAAAATTGGAGTAGTTTCTGGGGTTAAGGTAAATGGAAGGTCATTTATAAAAGCTAGGAAGAGTAGGAGGCCTAATATTGATCCTTGTGGGACCCTATGCTTGATTTTTCCTGGTTCTGAGAAGAATGAAGTAGTTTTTCCTTTGATCCGCACTTCTTGTTGTCTGGTTGAAATGTATGAGCTTATTAGTTTATTTGGTGTACCTGAGACTCCATAAAACTTAAATTTTTCTATAAGTATGTTGTGATTTACCCAGTCAAATGCTTTAGTGAGGTCACAAAATATTCCACTGGATGGCATCTTTTTATCAAGTGCATTAAGAATGCTATTTGTTAGTTTAAAAATTGCATAATTTATTGGTGTTTTTCCTAAAGCCAAACTGGAAATTTTATAGGATTCTGTGATTCTCAAAATGTTGCAGCAACCTCCTGTGAATTAGTTTTTCAATTACTTTTGAAAAGGATGTAAGAAGTGAGATGGGTCTATAATTGTTTACTTCTGTCTTGTCTCCTTTCTTGAACAATGGTGTTACCATAGCCCATTTGAGTCTGTCTGGAAACAATCCTGTATTGGAGATGTCATTACAAATGTGGCTTAATGGAACACTGAATTCAAAAACACATTGCTTCAATAACCTGCAGCTAATACCATCATAGCCGCTAGATAATTTTGGTTGCAAGAAATTTATTTTTTTCTCTGCTTCTTTTGTAGTTATGTTTGTAAAATATATAGAGGAATATTCTGTACCCTGTAGTGTAGGAATACAGTTTATATCTTGTTTAATGTTTTTTTAATAATGTTTTCTACGATTTTTAAGTAGTATGAATTAAATGTATCGGCAAATAATTTAGGATCTGAGGATATGCAGTCATTTACTTTTAGGTTCACAACTGGACATTGCTGTTGTGTTTTTTTTAAATATATATTTCATGTAGTTTTTATTTTGTTTTGAGAATTCTTAATGAGGTTACAGAAAAAATATCCTTTTTTGCAGATTTTATGAAATTACTCAAAATTTTGCAGTATTTCCTGTAGTGATTCATTGTATCAGGGTTGCTGCTGGTTCTGGCGGCCTTGTATAGTTTTCTTTTGTTTTCGCAGGAAATTGGTGAGCTATAAATTTTCCTCTTAATTTGTATTACTGTACGACTTTTACTGGATAATATGCAAGTCTGTATAATGTTGTTTTAATCTTCCAAGAAAACAATCGAACGTAGTTCTAGCTGTTGTTGTATTTTTCAAACTACATTTGTCGACGATGGCTGCTGATCTCGGATCGAGATTTCGAAATGCCAATTTCTCCGGTTCGAAATGAACTTAATCATGATCTCCATTCCAGCTCGAATGGTGCAACAGTTTTCTGTGTCGATCTTAGATACGATCTCAAATCACATTTCGAACCACGTTGGTGAAACCAGCCCAGAGACTTAAGTGACTTTTAAGAATGTCGAGGTGTTTCACCATTATAAATCTCAGTGTTATATGTGCGTCTTAGCTGGGCGTTGCTTAAAGAAACAACTTGCAAATATTATCATGTTGATTGTGGCACATTGTGGCCATGTGACTAAACGAACCAATGAGAATTATTTCATGGAAAGGAAAAAAAATTCCCCTGAATTTTTATGTTTACTTTTGTTATGAGAATTGCGAGTCCTAACCAAATATTTGTTTTATTGTAAACAATTAAAACTTTATCGTTTGCCTGACTAATAATATGAATCAATTAAAACAAATTATACTGCACATACGAAAAAGACATGAGTACTCGATTTGTTCAACTAACTACGCATATCGAAATTTATTTATGTTAAAATTATGTTCGTGAATATATAAGTTTTTAATTTTTCGAGGCTGATTTATTATCGTGGAAGTGTTGTGTTGCAATTCTGTGATGTTTTATTATCGTTTTTATTTATTACCAGTGCCAAGAAGTGTGATTTTTCGATCTATATTAGGCCTGGGCTGTTTTTTTTTTTTACTAGCTACAATATTAATTGTATTATATTTTATATACTCGGATAACGAATTAGACCAGTAATAAATAAATAAATTCATTTATTTATTTAAGTAGCTTTCTTCACGAATTTATATATTAAATGCTTTATAAAAATAATACTTTAGGTTACTGATGAATTTTTAAAATTAAACTGTTGTCTTGTTTAGGCACTGACTAAATATTCCCTAAACGCAATGTATATTCCGTGTAAAAATCGCATTGCCCTCAAAAAATATTGGGCCTCCATTTACTACAGTCCCGAATTTTTTTCCTTTAATAGAACTGTTTTATATTTTATGTACGACATTACTGCTATGATTTAAAAATTCTGCTTGGCTTTCATCACTAACAAGATTTGAACTTTCTAAAATGGTGATAGTTTGTTGGTAACAGCGTAGACGATATTCATATGCAATTTAGAAACACATAGTGCCCGAGTTTGAATAAATATGATTATCACGTCACACCTGTATGCCATCTTTAATCGGGACCTCATTAACTTTTCCAATACATAACAAAATTGAATATTATGTCCAGTCTCAAATTCTATCAAAGTAATCATATTTTTTAGGCCTACATATCGTACGTATGTACGATTCAGTGTAGTGAAGGCAAACTTCTTTTCCATTTATTTCAAAAACGTACTTCTGTAGCTTATGCTTACTCAATAAATTCATATTTTATCAGTCGGCTACCTGCTTTTACACTCAATTTCCTATTTATTTATAGGGCTTGCCTCTTGAAAATACGTGCGAAATGTACATAAACAAATATAAGCCTATAAGCTTTCTTTTCGACCATCGGCATAGGTTATTTCAGCAAGTAATCTATCTATAGTCCATTCCCGATTGGAAGCGACTTATGAAAATCAACCTTTGAAAAAACACTTTATGTATTACATGTCAATCAGTTTTTTCAATAACCTGTATTCCGCAAATATATAACACTTTGGTTAACTTTAGAGAACTGCAATATTGAATTAATGGAACTTTACCTTAATATTTTCTATAACTTGTAATATTTCTTTCGTTTTGAATATGAATTAACAACAGCGAGAGCAGCGACGTGTTGGTAATAACCGGCAAGAAATAGTTCAGAGTTAAAATATCATTTTAACCTAGTTTTTTAGTATACTATTTGTAAATTAAATGGTGCCTATTTAAATATTTAGGTAGCCCCGATGGTAACATATCTCATTTTTAGTTTAAAATAACAGCGGAACATATGTGAGTAGGCTGTAATGGTACCGTGATATTTTATGAAGCGAGAGCAACTTTGAAGCAACTGTCTGCTGAGCGAGGTTTGTCGCGCGTGCTCTCTCTCTCTCTCTCTCTCTCTCTCTCTCCTCTCTCTCTCTCTCTCTCTCTCTCTCTCTCTCTCTCTCTGTCTTTGCCTCTTTCACACTCGGGAAGTTTCACTTCACTAGAGAACCAGAAATTATACATGTTTTCAATTGTAGCATATTTCATACTTATTACAGCAAAATAATAATTATTGAATTTGTAATCTACAACGGAAAAGAGATTTTAATGCTAGAATACTTACTTTAATATATATAGATATGATGGCAGGATAGAAACAAAGTGAAGTTGGCAGACGTGGTGAGCCATGACATGGCATTTTGCTTTTTGCCAAACAAAGTGTAATTTATTCTTACTCTGAAAAATACTTCAGAATACCACATTACGTTTGTAGATGTGTTTTTACACCTACCTAGGCAAGTTACGATGTTGTGATAAATCTGTGTTTCCACAGCAGTAATAAATATACTGTGACATGTGTTTCGTTAATCATTGCATCTGTGAAATGGTGTGGCTTAGTGCATCGTGGTCGATATGCTGGCCCTGTGTGTAGACTTGATTTCAAATATTTCACAAGTACTATTTATACATTTTAACTGTGAACTGTTTTTATGACGAAGTTAGTTATTTACATCCACATCTGTTTATTAAGCACAACATGGTACCTTTGCTCTAAGGGGTTTGAAACACATCCATGTAACGTAATTTGCCACAATCCCGGAGTAAAAATACTAAGCCAAACCTGATAAATTTCAATAAACATAATAAACAGTAAGTAGCAATACATAGAAATATTCGGGGAATAAAAGTTACTGTAGGCTTATTTATGTGCATGTTCACCACTATCTTTTAAGTTTGTATGACAAAAATGAGAAACATGAGTGGCGTTTTTTTAATTTAATGTGCCTTTTTTGTTTGACTGGTTGTTCCTTTGTATTAATATTTATTCCAACTGAGCCGTCCTTTTAAAGAAATAACCCAACACATATCAATAACAAAAGTATAATTAGTACAGCCCTTTACCTCACAATTGTAACAATGTTAAACACATTCATGGCAAAATACTAACATGCATTATATGTATTATGCTATATCACGGAAAACAAATATGTTAATATAAAATAACCACAAGAACTGTCGTCAATTCAGGCAATTTTAAAACGTCATAAAGCTCACCTAAATAATGTTGGAAGCCTAAACTGTGAATATTCGTACGGAATGGTTTTTGAAATGTGACAGAATTCTTTTAAAAGCTGTAAACAGTAACCAACACATTTTACGGGTATAAAAGTAGAAGTCACATTTCAATGTTTATGTTTAGGTGTAGCAAATGGCATGTAAACATTGATTTTGACAGATGCTACATGACAGCCACATGGCAATGTTTGTTTACATTTAGCAGAAGGATACGAAATGGGCCTGCAAATAGATATTTAGCAGGGATCCGAGAAAGTTGCTTCCAGTGGGGAATGGCCTATATCTATCTAATCTAAAGCATGCAAAAGCATGTGGCATTGGATTTAACTGTACATCCATACAACCATTGAATTCCTAATACAAGAAATGTCGAAACAACAAAAATGTAAGTATTCACAACAGAAAATCATCAAAAATGCGTAAAAATCCATGATTCGAAGGTCCATTAAACTCACAGAAAAATCAAACGGCACAACAACATAGTGACATCAAGATCCTGATGCCGAGGTTCAAAATACCAACCGTACACGACGGTGGATACTACACTAGTTCAGCAAGTAAAGACTTGCACCCAGACTCAATAACTTTGATAAACAACAACTTCTTATTTTTATTTACAAAAAATTTAATTTATAAAACTAAATACTTTAGATTAAATTAGGGGTTATCTACAAACAATTTTTTTTTTCAGTAGCAGCCACTTTCCTTTGAATTTTTTTACAATGATTTAAGCAGAGCATAAAGAATTAGACATACGATTTCGACAGCTGAAACTAAGAGTTGTTTAAAACATTGTAAGAAGAGTTTAAAGTTGGTGAAATAGCCACAGCTTATTCAGTTGTTAAATAGCCCTTAAATTTTAACATGTGTTATTGAAAACTGCCCAATGATTATCAACTTTTTTAAATAAAATTTCGTTTATATATTTTTTGACATTAATTTTCTGCTGTTGGTCGTTCGTGTCGTCCTGCCGAGAGTAACTGGTGTTTTTGCTACTTTTTGGTTAGTGAAAAATATCACCTGCTCTCATATAGTATAAAAAGCATACTACGCGAACAAACCTGTTAGGTTATTTAATTTTTTGGTTTTCCTATAAAATTCAGAATATATTTTTATTTAGTTCATTCTGAGCCCCAGAGATTGAAGAAGTATCTAAAACCATAGAGTAATGACATTGACATGTGCCAAATAGATTTTTGTTGCCGTAAATGTAATTAAAAAAAATACACTATCAATCTTTAATGTCATCAATTGATGCTACCGGATCTGAAAGGGATAGCGCACAGTGATTTTTTTTACAACGATTGATTTAGAAAATGCTTAATTTACAGTGAACAGTTTAAACACATTGTTTAAAAGAAAAAGTATTATGTTTTTTATACATGCTGATCATGGAAGGGTTGCCCTGCTAGAATGAACCGGTGGATTGCTGGTACAGTGCCGGTCGGTGAAATTCTGAATTCTGAATATCTTACCCTGCTGTGATGTCAATGCTGGTGCCTGTCCGGTGCTGGTGCAGCAGAGCAGGCCAACTTTTAACTTTAACCAGCAACTGACAGGGAAATGGCCAGCACTTTGCAGTCGTTATTCGCACCACGACGAACATGCACCAATGGAATCAATGTTATTACGCAGGTGCAATTAAATTCAAAACTTTGCTGTGTGTGTGTAACTAAAGAGATACCTACAAAGACTAAATTCGAAGGCAATTATTTATGAAAAGTTTGTTATTATTTCGTACGTGATAACTACCGAAATAAATAGTTTATGTTGGGTTGAAAAATGTGAACAAACATTTACAAATTCGGCATCGTGGGAAAAGTTAGTTAACATAAATACAGTCGAAAATAAATAACTTGGAATGAGTAATTATGTTTAATATCGATTTGGAAAACGGACTTTTGAATTAATGAATTTTTGCGCATGCTAATAGTAAAGCAACGATCATTTTATACGTATACAAAGGAATACATTCTAGTACAAATTTGCAATGGCATGCAATACACAAATGTAAAAACAACCGATTGAAACATGGCGAACACTGCGGTACCTATTGCATGTCGAACGAACTATGCTTCACCATCAAAGCACCGACATTTCATTGTAACAGCGTGAACGTAATCCACCCATAGACAAAAGATGAGGTAGTCGGATTTCGCAGGCTGTACACAACTCTCCGGGCTTGTTTCACTA
Source organism: Dryococelus australis (assembly GCA_029891345.1). Classification (NCBI taxonomy): domain Eukaryota; kingdom Metazoa; phylum Arthropoda; class Insecta; order Phasmatodea; family Phasmatidae; genus Dryococelus; species Dryococelus australis. The sequence goes on along the minus strand of CM056997.1, from coordinate 185,133,725 downwards.
ACAAGGAATTAACTAGGTTCCAGCAAACCGATTCTTAAGCTTAAGTGGCTCTTAAGGATGTTGAGGTGTTTCACCATTATAAAACTCGTTCTATTAGTGCGTCTTAGCTGGGCATTACTTATAGAAACAAGTTGCTAACATTCTCATGTTGGTAGTGGTGCATTGTGGTCATGCAACTATCTGCGTATTCTTAAATTCACCGGTGAATCCACAAATGTACATCGGGCCTTTGAAAATTCATCGTTTGGTGAGTCTGGTTTAATCGGTGTATGAATCAGTTACACCGACCTGAAAATCTGATGGAACCGGTGAATATGCATCGAAACTTCAACCGGTGAACGCTGCTTCTGAAAAGCAACACGTAAACAAACATGGAGCAAGTGTTCAGGTTCAGTACAGGTTCAGAAAACAATTGAATTGGCGGAATTTGCATGCAACTGTATTAATTTGTGTCTCAAAGTAGATTTAAATACAGCTGAAAATCTTAGAACATGTTAATTTTCTTCGGTTCCGGTAGACATTTAGAATTCAAACTCTCGCGGTAAAAAATTAACCATTTGGTTAATTGGAGCATTATTTCAACAAAAGGAAAAGAAAAACATCCCCCCGCCCCCCTAAATGAAACGTTTGTTTACTTTTCTTATGAGCATGCGAATCCTAACCAAATATTTATTTTATAATAAACAATTATAACTTTATCGTTTGCCTGACGAACAATAAGAATCATTTAAACAAATGTCAGTGCATGTACGAAACAGTTGTGTACTCGATTTGTTCAACTAACTGCGTGTACCAAAATTTATTTATATTAAAATTACGTTCGTTAAGTTTTTTATTATTCGAGGAAAATTTATTATCGTGGAAGCATTGTGTTGCAATTCTGTGATTTTTATGATCTCGTTTTTATTAATTATCTGTGTGAAAAAGTGTGATATTTCGCATTTCGATGTTATGACTGGGCTGTTTTATACAAGTCAGAATATTAATTGTTTTATATTTTATCTACTCGGGCAATGTTTTAAACTCCACATTTAAGTAGCTTTCGTCAAGCATTTATATATTTAATATTAAATGCTTTAAAAAAATTATTCATTAGGTTAACGATAAATTTTAAAATTTAACTGTTGTCTTGTTTAGGCACTGACTAATTATCCCCTAAACGTAATGTATATACTGTGTATAAATCGCACGTTATTACTGCCGTAGAAAAGAGATACATTACTGCTATGTTTTAATGATTCTGTTTGGCTTTTATCACTAACCAGAATTGAACTTTCTGAAATTGTGATATTTTGTTAATTTCATTAACGATATTCATGTGCAATTTAGAAAAGCCCGGTGACCAAATTTGAATAAATTGTGATTATCACATTAAACCTTTATGGCATCTATAATTGGGCCCTCGTTAACTTTTCTAAATCGAAACAAAGTTGAATATGCAAAACTTGTACTGCAAATTTGTCATGTGTAGTAAAACATAGGTGTAAATGCGTTATCTTATGTACAGTCACAATTTCAATCAAAGTAATCATGTATTTTTAGACCTACATATCTTACATACATGCAGTGTAGTGAAGGCAAACAATTTTTCCATTTATTTCAAATAGGTACTTCCGAAGCTTATGCGTACTCAATAAAATCATATATCAATCAGCTACCTGCCTTTGCACTCAATTGTATGTGTTTATATAGGGTTTGCCTCTTAAAAATACTTAGAAAATGTACATAACAAAATATATGTCTGTCACGAGTTTTGTCTTCGACAATCGTCATAGATTGTTTCAACAAATTAAGACTTCCATCCGGACTCAATAACGTTTATACACGACTATTTATTTTTTTTATTTGAAAAAATTTAATTTATAAACCTAATTATCTTATAACTCATTTGGGGTTACTACACACAACTTTCTGACTTTTAATTTGTTTATAATGATTTAAGTAGAGCTTAAAATTGGTGGAACGGTACAAATTGCTAGGGGTAGCTTATCAGTATTTAAGTAGCAAATTTTAAGATGTGTTGGTGAAACTGGCCCCGAATGTTGTTTATGTGTGGAGCCACCAATACCGCGAGGGGTGTACGTAAAAAAGTAAATTTTTTATGCGCAATATGTATTTCGTGTTGTGTAGAATAATTTATTTCTAAACAAGGGCCCATGCCATGTTTGATGAGCAAAATATAATTTTTAATATTACGTGTAACGCACACACAAAAAGTACAGAGCAAAGCACAACATAATATTAACTCATTATGCCAAGTGGAACATTTGCACGTGCAATATTATTCATTTTACATCGTTTTCTGTCCATAGCTAGCCTATTACACGCCATTTACCGGCTTGTTGTAAGACGACGTACCGTAAAGGCCAGCCTACAACTGATTTAGCACAGAAGATAGCACGCGCACAGAAAGTAGAATGCAAGTCTTGGAATGGCGCTGCCTACAATAACGCACAACACAAGCTCACAGAAAGTTGACTAATTTCCTATAATTCATGTGTGTGTGCGCCAAGCGTGGCCAATCAGAACGTCGATACCATCGAGTTCATGTGACGATCAAAATGGCTGCAAAAGTAATGAATTTGACTAGTATGTGAGAGTTTGGCGCCACATACTCATTGGTTTATTTTGATTGAAGATGTTATTGTACAAGCAATGTATATTATGATGAACGGTTGAACGTATTATATCTCTACAAGATAAAACATGAGCTGCAAAGTAAACAGCTTTCAACAATATTTTTTTTTTACTTTTCAGTGTGACCAACACACGCACGTGAAACTTACCGAAATCGTTTTTTTTTCATTTTCACATGTTTTGTTTAAATATCCGAGGATGCTGTGCGTGTACTTGCTTGATTGTAGGCTTTCAGATACGAGCTGTGCGTGTGTTCTGTGCTATCGCATGTGCTGTTTTTGTGCTAAATCAATTGTAGGCTGGCCTTAAGGCACACGTGGTGGCCTAACCCCATTTTTGTCGTATTTTTATGAATAATGGCGCCTGATTCAAGTTGCGCGGCTTGCTTGACCTCTCCGACATCTTTCTCCTCTCTCCTTGATTAAGTTGAAAATGCCATAAAGGCGAAATAAATTAGTTGAGCAGAAGCATAATGCTGGGGAAATGTCTGGCAATACGCACACAAGCAAAGGTTGACCGGTTAACTAAATTGACCATTGAAACCTACATCAGTGAACAAAAATTGTAGTGCGTACGTGACAGTTCGTACTGTCCAGAGGCAAGCGTCGCACGGACCTACTATGGCCGCCTACGTGGTTCACATAAGCGGAAGTGCTATGCACGACGAGTAAAGTATTTTATTATAGAAATAAAATTGCACAAATTTAATTAAATACTGTTTTGCATTTTATAATTTTCTTACGAATTTTCCATACTATTACAGTGTCTCTTTATGACGGCGTTCACGCCGGAATATTAGTGTTCTTAATCTCGGTGCCACTGGCACTTTGTTTTTCATAACCAAACAATTTAAAAACAGCAACAAACACTTAAAAACATTTCAAGATGTATTAAACCCCCACAAATACAAATATAAAACTCATTTTACACTGAAAAATAATATTAATGTGAAAGTTAAAAATTATTAGCCTCTTTACGCACGTGCAGGGCATGTGACACGTGCGTAGTGAGTGCCGCTGGCTGTTAGCCACCCTCTATACAATACTAGTGCCCTCTGCACTGGCACCCACGGCAGAATATCAACAAACAATTTCCAACTTCAAAAACCTCAATTCCCTATGGTGACCCACCCATCCAAGTGTCAAATGGCACCCTTCCATTTGGCATTTCCACCCCGGTAACTTACCCATAATTTCCCGGTAATTCCTCCATAGTTCTCAGCGCCTTATGGCTTCCTTCGAAACCCGACATACTTATTTTGCATGTTGCACATACATCAACTGCATTTCCATCTGATAATGTACACCTTCCAACACAATGCCACTCCGTGTGTCCAGTGCACTTTCCATGTTACGTGTGTCTCCTTGAAGTGTAATTCCATGCTTTTGCAATTCCTGATGTTTTATGTTTTTGTGTGACTATGTGTGTTTTACGTGTCCTCACAAGTGTAGGATTCTCTGAACTTGTTGGTTCACCTATGTTTATGCTACTGGCAACATTTCTGCATATAATTTCTTACTTGAAAACTTCAGTATATCAGCGTGGTAGTTTCACCAGAAATCGCCATTGTTCCCGACCAACCAGGAGAATCTGCCATTTTAGGCCTGTGCGCACAGCAGCATCGATCGCTGCAGCGCCCATGATGTCAGCCACCCCTCTGCCATCTTGAAGAAAACCAACAGCCAAGGAGGAGCGTGCTACCAGCCTCGTCTCCCCTCGCCACACCATGCACAACCACACTTCCCGCGCCACGCTTGGGTGACAGCTGCGAGCCACGTGGCCCGGTGACATAAACAACTGCTGATGGCACCACGACTTCTCCGCACCAACCATATTGCATAACTGACCCCAGGTGTTTGGACCGGAAAACAAAAAAGTGGTAAACGCTCGTCACTGTGTGTGAAATGCCTGCGCCCCACGCCGAATCCAGATCCATTCTCATTGGACTTTTTGCAAGGGAACACCTGTATATAACATGATACCGCCGGAATCGCCGGTTGCGGGAGGAGATAGAAAATGTGAAAGATGAAATCTGTGAAGAAGCATGGATGCCCAAAATCGCAGCCACGCCGGTGGATGTGTATGTACGGCGCACGAGACCTCGACACATTCAAGGCTTTCTCAATCCTGTTTAAATGTCCTCTATGGATGCGCCGGTTCCCAAATCAACAACGAACACTCACCAATGCATTTCAGGCGAACTTTACGAAGATGTGCAAATTCCAGTTGGTGTGACGGAGTAGGAGCAGCAACACTTGCGTGCGCTCAGTGCTTCCGAGTATATCATGGGAATTGTGTATCATCTCTAGAACGAGCTACACTGCGAGAAACATTCTTTGACGACTGTACCCGCTGTTACAATGATACACCGGTCACGGACTCCAGGCAGCCCTAGTTTCGGCAAGCAGCACTACAGCTGTACCCATAACACCCCATGCTAAAGCAAAGCGCACTACTTTCAGCCTACCCACGAGACCTGCAAGATTCCAGTCCCTGTCTAAATATTCTGGCATGCCAAGCGGAATCTATTGGCTTGTTTACAAAATTGCGCAAATAGACTCAGTCGCTACGGCGTTGACAAAGGCGGCTGGCTGAACACAGCATCTGTGAATGTCTAGGTGATGCAAGAATGTGGTGGAGATGCGTATACCATGACATCACCTGGGCTGAATTCAGGAGTGTTTCATATGTTTTTTGCCGGCACCATCACATCATTGCGAGCACGCAGCCTAGTGATTTTAGAAGAGAAGGGAACAGAATCTGTGGAAAATTTTGTCACACACAAGGTCAGCATCATCAACATATCCTCCTGAATTATCATTGAAGGACATCTTTTAAGTTGTTGCGAGTACAGCACATGCGGAATATCGTGCTACTTAAATGACCATCATTCAGATTTTATTCAGACCATGATGTTACTTGATTCCAGCATTCCAGTCTAGCCATGCCGCGACTGCAAAACCGCACATCCACGACAGGAAAATGAACGCTTCAAGAATAAAGGTGCGACAGTGAGTGACAAAGTGCAAACAAGTACCACCAAGAACACATCAGAAAGTGAGCCCACAACCACAACAAAGGATCAGCATTCTACCGGCACCGCCCCTCCCCGCACAACAGCTGGCACAAAGCAGTCGCCACACCCATGCAAATGGTGCGGCGGACCTCACTGGAACAGAATGTCCAAACCGAGATAAAAATAGCTGTGAGTGAGGGGAAAAAGCAAGTCACCCCCAGGCAAACAGAAAAACGGCGAAGAGCGACCCGACGTCACCTGCCCCAGGTCAAGCGTGACTGACCCAACACGACAACCGATCCTCTTGTCAGATTACTGGTTCGACAAGCAGTTTCATTTGCATCTCCATACTTGTCAACAATCATCCTTGCAGAGCCCTTATAGACACAGCAGCTTCCCATAATTTTATATCGACTAACTTCATCAATGTCAGTGATATCAGACCTACACAGTAACAGAGCAATTAGCTACCATCAACACACCACACAATTTCAGGAATGTTGTGGCTCACAACAGAACACCGTAGTCGAACCAGCAGCACAATGCATACATTTTGGGCAAAAAGAGCGCCGAACTGTGTATAATTTTGATCCCCGACCAGCTGGGACTGCGCCGGAAGTGTCACTGGAATTCTGCGACGCCATGAAACGCCTCCTAAACGAACGAATTTATGTTTTCAGCAGCAGACCTGCTACAATGCACAGCAGTGGCCGAGCACAGCATCCTGATCACCGCTGAAACACCTGTATATGAAATCCTGCGCCATTATTACCGACATCAGTGCCACATAATAAAGAATGAAATTTCCGAAATGCTACAACCATCTGCAATTGAATTAATTTGGCCATCACATTAGTGCCCATGAAGGATGGATCATGACGTTTATGTGTCGATTCTCGTCGAGAGAACTTATTCACGAAAAGCGCACTTCCACCATACATGCATGTCAAAGATGTGCTAAACACTTTAGGACGTGCGAAAGTGCTTACAACCATCTATCTCTGCAGTGGCTATTGGTAAGTTCCGGTCCGACCAGAAGACCATCACAAGACTGCCTTTATCGCCCCGATGGGCGTCAATTCTCATTCTGTGCAGTGCCATTCGGCTTAAGTGCACTCCATCCACATTTCAGTTCATGATGGTGCGAGTGTTAAGACGGACTAATAGGCGAGTTCGTCTTGGCCTATTTTGATGACGTGGTCGTCTGGTCAGAATCGTGGGAAGTTCATATTCTTCACCTGTCACTTGTGCTGGACTTTATGGCAGGGGGACCTAGGTAGTCACCTTGTGCAGGTGTCGTCGAAATGGCTTCTCTCCCCTTCATGCTTGGTGTCACGACATTGTGCGTCGTGGCGTCCCCTTGCGGTACTGGTGCCATTGGTTGTGCTGATGGAGTGATGGGAGTGCTCACTGCCGTTGCGCTGTCAACCACACCCAGGCCCGTCGGAAGCTCCCTGAAAGGCGCGGTTGCGCCGGGCGATTCCGTGCTTTCTGCCCCATCTGGTGGACCACTTGCTGGAGGTGCTGCCATAGCTTCCACCTCACTACCCCCTTTGGCTTGCTCGTCGGCGACACCGTCCAGGCTTGCCAGGAGTGGGTCGCCGATCTCCACGCTATACGGCGGATCTGCTAGAGGCCCTCCCCGGAGAGGTGTTTCACCACCTGTTTCCTCGTTGCCAACTTCTGGGAGCTCGACAGGAGCGTTTCCGTCGTGGGTTGTTGAGGCATCAGGCACGACCTCCTCGGCAACATGATCCAGTGCTAGCCGCATGCCGTCCCGATGCACCCAGACTTTTCTCTTCTTCCCAGGACTCGGTGCAGCCTACTCCACTTCACCGCAAACCCCACACAGAAGTCTTTGTGGGTGGTGGATTGCGGGTGGGCCCACACGTAAATTTGTTGTCCTGCTCTTACGGGCAGTGGCGGCCATGTGGTAGTCGGCAGCCATTTTTCCGGCGTTTTTCTTGTAGTAGCATTTACTCGGCGGTGTAGTGTGTATAGGGCAGCGGGCATTCTACCAGCACCCTGCGGCCGAGATGAGGGATGATAGTGCAGCATCAGCACTCTGGAATTTTGGATCCCTACAGCAGAGGATATCACCATCTGCACCCCTCGATACTGTAAACTCTGTACTAGATTAGTATAAAAGGGCTGGTGCAACCAGCAATCTTCAGTCTCTGGTCCTCCAATGCTCTTGTACAGGGCTGGAGGAAGCCACCAGGTTCGCACTCACTGGCACGTCTGCAGAATTCACCGCTCTCCTTGGGTCGGAATCTGACTACCAGCTGAAGACGAGACCGACCAGAAACCACTTCTGTAGCAGCATAACCTCTGCTTCTGGGAGACTGGACCATCTAGCGGCTCCTGAAGACTTCAGCTTCTTCCTTACCACCCCCTGGTATAGACACCAGAACTGCTAACAGTCACAACAAAGTTACTTCAGGACCTTCCCTGCCCCACCGGATGGTGCAGCCATTGTCAACACTACCCCTCTGGTAGTCTCTCCCTTCTTTGTTCTTTCAGAAGCGATAGTCAGTCAGGATAAAGTTGTAAAATAATTAATTTTCTAGCAGTGTATCACCTATTCCAAGTCAGATTAACACCAGGTCGCCTTCAGCTGGATTGTGCAGGTTTAAACTTCCGTGTCAAAGTAATCTAGTGTAGGAGGTAGTACAGTGCAGTGTTATTATCACTACATTAATGTAACATGTGAAATTTAACTGCTCTGTGTATACTTATTTATTTGTGTAAAAACATTGTTTCCTACATAATTCAGCCCACTAAAGTGAAACCGGCAGACCACTAGGCACTAAGCCAAATTCACATCCATTAAGTGGCAACCCAAGCTCTGCTGCCTGGTAGGCTTCGGTAGAGCCTATACCAATAGCAACACCTCCGCCAAGTGAATCAGTGACTCAAGTTATTCCATAATCCGCCACTGCTCTTTAAGATTCCAGAATGGAGCTGAAATTAACTCTAACCCCCCCCCCCCCCCCTGCAGATAGCACACCTGGGTATTCCTGTTGAACAGCTCCAGCACAACCTGCCGCTCTATCCACCGCTCCTCAAGGGGACGAGTGAAAGGAGTAATAATGTACAGTTCTTGCCTGGGAGACTGCAAATTACTCAGACTTACACATTAGGGAACTACCGGCACCGACTCTACTTTTGCAAGGTCATAATTGTACTCTTAATCTCCCATGCCTTACACCCGGAAGGGAGGTAAACAGAGAATATTACGAAAGGTAGCAGGTGCCCACGAAACTAGATTGCTTTGCGACCCTCTGTCCACAGTTGCACTTTGCACTTACACCGAGCGGTGGCTAGTTCAGACTGCCCACCCTACTGAGGGCCTCCCTCCTCAGTACTGCAGACATCTTTGTCCCCCCCCCCCCCCCCCGTTTAATACAACTTGAAGGCATCCGTCACCCTGAAGTAGAAGCCTTTTTAAATGGTGAATAACCTCCACTGGGATTCGCAAACCCTTGGTTTTGCGGTCAACTCCATCAAACGTCAGCTCAGTCATCCACAGAGCCAGAACACTTCATCTGTGAGTACCCAAGGGGCCCACCAGCCCCGTCACGCCATGGGAAGTGTCTCCAGCCGGGACCACACCAGCTGAAGATCAACCTACCTCCAGGTAACAGTGTGATCAAGGGTCAGCCAGATTGTAGGGCCGTGATAGCAGTTATAGACTTTGTGCCCCTCAGACAGGACTCCAGACATGTCCTATAAGTCACGGTAACTTTCAACTCCAAATGTCTTAAGTCATTGTTTGACATATCTAGCCCCACTTAATAATTTGTGATTTTAACCGTTGGGCACACATCAGCATGTTGAAAGATTTGCATACACAAAGTAACACCAACATGTTAAAAAAAAAAAAAAAGTATTGTTACCAAAGACGAAATAATGAGAGCTTTCAAAAGTCCTATTATTTTTGCACCCAAATAATAAACATTTTTATTGAGGCTGTGTTCCAATTTACACATTGTGTTAACATAATTGTTGTCACATGATTTTGTAAACAAAAATTAAAATATATTTTGTAATTTCATATTTTATTTTTTGTAAATAGAGACCTTTAGATAAACACAAAAATTATCAAATCACCACTTTGTTTTTTAACCAGAGGTGGCACATTAGTTAAATATATTATATCTATGGTGCTGCATAATTAACTTAATTTGGAATAAAGAACTGTGTTTTATTATAATAAGTGCTTCAGTTCATTACAACAATTACAACTTTACTGTAAAATATAAATGCTGGGCTTAAAAAATTCCAATTTAACAACATTCTGGGATTTTCAGGGGTTATTATAAAATAAATACAGACTATATATTAACAATTACATTTCCTTAAAATGTATTTTGGGGTTAAAATTTTGATGTGTTATTATTGCTGTACAAGTGACTGCTGACAGCATCCGAACTGAAAAATACCAACCCGCACATTACTACAAAAATAGATACCAAACCGCAAATAACTAAATAATTCGAACACTGTCTGCATCAGGCGAAGGTAAAAAGTTTGTGCTTTGGATAACAAAAATTGCACACAGCATGCATGATGGAATAAAAAGTTGAAGAAAACTTGGAAGTTCAACAAAGTGGTATCAAGAGCTAAGAGCATTGGTATCCGGATCTCTGTATTGGAAAAAGTAACGAATTACTCTAAATTAAAAGAAATGTATCGTTCTTAAAATACGTATACGGCGAAAGAAAACTATTACTTTTTGCTGGTTTTTATCTGTTTCACAAACTAAAACTTATGTTATTGTAAACATACTGAGTAATTTACCACTCACATATATTCAAGTAGTTTTTATTTTTAAAAAAATTTAACACATTCTGCAGAACCATACATAGGTAATCTACATGATTGACATAAACAATTTTTAAGTTATTTACAACAAATTTTGTTTTAAATAGTCACATTTTAAATTAGAACCACAATTGAAACAAGTCTGAAAATTATATTAAAACTAATGATAGAATGATTTCAAATTTTACATATCCCAATTCAGTTCCAACTTTCTTCTTTTGATTCTTGATTTTGAACTTCAATTCTCAATTGGCATGAAAAGTACGGTTATAAATATTACATGTTTGAGCAAGTTGATATTGCATGGCAGATAGTCTACTATCAATTTGACGACCTTTCACGGTTCTGGGAAAAGAGTAGATAATTTGAATACGCCTTTATTGGAATTTATACTAAGTTTTAAGAGGTTACACAGTTACCTAGAATGACAACATCGCTACCTGCATAAAATAGAAACTGACGAATAGATACAAGTCTTCCGAATATAAATACACAGTAGGAAGATAATTATCCTGACTAATAGGAACCAAAAAATATGTTGAAAACAAAGACAAAAGAATTTGTTAAAAAAATCATTCTCATGCGTAGAACGTAGTAAGCTTATCCAAAACAGAAACTGTATGTACAATAAAATAATTAAATCAGTTAACAAGTATCCACCCCCTTCCGGACATATTTGCCATGATCAACATGAAAAGGCACATCACAAGAGCAGACACAAGTGCATGTCTCTCCTTTGAGGGTAAGGGAAACACCATGATGAAAGAGACACAAATGTTTCTTCTATTCTCTTTATTTTTAATAATTAGTCTGGATAACTGGTCGCCCGTATAACCAACGTTTGGATAATTGACTTTCTAGTGTGTTATGGGTGGGCACATGGACACCCCTTCATCGCAAAATAATGCCTTGGGGGGGGGGGGGGGGGGAGATGTAATTTAATTTTGAATTACCAATTATTGAAGGTCATAAAGAAACCAATTACAATAATAGTGTTTATTCGCAGCAGTCATGAAAATCAAACATTTTAAAATTATATACTATCATTAACCACTTCAAATGGCTGATGAAGCAAAGCGAGCCTGTGGAAGGGTGATCACTGCATTGATGCTGGTTCAGCATGTCCCCTCCCCTCTCACAGTTCAGATATACTGCATTATGCTGCAAGCTATCACAAATGCAGTTTTTGACCACTCTTTGCCAATTTTTCATAGTTTTTGATATTGTAGCAAATGAATTTGGAGAAAAAATGTATTATTAGTGAATGCATTTTTATCAATTTTAGTAGCAACAATGGAGGAAATTCTACAATCCTGGAGGAAGAAGCATTGAGTGAAGTGCAGGTTTGATACAGTAGTGTCTACTTTCAGATGAGCCACTTGTGGGTAGCACAATGCTTGCAAAGTGAATTGCAATGCATAGCCAGCAAAATACCATATTTTGGCATGTATGGGCTGCACATTTTTACAAAAATGTGACAAAAAGTGCGGTGTGGCTTATATACGAAATATTGGCAATTAAAAAAATTTTTTCCCCCAAAACATGTTTAGAAATTTGTCAACATACAGTACATTTTAATATTTTAACTCTTAAAGAAAGGTAGGGAATCAAGGGGGGGGGGGGGGGGGAGAGAAAAAATATACCTTGTGCAGTTCAAGTTTTGTGTCACAAATGTTTTTTGTAGGGGATAAAATAAGTCGGAATTTATTATGCTTGTACGTAATTGTGACTTAACAACACTTACAAGAATACAAAAATTCAGTGCGGCCCATATTTGAATTATTAATTATCCCAAATTTTGCATCAAAAACTTCAGGTGCGGCCTATACATGCACACAAATACTGTAAATGCAACAAACTTATTTTCTGGCCATTTCCTTCAATTTTTTTTACCTTTTTAATTAAATTTCTTTATGGTTTCCCCCAAAAAACTTGTTATTTTGAGACAGTTCCTATTACCAGTACAGTAGAACTGAAAGTTGATTGCAAGTAATAAACTGGAATATATTGTGCACATTTTTTAGGTTTGGCTTGGATTAATACATTATCAAAAAAATTTACTTCCGTGCTTGCCATGCTACAATCAGCAAAGCACTAGTGTAACATTCAACATGCACACACTTATGGGGCCTGCTACAACAAATCACTTTTAAATGACCAGCTTCTCAGCGCAAGAAGGGAACTGAAATTTTTCCAGTTTTTTATGCGGTGTCCTATGCTGGCCAAACACAAACAAGCATTTTCGACTAGGGGATTTAATGCAAAAAAGAACTTGTGAAAGGAAAACTGACTTAATAGTACAATTCTGATTTCCACTTATTTAAACCAAGATTAGTGCACAGATGGCAAGTTGTAATGGTTTGCACATAACACTACAATATTACCTATTTACCCAAAAGGAAGCCGAGGTTTTTTGACAGAAAAACCATACATGTGGGAGGGACACTGCTAGTTCAGTATTAAAGTTTGTGTTACATGCACAACATTACTACAGGCTTCTATTCATAATTTTTTACTCAGATATCAGTTAATCCTCCAAAATTGGCATGCCATGAGACAGGATTTTGACAAAGATCCATGCTTAAATACTGTGTGTGCTATGGTTGTACATATTTGTGTAGTGCTGAGACTGTACCTGTCAATTTTGACAAGGGTCCCCTTATCTGATGTTGCCCAGCCCTAAAAAGGAAGCGCTTTGCTGGGAAGCAAAATGGCTCAAGTCACGTATAGGTATGTAACACTAAGAACAGTTTTACAGTTTCAGAAAAATGCTGCTGCTACCATGCAGCCAGGTTAGACAGACTTATTCATTGTGATTAGCTATTCTTTAAAAGTAAATGTATTTCAGCTGTATAGGATGCAAATATTTACAAAAAATTAATGCAAAAAGTAAGGTGCGGCAGCTTATATACCAGATATTATCAAAAGAATTTTTTCCCCAATACATGTTAACAAATTTCTCTACAGACAGTACCGTTTAATGTTTTAACTTGAAGGAAGAGAAGGGAAGGGAAGGAAATAAGAAGACAAAGTTGACGCGTGTTCATTAACAAAATAACCATCATCCTGCATGTGTACAATGTAAACATGTTGGAGCTCCGCCATAGATGCTGTACATGAGAAAATAATTTAACTGCTGTACAAGAGAAATATCTAACACAGTTCGCACACCTGCTCTGGCAGTACTAGTGCACATTGATAAGATGCAATTTTGTGCAACATGTTGCAGTGGTTCTCCTTTCTCAAGTCACGTTACCATCTGTGGAATAGTAATTGTGTTATGTATATTTGTAAACTTTGCAACATAATACAAATTTTCTGTCACAAATGTTTTGTGGGGGAGAAATTAAGTCTCAATTTATTATGTTTGTACAGAATCGTAACTTAACAATATTTACAGGAATACAAAAATTCAGTGCAGCCTATACCTGAAATAATAATTATCCCTCATTTTTCATCAAAAACTTTTGGTGCAGCCTATACATGCCCAAATACTGTATACCATATTATTCATATAATAGCATTTCTTCTTGACGGGTTTGTCATAGATTCATGCAAAAATACTTCCAACCTAAATAATTTTTTCAGCACTTCACAGGGGTAGTATTGAATCTAGATTTAAATATTTTTTTTTTTTAGGAAGGAGTCATCTCAGATTCAGGATCATCTTCCTTTTGGGTAAATAAGGTACTGTTACAACTCATGCAAATATTTTATTTTCACAAAAACAAATATTTTCCATGTATAAATAAAATACGTATGTTTGCATTACATCAGGTTAGCGGTTAGCCAGCATGCTGTTCATAAACATCTATAACTCACGAAAAACCCGTAATTTTTTCATGCTACACTCAGATTGGTGAACAAAGAGTTTTATTACTGCAGCTGTCAAAAGTACTTTTTTTAGATCTGCAAGGCAATACTACTGTTATTTTCTTACACTTGTAGCATGACAGTAAATACATACTTTGTCACATATGTACAGCAGCCTGGAACTTGCCTCTACTGCAAAAATTACACACGGCATTGTCTGTGTAATTCTCTGCCAGGGTCAAACTGTCACCTACACTGCTGCATTAATTTTAATTCTGTAGACTTTCCATTAGATTACACAGACATGGTTAACCTTAAAAACATAATGCTCACACTTTCACCACAACTAAAAATGTAGCCAGGTTACCCAATCTCTGTTGACCAAATACACAACTGCTGCTTCCTTTGCTAACTTAGAAACATAAAATAATTTCATTTACATACAGTATACGAAAAAAAAATTACAGCAATCCAAATAATCTCTAGAATCAAGTCAAAACTCGAGGAGGTAAAACTTTAAAATTTCAATTCCTCCAATCCAGCCAGAATCTGCAGAATCAATAATTGAATCATACCATCACTACTTAAAAACATTTTACAATCCTTTGTACAGCTGAGGTGACACTGACAATGCATCATACCATCAGTGGTCAAAATACAGAACACAAAATAAATAACAGTTAAAAAAAAATACATTATGACTTTGAAAATATAAAATGATGACTCTTTTACATGTCTTACACTCTGAACATTCAAATGTCTTGCACACACTCTCTCAATTGCATTAGTAGATCATGTCGGATAAAATTGCAATTTCACATACCTTGGTTCCTCAACAAGTGTAAAATTGCACACCACAAATTTCTCTAAACAATTCCAGATGTTGGCAATGTTGGCTTGAATAACAAAATTATGGAGAAGTTTCAACAAACAAAATGTTTAAATGTGAATGTGCAGGTTAACGCTTAAAATTGTTCAGTATTAGAAGACACTAAATCTTTCTTGGTTACTTCGCAAACAATATATATTGCCGGCTGTATGGAAATACACATTTTCCACGTACAATATATACTGTACCACTTTATCACTAGCACAGGCAGCATGTTCCGAACTAAGATACATACAAAGAAACAAGTCTGAGAATTTCAAGCAGACAAGACACTTCTGCACACACAGGAGATTGCCAAGTAAAATATGAACACATTCCTTACAAACTGGATGAGCATTTGGTGAGAGACCCTCAAAATGACAGGAAGGAAAGTGTTGCATGTGCCCACCTTCCTGCTCTTGGCAGCCTTGCTACTGAACTACGGGAGTCACCAAATCCCTGGTAGCCACTAGGACAAAGTGTGGCACCTCCAAAATTTTTCCTCGATCCCAAACAAGACACATAAAAAAGGAGCTTACTAATAGTTTCTCAACTGTGTACACTATTATAGGCATTTTTAAACATTTATCAGAAAATTATTATTAAACAACAGAATCGTGTATTAGGGAGAATTTACAACAGCCCATCGCATCCGTCTGTCTCCCAGCCAAGTGATTTACAACCAAAATTCGTACGTTCATTGCTGCAAACTAATAGCATATAAAGCATAAATTTATTATCTTTACTATTGCACGAAAGGAGCTCATGTTTTCTAACGTAAACATCAATAAATCTTTTGGAAAAAAGTAACAATTTCATTTTACAGCACATGAAAACAAAACACAGCACACAATACACTGCCTTGTAAAGAACTCAGGATGAATGAATAACAAAATGTGCAAGTTTAGAAGGCTGTAATTTCATCCGTTCGTCTGTAGAAAGTTAAAGCTTGCCAAGGTTTCGATGGCCAAATGGATAGAATTGATGGCCACTTCTGATTGGCTGTTGGTCAAATGATTGACGGATGACTGAAGGACACGACGGGTCTTCATAAATCCTGCTTTACTAGGCCAAGATAAACAGTGAGGAGTGCTGGATCATCAACTCCCTTTGCTGAAACAAAGGATCATATGCTGTTCTTTTTGTAGTTTCGCAGGTGTAAAGACTTGACCCAGGCATGCCACACCCTCGGGGCATGGGGAATATTGTACACTTAGTGAATGACCAGCAACAAGTATTCTCAATTTCATATAACTTCAGTAAATTTTGATAGATGTTGTGACCAACCTACACAATATGTAAACAGTAAATACCCCCATTTGCAAAGTATTGTGTCAGATGATAGTTGTTGCAGAATGTGTGTTATTATGTTGGTGATCTTTGCGATATTTATGGAAGAAAATAGTGCGCTGCATTAAAAATTATGGTTTAAATTATGCTCTTAGAATAATGTACAACTTTCTGAGTTACAGAGCAAAGGCTTTAAAAACATTTAGAAATATTATGGTACAGCATAAAAAAATTATGGTTATGTAAAATGTCTCCACCCGCCCAGTGAATGACATAGCCATCGAGCTCTCTTCCGTCATTCATAATTTATCTATATGTAAGAATTCCTTGCTGGTGGTGTCTGAATGTTATAGTATATGCAATTAATTATTTTTGTATTTGCGTATTTTGTTAAATGTAGTTCGTCGTAGGTGAATTTTTATAACAGTCTCCTCAGTGAAATGAAATATTAACATGAGTGCTGCTTTGGAATGGGTTTGTTGTGTGCTTTGGTCTGCCATTTTCTTTGACCATTAAGTGTGAGCAACAAAGTATTATGTTGTTACGTTTACATTTGTTGGTTTCAGGAAACAGCTTAAGTCCCTTAGCATATTTCATTATAAAAAATCCAACAATTTTTGTGTGCTAGTTTTAGGTTAACTTCACGAAAAATGTTCAGTATTTCTAATATTGAATTATACAGTAATCTGAATGTTATTTCTGTACGATCATCATTTTCCACTGCATCATCGAAACAATACAAATTCAAATTGTCCCACACCCCAACACACAACAAGAACCTCAAAAAAAAAATCACATCTTACAACAGACAAACTACTAGTATATTACATGATCATAACAAAAATAAAACATGTGGGAATGACAACCAGCTATAGTAGCCAAATACTAGACTGAAGTTGTCAGTCTTTCAATATCTGCCGTTGGATCACTAGTGTTTGTTTACAATGATCTTTTTTTCACCGAAAGAACTACTGTGGCAGAGGGATACATTGTCACCGCATTTCTTTACAATAACTGTCAACATTTACTGAAGTTAGTATATAAATTGAAGAATAATAAGCAAGTAACAAATAATGCAACAAAAGAAAATGGTTCAAATTAGCATTCATTAAAAAGTCAGCTAATAAATGCACTATCCGTCTAAGAGCTTTGTATTTTGTGGAAACACGTTTCAATATAACACTGTACCCAGAGCCAAACACATGCTACAGAGAGGGCTGTGGTGGCTAAAGGCATCAACTGCAAGTCAATTTCTGTCATCTATCTGTAGCCCTGTCCAATTCTTACTAGCAAAATTATCCATATATCAAGAGTTAACAGGTTATGACCTTAAATTAGAACTGGGTTGATAATGTCCATGGGTCAGAAGATTTGTCTCCTACAGATGGCACAGAGAATATGACTTCCTACTGTAAAGAACACCTGCTTTCCTACAATCCATCAAAAGACAGAGCTCATCAGCATGGAACTGAACTGTCTAGTAATAATGTTGCACAACTGTCAAATATCCAGAGATTCTAGCAATGCAAATATTATTGAATAGCCCACCAAAAAGAAAGGCTTTTGGCTAGCATGACATAGTTACAAATTGCTATATTTTACTGTAATTAGGTACAACACAACATGAAGTAAAACTAAATTTACTCAATATAAATTTGTGGTAAACCGGTATCAAAAAAGGAATGTGCAGAAGAGATGAAATTAAAGCATTCTGAATGCAATTACAATGAAAAAACCACACTACAGATATCATAGCTGCTGTTAGCAGAAACAGATTTACACAAAAATTCTCCAACAATGTTTCCAGCAATATTTTACACGACATATCGATATTGCACTTACACCTTTTTAGTAACTTTCAATTTTGGATCTTAACCACATTAAAATGTTTCTGTATGTACATTTTCCAAATTTATAATTCACCAAAACTGCTCCTCAATACAAATCAACAGTACTTCATGACATGTATAAATTTTTCTATCCTAACAGAAATGCAAAAATGTGGTTAGTTCCCTTCTCTAGTTTCAAGTAGTCACTATCACAGTACTGAATTCTAATGTCCTAAATTTAAATTTAACCTTTGTAATGGAAGCAGAATTAAAAAAGCACTTATTTTAATGTCTTTCAGGTAAAAATTAACAATTTGAGATATTTATAGTTTTTAAGAGGACTAGGTATCAAAATATTTCTGTGAAATTCTATTTACATGAATATACATATCTCAGTATAAAAAAAATGTTCTAGGAATACAACTTTTTACCAGAGAAAGTAAAAACCAATTATCTAAGCCTGTATTTTTTACTTTTACTATAAAAACCGTATTTAAAAAAAACCATGAATCACACTGTCGCAGATATAACTAGCAAAGTACAGCCCATAGACTGAAACGCGGCACAATTTCAGCAGCGATGTGTGCTATAATTTCATAGGCAAGCTACTGTGTGCAGATGGCTGGGGGGGGGAGGGGGGCAGTACTGTCTCCCCAATATAAGGGGAGGGGGTCCGGGGTTCCTCCCCCAGGAAAATTTGGATTTCAAGGTGCAAAACTGTGCCATTTAAACATTTCTTCGTACCTAAATATAAAATACACAGCTTGTAAAAATATTAATATTTTTAAATATAAAATTTGCAAGGGAAAAATATTACAAAGATACCTTTATCAAACTAGAAACCTTGTCCACTCAAAATCAATATTATTTTAATACCCATCGACGGTGAGGTATTTACATACAGAACAATTTTATTTGTACAGAAGTGTAAACACGAAAAATGATTATTCGTTTGTGTAAAGATGGAAAGTAATCAACTCTATTTTTACCAAATTATTTGAGAGACAAAAATGAATTCATGTGAACTTCAGAACGCTCGTGTGTTTGTACAGCATTGCACAGATTGTTAAGGTCACAATACCCAGTTGCAGTCCACGTGTCAACATCCTTGGAAAACAATAAATATGGCCAGCAAAACAATTTTGCTTAGGCTGTTACATCCAGCTAACCAAGAGTGTTTCTGATAAACATTTTTTTTGGAAATTACGTACAAAATTACTTTTCTTGCGTGTTGTCATAAATTCAGGTGTCGGCCTACCCTCTTTTATGATGTCACATCTTTCCTGAAAAGTGAAAGCACTGCTGGAAAAATGCTTCACTCGTAATCCACACACACCACACTTCATCCACATGTTTCTGTTGCACTCAGTCTGTCTACACGGTTCTCAGTCTCACGCTGTAATTTTATAATTTATACGTAGGGTATACATCGCGCACGAATATGTATAACATTCTCAGCACCAAAACTAAATTAAATAAAAACAATACGATTTGTGTTGTGTGCGCAAACTTGCCCACACCAAATCTAGTTACTGTAAGCTACATTGCGCAAACTGCCTACGGCTAGGTCAGCATTGGCTATGTCCGCTTCAGTTCAGTGAAGAAAGCACTACCATCGTAGCTTCTACCACAGTTTGACATAGCCATAAGACCCGCCCCTCCCCAGGCGGTCTTCCCCTCCGTCGGCTGGAAAACCATTGCGACCGCCTACCTGCTGAAAGCATTACTTACAACGCTTCCAAACATCTTGGTTTTGCTAGCCAACGAACAAGTTGTTTTCTTATAATTTACAGTATTGTTTCCCATGTAGAATGTGTAACACATGAGTGAAAAGTTACCTTAAAGTAAATATAAGTTAGAATTTAATATTTATTTTAAAAATAACATTGTCAGGAAACTGTCTGGGCAAGCACTGCTTGCCTTCCTTGCCCTAATGAGATGCCACTGCACAATTTGCACATAGCAGCAAAGAGGTGCAAGGCATACATGTTAGTGTCTCATGTATTGTCCGTTTAATGTAAGTGGGGTAAAATCTGACAAGACAATGTGACCATCCTACACACTATGTAAACAAATGCTCTTGTTCGTACAGTATTGTATCAGCTGATGAACTACTGCGGAATCCCTGTTAAGTTGGCTATTTTGATGATAGCTTTGGAAGAAAATAGTACTCGGAACTAAAAGTTGTAATTTAAAATCTTAGTTATACTTACAACATCTATGGTTTAAATAATGTTTTCAAAGCAATATAAAATTTTTTTTGGCAATTAGTGACGACTTTAAAAACATGTTTAGCGTTTATGACAGAGTATGTCGAACCATACGAACAGTAAACGTTTCCAGTCAATGGCTAGCCACGCTTGTGTTTCCAGTTTCCAGCCCGGTGAACGGCCATTGTGGGTGTGCTTTTTTTTTTTTCTTCAAGCATAGTGGGTTGTAGGTACCGTTGTGCGTTTTCTTGAGTGAAATGTAAGATTATCGGCACGTGTTTACCGCGTCCCTTCAGCCATTTATCTTACCACCTTCCACAATGAAGTGACACAAATATAATTAACGTATCTAAGTTTAAGTTTGTTTGTATCCGGAAAAGTGCGCAGTGCTCATTTTTCTGAATGATTCTGCAAATAAATTATTTAATGCTAGTGACAAAAAAATGTGATTTTAGTGAAGTAAACTTGGCAAGGATTGCCATAAAAAAAAACACGTGTTCAAGAGGTCGCAGATTTTACAAACAGTAAGTTTGCATGTTTTCAAAATGTATTTGTAATATGTTAACACAATTACTGAAATGCATGTGGCCTGAAAAAGCCGCACTTTCACACTTTTGTAGCGAGTGAATAATATTTTATATATTGTAAATTTAACGAGTTTAAGGTTAACTTCAGTCCTAGTGTGTGCACATATATACCGTATTTACTCATATGTATAGTGCGCGCCATGATCTTTGCAAAAAGTTCCAGGGAAAAATATTTTTTAAATAAAATAGCACCAAAAATTTGTGGTGCCCTGTTAGTATGGAACAAATTATTCTTTTTTCCACTAATGTGTGGTGATGTGAGATGTTTGGAAAATACTTTAATTAAATAACTTGGGTGCAAAAAGCCAAAGTAAAAAAAATTTCTGTAAACCTTATGCTCCAACATTTCCAACTTCGTTTTTCTTGTTTCTTTCTCCTTTTAGCAGATACCAGCTCTTTTTTTTTTTTACCGCACTAGAATGTCACACTACCCTTTTTTATATTTAAAAAAACCTTGCCCCTTCCCCCTGCCCCTTTTTCCATCATCTGTTGCTAGCCTCTGTCATGGAAACAAAGGGGGCATGGTGGAATTATCGACCAGCAACATCAGTGTGTTATTTGAGGGAGGAGGGGGGTAAAAACGCCACAGAGGGGGGAGGGGAGGGGATAGGAGCAGGGTTTCGACCTACTCTTAACTGAAGGGTCGCTGAGACAAAGAGAGCGAAGGAAGAGGAGTGATGTAAAGAGTGAGAGATGAGACATCAGACAGTCCCTCCACTTCCCTCAACATCCCCAGACTACAGACTATTTATGGTTACCACTCCCTCATCCTCTTTTTTTTCTGTGTATAGAGCGCACCCCAGAAATTTTTTCCTTTATTTTGGGAAAGAAGGGTGCACTATACACAAGTAAATACTGTATTGCTGCATATGTACGAATATGCACAGTGACATATGTATCACGTTTTGTTTTTTCATTGTTAAACTTTTCGAAGTTAAATATTATTTTCATACGAGCAAAATCTTCCATTGCTCCATCCAAACAATGTGCAATTCAAAATGCCACACACTAGTAAGAACATCAAAATAATGCTGTCTCACGAAAGACGCAAGACTAAAGCCCCCCCTCCCCAAATTGTTTCCTTTTCCCCTCAAAATAAATAAACAGTACCCCAACAAATTTAAATTGGTAATTGCAAAAATAAAACAAGTTGGAATGCCAACCTAGCTTTAATATCCTACTTTAATTACTGGGCGGAAGTTAGCTACCGTCAGATTTCCAGTGCCTGCCATTACATAGAACACGAGGGAGGAGGAAAATGCAAGTATGCATTGGACTCAAAACATTTGTTTACAAATGTAATTTTCTTCAGTGACAAAACAGCTGCACTGGAAGGATATATTGTGGCCGTGCTACCTTTCTAGAACTGTCAATTTATCCCACTTACATGAAATGGACAATATCACTCGCTCACTTCTATGCCTTGAATGAACAAAACAATTTCAAATGCATACGAGCCAGATGTATGCCAGCCTTCTGTGCTACTGAGATGCGCACTCTACGGCTGACTTCGCCCCATCTGAGTGCACCAAGTGCGGGGCGAAATCAAATTCATTGGCCACTGAGACTTCAGATAACCCAGCCCCTGTGTTGGAAGGCTACACAACCCCCGCCCCCAGAGAATTGCTGAAACAGGGCGATTTCAGTATAAATAGAAGAGCAGCACCCTTGTCCAGTGAGAGACGCCGGGCTTTCCAGCCGGTTCACGAGCTCTCCTACAGTCTGCGGAAGACTCTCTCCTTTCCTCAGTAGCCCGTCCAGGGTTGAACCTCCTTTTCAGCAGCCTGAGGCAGGGCTCGAACCTCTACCTCCAGCCAGCAGCTTGCAGAAGGCCGCCAGCACTCCAGCCCCAGCTTGGACAAGGCTTCATTCAGCTGATCACCCAGGGACAGCTCTCCATGTTTGGTAAACCCCACACCTTAACCACTACCCGTACCTCAGTCAACTTTCCTTGACTCCCGCGGTAACAGATTGTTGCGAGATTTATCCTCCCCTGGATAGAGCCCCTTGTTACGCTCACGCTGCAAATAGCGTATACATTAGTTTTATTATTAATTAAGAATTTTTGTAGGAATTAAATTGATTAGATTAATTTTTCCCAGGCTCGCCTTCGCCTGTTGATTGAGATCCATTCAATTTAATTGTTAGTGTTTAATATTTCTTTACCTAGCTTTTAGAGTGTAATACATTAGCCGGGTCTTGCTACAGTGTGTTTTAAAAGTAATAAAATTGATATCACAAACTTAAGCTATTTGTGTGTCGCTTACCGTAATTGTAATTTTAATTTTAGATCCTGTGCCATTTTGTTTCTTTATTAATTCAGTGTTGTGTATTCATACAGTGCGCAGTTAATTCTAACTAACTTTACGTCTTTATCTGGACGTGTAGTGTGCTGTATTCCTCAGGAGGCAGGGTCTGACAAAGGCCCTATTACCTGAGATTCCAGTGCATGCGCCGCCGATACAAGGCACAAGGTTTAGTTACTTGGGTTGCCCTTGTGAACAACAGATCCGTGTGAGTGATTGTAGATTTCGCCCTGCCCAGGACTGTTCGTCAGCAACCCCTGTTGACAACCTTACTTTATTGTTACCTTTCACTGCTCAATGTGCAAACAGCACTGTGATACTGGAAGCCATCAGAGGCAACGCGAGAGGCGTGCCTTATTGCAGCAAGCATTATTAAATCAGATAATTAATGATTCACACCCAAGTACACTGGCCATTAGCAAATCCGAGAACGACCCTATTGATTACCATATAATATTACCCCCTGACCAAGCATTGAGAGACTAAACTCTGGAAGGATACTTTGGGTTCGACACCCGAGTACAGATGTACCCCCCCAACTTCTGCAAAATAACATTGGCTTCCGGAAGGACGATCAGGGTTAGAATCCCTCCCAAGGCAGTTCCCCACACGTAGCCGGAACAGTCCATAGCCAACTTCATCCCTGTTCGACAACCCATGAGGCCGCGGTGGATCAATCCTGTCAGTGTAAGTAAGTCAGATCGCTCACCCCCACAATCATTCATATCTCGTATCCGATTGAGCTCATTCACTTTATTGGGACAGCTGGCGTCCCAATTATTGAAATCCCCTGTGGTATGGAGAATAAGGCTACCCGCAAGGGATAGCTTAACACTCAGATTCACCTTGTGGTTTGATTCCCCTCCACCTCGTAAGGTCCGAGAGGGCAGTCAGTGCCCTTACCACTATCCACAAAGAGGAGCATGCATCAAGCCTTAAACAAAAACAGCATTTCAAATTAACTGAATCACAGTTCCCATAAAAAATCCTATTGAAAAAAGTGGGCGTGTATTATACTCTTATTGTAAAACTTATTTTTTTTGAAGACTTAAGACTGCAAAATTTATTTTAAAACTTGATTGAGAGGTGCTGACTGTAGCTTGTCATAGCATTGTGATCTGGTTGGTCGATTTGGTGGTGTATAATGGCATGTAGCATGTTGAACAACGAGCAGTTGAAGTTGAGTCTCACTGCACCAAGAACTTGCCTACTATAGAATTCCATCCCTTTGCAGCTAGAACCAGGCAGCTGACTGGACAGTATGTTGGTTAGCACAAAAGAGAGGCAACATTTTGCAGTAAGTATGAGCTTCTGCAGAACCTGTCTACACGTTGCCGAGGTTTGGACGGCTCTTAGACGAGACCTTGAGAGCCAATGAGGTTGAAGTAAAGCAGATATGGAGCAGCACTGGAATACAAGGGTGGGGGGAAAAATGGGAGAATTCTGATAAAACCCACCAACCAGTAGCATTAATCAGCATGATTTGCATGTGAAAAAATCCGGGTGTGGCCTGCCCTACTGGAAAATTAACTCTTGTTTGTCTTGGTAGGTGACACATGCTCTTGTTACTATGCCAACCACAGCCCTCTGGACAAATAGAGGAACAGGAAATTATTTAACAGTGATTGGACTGTACACTCCGGACTAAAGTTACTCTTGGCCCTTTGGTAGCATGGTGGCCACTTGTTCAATCTGGTTCAGGTCCTCACTAAGGCTAAAGAAAGGAGTGATCCTGGTGAGGTGATTTTTTGAGTACATTCATATAGTCCTCAGTTCTACAGAGCAATGGCGGAAATTTACGCTGTGTAATGAAACGGCATGGTAGCTTTGAGCTGTTTTCTGTAAAAAGCCACCAGGAACAGAAGAGGTATGTGTGGGCTGGCTACCAATGCTTTTCTCACAAGGATACAAGTGTGTCTCCATCCTGCAATATCCTACTCTATCACAAAATGCTCAAACTAAATTCTATCTGTCCCCAGATGCCACAAAGCAATCAGACGGCTAACAGTGTGTAACATGTCCTCATTCTATATAGAGGCATGTATGCCACCCATAGTATATACGTACTACTAGGGCAGAAAGCACAATCACACCCCTGACACATTAAGGAAGTATCCCCCCCCACACCAAAAATATAAGGGGGCCACAAGCCAGACCAAAGTGGAAAACTACCTTTCCATACTGTCCAACACCCTTAGCAACCAAAGGAGTTAATAAATACTATCACAAAATAACCGCAATACTGTAAAGTAGGCACGTGCGAGACTAACATTTGATGTCGAATCGAGAAAAAAATTACAATCTCGACTTCGAATTGCTTTTCTATTATTACAATTTCCGAAGAGCCTGCCTAGGGTCAAGGTAGCCTAATAGTTTCCTGTTTTCTTTTACTAAAGAATTGTGGCAAATTTTCTTTATTCAGTTCCTGCCAGTATGTCACGCCACGATAAGACATCAGTATATGTAACTGTATAGACTGCGAAGGTTGCTTTACCATTTAATTCACTAGTATTTTTTAACTTGTGTGTAGAATGGATAAAGAATTACCGTCCACAACAAAAATATATTAAAACATGTTTAAATATCACCAAAGCGGATATTTAAAAAA
Organism: Dryococelus australis; assembly: GCA_029891345.1. Taxonomy (NCBI): domain Eukaryota; kingdom Metazoa; phylum Arthropoda; class Insecta; order Phasmatodea; family Phasmatidae; genus Dryococelus; species Dryococelus australis. The sequence goes on along the minus strand of CM056997.1, from coordinate 185,107,734 downwards.
AAGTAACAGAATAACAATACTCTCCTATATCCTGTAATGGTGCAAAGTAACACCATATCCATACAGGTACCTTACAAGATAAAATTATTAATTAAAGCCGATAAATAATGGAAACCTTACATATCTATCAATTAATATTTTATTAGTTTCTGCATGCTAAAAATAAACTTTTTGCATCATGCCACACCATGCGGCATCAGCGTTGCGTGGAATGTAATATAGGAACTGTTCGAATTGCTTGGGTCCGGATCGTGCGCGCACGCAGCATTCGTTAATGGGTACCATCTGTTTCTGAATAGTGGGACTACTTAGAATCTTGACGCAGCTATCTGTAATGATACGAGGAACTACATTCATAGAATCTGTGACAAATGTTATCGATTGTGTGAACAGTTGACAAATTTGCACGGGTGTTTCAGTATGGGTTGGTTTCATTGCAAAACAAGTTTGTGGTGAATATATTGTTATTTAAAATTTAAATGTGCTGTTTTTTCATTAAAATTGCATGAAATATAGTAAAACTAATATGTCAAAGTGATTCTGATGAAAATACCGGCAGTAACGCGAGTGGAACCAGAGCAATTGTTTGGAAATTTTTTTAGCACAAAAAATAGTATTGAAAGAGAGTGCAACACATGCCAGAAAAAAATAACAACACCAACAGGTTCAGCCAGTGGTCTTGTGCGGCATTTGAAAATACTGTACATCCCACAGTTGAGACATAATACAAGAAGGTCCAGGCATGTAATTTACATCTGTTTCAGTTTTCAAAATACAGTAATTTTAGAATAGATATGAGTTGAAGCAACAGTAGTCCGTTATCCACTTTGGTGAATAACAGGTTGTTTTTTTAAATTTGTATGTAAATTCAACTATACACTTGTAATAAAATGTACCCACATATGTACTTTGTCGACAAGAATGAGAAAATACTGTAAAACTGAATCAAGTGCTGTGCTTTAAAAATGTAACAATTTCCAACTTTATTTAAGAAATGTGTTACGCAGGGAAAAATGTGAGGACCACACAAAAATTGATTTGCAATTTATTGTAACAATTTTTTATCAAAATATTACAAACCCGTCCATGCATAATGGAAACAACATAATGAATATAACAAAAATTACAGAAGCATTGTCACTGACATGCACACCACACTGAATTTAGTAGATCTCCAAGACATGTCACGATACAGCACTACCAGCATTCAAGGAGACAGGAAAAGCAAGCAGATGAGGAGAATGAGGAGAATGTTACTTGGCTGATCCAGCCGCAGCCACGGGTGAAGAACAGCAGCTGCTAGACTGTTTCAAACTTCAACATACTGTACATATATACACCTACTTTGCTGCACACTGCATTCTTTCCACTTCCTTTGCATCCTGTATCCCCACAGTTACATTTCCCCACATGATGAAGTGCATCGCAATATGGGCCACATTTCACATGTTTCATATTCCTCAAATCATTGAATTAAGATCATGTGCACATGTTTGTACATTGTAAATGAAAATGTTTAAGTTTTTAGTACAAGTGCACCATCTCTTCACAACCTGAGATACAAGATTTTTGAATAACCAAATGCTCACAAAATTGTTTACTATCACATGTAAGTATGAAAATAGAACTATGCAACAGAAAGCTCACAGTCAACATGAGATGCCAGCTATTATAGATGTTTGAGGCAATAATTAGCACAAAGAAGTCCATACACAATACGTGTTTGTTCTCCTAGGAAAATCCTTCAATTATATAACAGAAAGGGTCATGTTTACATGTTGACTAACAATTATTTTATAAAAGATTTTGTAAAATAAGTATGACCCATACTGCCAAAATATATAGGGGCATGCAAATATGATTTTTTGTTTAACGAAACAAAACAAAAATAACTTTATGAGAACTCTACCTCAATAAAAGTTAACAAAACTCTTAAAATTTTAACAATTTTAAAAAAGTATTAAAAATATTGCAGCACATCATCACATAAATACAATTTAAAATACAAAATAAATCTTACGTAATACATACCATCATTTGTATAGTATAACGAAACTTCAAAAAATATTTATGTTATAAAAATGTCAAAAGAGGTAACTTAATTGGACTGCTTGAATAAATAAACGCTATAATAAAACCCATGGAATAAATTAACACAACAGTTACGGGAAAATTTCAAGTTTAGGTTTGTGTGGTTATTTCAGAAATATAACTAACAAGTGGAAGCTAAAACTAAATTTTCCACTGTTAGTCAACTAAACATTTGATAAGTACTTGAATATCCATTGAACTAAGTTTTCATTTTGTTATGACTTTTGGCAACCAGTGCACCCCCACCCACTGCAAACCCAACCCAACCAAACATTTGATAGCTATAAGAGAAAATGATAGTTTTGATTTTCATTATAATACCAACATAACCAAAAATTTGCACAACCCTAAAAATATAATAATGTTATAGCACTGAAGGTTACTTTTAAAAAATTGCTGTCAGTTTCTGACAAATAGAGGTAAAATATTTGTAAAACCCATCATGTGACTTTAAACATGGTCAACATGTTTCTAAGCATCTCAATGTATGACAGTTGATTTGAACGTCAATGTCCAACATAAGAAAATAGAGACTGCACTAGCTAAAGTTGTACTTGTTAATACATACATGCACACGTACACAATTTTCGAAGGAAAGCACTAGCAGTCAAGATGTTCTTGCCCTATCAGGCAAGGTAGTCTGTCACAGGTAAGGAAAGCAGAACGTAATGCCACTACACAGCAAATATGGCACCAAGTTTACTCACAAGAAAATATGGGGCACTTCAGTTCAGACCAACTACTTTGCACTTCACTTATTTCTACTTCAAATGTCAGTTCATGTTAACTGTAGCAGCTGCCCCACTTGGCAGTTTGCTTAACAGTGATCAGCCAAATAAGCATTCTGGTCCCTGTTTCATGCACTTCACTGATGAATGCATATTTCCAAATACACAAGACAATCTCTTTATGGCTTTAACACAACTCTGGTGCTCTTATCAACTCTACAGTTATGTCTTTGTGGGTTTACTACCACAAAAAAATTCTTGTCATTACACAGGTAAAACCAGTTAAAACCAAAACATTTAAGTAATCAAAATATCTTTCCAATCCAAGCCAGCTGCTCTCCAACATCTGGTTTCATAGATACAGAACTGCACAGAAACAGAAGCTTCAAGAACATGTAAACACTACCAAACAGATACTGCAATATTACAGTAAGAGGCATAACTCTTGAGAAATTTTAAAAGTTCATTAAGTAAACAACGCAAAAACCAGGAACATTTCAATTTGCCCTCTACAACTTCCTCAACCCCTGCACATTAAAAAAAATTAACTCATCCTATTAATTTACAATGAAACTCTGTTACGACACTTCTACAAAACTAACAAAATTTATATCACAACATGGAAATATTTATTGACAAGTAGGTTGGGAATAAAAACACTATTATGTTTAATACGGAAATGAACTACGTAGAAATATTGTCACAGAGTTTTACTGTCTCACAAAATAACCCACAACAGGCTAAAACAAAACAATACTGGTGTTCACAATACAACACAAACTGTGATACTTCCAAATCCTAATTTGTCATGGTCCATAACGGCAAGACAGCTGCCTCCACTTTTTTTTTAAAAGTTTCTCGAACTGTTACAACTCAACACATGTAACTGATGTATACGTTCACAAAAATTACATTACAAAACTCTTTTATCTTTGCAGAAAGACATAGGGTTAGTTATCAAATCAATAATTATTCCGCTATATCTGTCATGATCACTCAAATCTAAAGTCTGTCTTAAATCAATTTTTGTTTTACCATAAATCATAATAAAAAAGAATGAGAACACTAAAACACTAATAAGTTCAGACATTATTTCCCACGTCCTGAATTTTCTGTAATTTATTTGCTGGTTGGAACGCACACCATAGGCAGTAATTGAAAATGCATACATCTCACTTGCGCAAACACATGCAGCAATTTCAACCATTAACAAAAGAAGCAAAAACATGAGAAAATGCATTTTATCCAAAGGAAATTTTTTTTAGCCATTTATAAATCACTATTTTCACATTTAGTACTCAACAGTCATGTTCCAAGCACATTAACAGTCACATTTATAGTTTTTCTTCCAGTACCACGGAGGTGTGGAGCATAACAAGTGTCCGTGTTGAGTTTAGCACAGTTTATCAGAGATCTGTTGCGTAATCATGCCAGGTAAGTGTAGCTGTCCCTCTCTCCATCTGTTCGCTCCAGGTACTCCTTCTCTATCAGGATATCGATACATTTCTAAAACACAGACACATGCAAATAATTTTCAAGGTATAGCTGCCATAAAATCTGCACCTGAAATCATTGTAAGGGGAGATTGTCTATCGCATGATTTCATGAAGGGGAACATCAGCAACAAACTACCACAGACTGTTTACGGTATTGACAGCTCTTTTGAATTCAACCTTCGATAAAAATCTCTGCCTATTACATTAATATGTCAGTAATAATTAAACACTAACATCGGTTGACACGTTATCTGTAAAGTTAGTGGCAAATTACAAAATGAGTTTCACCTTTTCATTGAAACTTCACAGTGAACAAGCACAAAAAAAAAACCTTAGAGAAAATGGTTACCAAAATACCTTTCATAATAATCTCTCCGTGAACTGTTGTGTTTTACAACCACTTGTCTTTGTAATATGAATTACTTTTAGGCCATGACAAAGATAATATCTTATTTCATATCCCAACATTTTTACTGTTGTTGTGTTCATGGTAAAGTCAAGTTAACAATATTAAGAAAATTTGAACATTGAAGAGCGAAGTTGGGTGTTTATTAATGTGGCTGTATTGTTTATTGTATTTAAGTTGACACATGCCATATTTCGTGCTTAGAGGAAACGCACTCCAGAAGCACGACTTTGCCCCATCAGAATATGGCAAGGCACGTGGGCAAGTCTCCCGACAGTAATGAAGGCAGGACACGGGGACCTCCCAGAAGTTGACAGAAAGTCACGTGAACACCCTCTCCAAACCAACATTCTACTTCATCACACTCAGTAACTGAACAGTGCACCATTTGAATTTGGAACTGCAGAAGGAAGTAGTCCAATCACCAAAGAGGCACGGCTTACTCGAGCGCCCTGAGTTCAGAGATCTTCACACCAGGTGTCGAGCGACATGCAAGATAAGCAACCATGGTCCATGCACATGATGTCACAAGTTCCACCCATAAGAGGCGGGCCAAGCTCACCCGCACCCATCGGAGCATCTAAGGTCACAGGAGATCATTACATATGGTGGACCCAAGCAGGCCTCCAGAGTTGCTCAGGGTGGCTCACAGGAGTCCCTCATCCTCACCTAGGCTGTAAAGGCCTTAGTCTACGCCCGCAGCGGTGATAGAGTCTTGATACACCCTCTTGGCTGTGAAGGCCTAGGGCATCCTGACTAAGGGCTGGACGTCCTCCACCCGCGCCGCTAGTTAACCGCAACTATGATGATGCCATCTCTACAAAGGCCATAATCTCCAGGACATCATTTCTACAGCACCTCCAGTCGTCTCCGCAATGAAACACCTCGTCATGTCGTCCTGAAACCTTCCTAACCCCACACCTTCCAGGTAACCTAAGGTCATGATGACGTGGTCTCCTCAAGAGACACCTCCTTAAGACCCTTGCCCGACCAACTCTACCAGTTGAGTAGAGAAACCCCTTGTGCTATACTACGAGGTCCCTTCTGGACCATCCCCCTTCCCAAAAGTTAAGTTAGGACTCCTGGACTAGAATCATAATTTAATTACATTATGATAATAATTCACAAACCTACTTAAATGTAACAAAACATAACGTTATCAGGTAACCTTCACCTAACTTGCAACTATTTTTATTATAATTAACTTCTGCAGTTAACTGTATAAATTCTTAGCAACAGGGCTGGATTTCCTTTATAGCCACCTTTAGGCCCATAAAAATGTGCCATCCATCCAGTAAAACGGTTTCATTTTTCCTACCTCATATTTATTTGTTATTTTAAGATCCACAGAGAGCATACGAGATGCAACATTTTAATTTGAACCAACATGTAAATGTATTGTTAATAAATAACAACATTAAAAAAAAATTACAACCAGAACTGCAAATATTATGAAAATGATTGCAATGAAAACACTAACATGGTATAATTCAATAGTAAGGACAACATTTAGAAATTTAATTTACTTTCCATGAAAGAAAAAAAACTTTAACTTAAGCCTAGTAAGATAAACTCATGTCTTATCCTAAGCTCATCTATCCTTCCTTTGGGCAAAGGAATTGATAATATCCTCAAAGTCCAGATCCCACAGCATCTGCCCCTCGATATTTAGCAATGCCATGGCCGATAACCTGTCTTCTCCCATGGTAGCCCTCAGGTAGTTTTTCACATGTTGTAAAGTAGAGAAAGAGCATTCCCCTGAACAGTTCGTTACTGGAGCACTGAGAATCATTCTGAGTGCTATGATTACATTGGGATAGACTTCAACAAACCCTACTTGGTTTAAAAAATTAGTTAATTTTGTTAGGTTGACATTTCCCTCTTCCTCAGGTGTTTGTGGCTTCACATGTACTCTAAGGTGCAATGACTCTTCTACAATGGATGCTTCAAGATCACTATTGTAGTACGAGGCCAATTTGCATGCAACTGAAGAAATCTGTGCTGGTTCATACATGCTGAGATGTTCTAAAAAGCCAAACCTCTCTTGAAGCTCATTGTAATGTGCACTTCGCACTTGCAGTTTTCATCTTAGTGTATCCAGAATGACATTATATGTACCAACACAAAAATTATCTGACCCAGAGTTTAGAGTTATTTCTCCAGCCCTAGTCTCATCGGGCCTCAGAGTGCGCTTCCTTTTCCTTCCATCATCGAATTTGTAAATTTCAATTCCACTCAATGACTTCGCTAGGCATTCATAGCGGTCAAACATTTCGGTTTCTCTTAAATTTGTTATGAAGTCAGACCAATGAAGATGCCTCATTCCTAGTTTGAGGTTTTTCTGAACTATCATTTTCTAAAGTCAGCAAGGACTCAAATAATCCACACCAATTGCTCTTTAGTGCATAGCATGCATCATTTTGAGTAGACTAATGACTTTTCGACAGACTTTGTAGTGCCGAACCTCCTCCTCCTTTGCGGTTTCGAGCTAGGCGAGTCCAGCGGTATGTGGAAGCTGAGAAAAAGCTGTACAGTTCTTGTAGCAGTCCAAAAAGCGATACTGCTTCAGTACAAGATTCTGCAGCACATGAACCCACAAGACTAAGAGAGTGTGCTGCACAGGGCACATAGTCAGCAAAAGGACAGCTTTCCTTCACCCTTGCTTGTACGCCTGTATATGCTCCACACATATTCGAGACATTGTCATATGACTGGCCTCTGTAGTTTTTGATGTTTGACTCATATTTACTCAAAACAGTAAAAACAGCATTGGCTATTTCTTCAGACTTATGTCTTTCATTTGATAAATAACAAATGAACCATTCAACTGGCTCCCAAACTCCATCCTTCTTAACATAGCGTATAATAAATGTTAGTTGATCAGTGTGTGAAATATCTGGAGAGGAATAGACACTTATACAAAGTATTTAGCATCTTACACTTCCTTCACCATTCCATCCCTTACTTTTCAGCCATCAAAGTAATCATTTCATCATAAATGGTCTTGGAAAGCTAAGATGTATGTCCCGAACCTCTGTCACTATGGTTTCTTAGATGTTCTGCCATGAATGAATCAAACTCTGCAAGAAACTCTAGCGACCCCAGAAAAATGTGCAACGAGCCTGTTATCAATTCGTGCTTTAGTATTTCCTGTCAGTTTAAGTGCTGCAATGCTATTTTTATGCCGAGGTGAATTTTTATGGTCTTGTACACTTTTAGAAAGATTTTTCCAGTCAAACGCTGAAGTAAACACACCATTTTCCCCACCAAATAGCACGCAAGTGGCACAAAAACACATCCCTTTGATGGTGAGTATACTAGCCAATACCTAACTTGTGTCTCCCCATTATCCAGTTTCCGAGAAAAAATATGCCTCGAAACATGCCTTTCTTTATCACGGTAGTTACGTTTTGAAGCACTGAAGTCTGCATCTAAGTTTTGTTTGATTCCATGAACACACATAGTCTCGTAGCTCCTCAATTTCCCACTGTGCTGGATCTGTACTGGGTCCAAAAACAAGCTTCTTAGGATTGCTAGTTGCAGATGGTTCCATCAAATTAGTACAGGTCACTTCAGCATGGACATGTAAATGGATACTGCCACTGTTCAGTGAATTATTGGTACTTGATGGGATTCGCTGTTCTTGAGCAGAAAATAACATTTTTCTGGGTATGACGAAACGCATGCATCGGTAGCCTCTAAGTAATCACTATCAAAGGAAGGATGATTTATAGAAACACTGCCGCTGTTGGTAGCATTATCACTTGCAGTCATGACGTCTGCGACATCTTCGTCCTGTTGGTTATCAGTGTTACATACAAAAAAAGAAGAAATATTACGGATCAGCTTTAAAAGAGCACCACTCCTTTCTTCTTTAACTTTTTTTAATTTTTTGTATTGAGCACCACTGAGTCTTGCTCTTTGGGTACTCATTTTATTCACGAATCACAGGCAGCTAAATTCACAACACTTAAGCACGCGGACGCACACGTACCTATTTTACACTTATAAGCTCGGACATGTTCATAGTTTGACCGAACATACATAAACAACATTGATATGAAACGCGCATATGATGTGGCCCACGCCGCGCCATACATGCATTACATCAGCACGACAACTAGTGGCAACTATAACAATTTCAAAAACAGAAAACTATGGTATTCAATCATACTGCCCTTATCGCAGTGGTCAATCCTTTCATCGCAAGGGCGGTGAAGGTTCAAATATCCTGCCCCCTTCCCCTGGAACTATCTATGTGATAAAACTGTGGCAGAAACGGGCGGGACGGGAGTTTTGTTAAATTAAATACAAAGGATAATTTATCAAGTGAATTCCCGTGTGAACATAAAGGTTGAAAATGGAAACAATGTGTATCAAATATGCGTTGTGTGCAGCTTATTACCTAGAGAGTATCGTGTAAGCAAAGATTATCAACACAGTGCGTCCGCACCTGTGTGTCGCATTTCATGGTGATAGCGAAGTAACGCAGCTGTGTTCAGCATCAATGACATGGTGTCTAGCCAAGTTGGCTAACAGAATTCCTGTACAATTACCGTACATTCCCGTACAGCAATGAAATAATCCATGTACATCTGCAGCTTCCAAGTACCGTTAATGATGTTCAGAGAAAAGTACAAAACAAACATAAAAAAAAATAACATGCATTTCCTCATTATTTCAAATACAGTTCACTCAAATTCACGGATGGATAGTGCTTAAAAGAAACATATCAATTTAATCATTATGTACCTGTGTTTGCAAATGTTAACATGTTGCACATAAAAAAACTTATGGTCTGCCTTTTCCACTGCAAAAATCTAATGCAGTCAATGACATTAATATAAGATTGGATGGATTTTTTTACTACCAGTAATTAATAATTCAATACTGGTAGAATAAAGTTTATTTAATCAAGCGGATGTTTGTGAAATCCAAAGCTGTCCTGTCTTACAAATAATGTTTTATTAATAAAATATAATTTTTTAGTAGGGGAGAGAAAATGTTAATAGTTATGTGCTGCATATACTTGTAAAATGCATGATGTTTCAAGTTCTCATACTAGGCTACATTTTACACAGCCAAACAAGACACAGTTATGCTAAATTCTTAGCACTGCTAAGTGCAGTGTTGAAAAGAAACGGTACCTATATTATAGTATATATGGGTGATACATGTGGCACTAATTCAATTATGGTGAATAATTAGGAGTTGGCTAGTATTTCAAATTCTGAATTGAACTAAGTGTTGACACTGCATACAATGGCCGAGTTCGAACTGATAATTTTGTCATTAAGTAATTTAGGATTTCTTTGGTGTCAACTCAGATGCCATCAGCTTTTTAAGCATTCATAACAACACATTGTACGTAAAATTCTGCTAATTTATTAATGCTGCAGTAATTATACTCCTGTTATGTAACAAAACAACAAGCATAGCAAACTGCCTCTTTATGTAGGCGCATCAGTCTGTCATATGCGGTGACACACACTGCCACGTTGCACGTTTGTTGGCAGGTGGCCACACGTAACAAGAATTGGCAAACCCCACCCGTTTTACGTATACAAACTCCCGCCAGTCACACCTCCGTTTCCTGCTGGTTTTATCTTTTTTTTTTACCTGACCTTGTTTATGAGAGACATTAAAGAATGAGTGGTACAGAAGTTCTTGTCATAATGTCCCGGACATGGGTTTAAATAAAAATCGCTGCGCTGAATATTTTGACCTGTAAGACACTTCGTTTGAGTAGTTTTGTGTTGAAAAACATGACTTGGTAACATCTGGACAGGTATCTAACGCTTGAAATGGCATCAGAGAAAAGGTACAACTACCACTGCCCATAAGGATTTTGTGTGTAATAGATCCACGCAGGTTGTTGCCAAGCTGCCTTTTTTTATGTGCAGGCTTGGAATGCTATGCTACTGTATTACTTCCAGGGTCGGTTGACAAACAATAGCTTGGAGAAGGAAGGGAAATGACTAAATGGGAGGAAGAGGAAAAGGTTTTGACAGCTGAAAAAAAAAAAGGGGGGGGGGGGGCGGAGGCGGCCTTGCATGGGGATTATTTTCAGTATCTGTTTGCAAGACAGGGAAAGCTCATGGTACAAATTTTCTTGTTTTACCTCCAAACCTAATTTTGTGCTACGTTTCCATAAAGCAAATTTTATTTTAAAACTGCTCCATTTCTTTTTGTATTCTATATTTAGATTGGCATTTATGAAACTTTTCATGTCTGGAAATTTAAGTTATTTTAATATCAGTTTTTCGAAACTGGGAATGGTAAAAACTGATGTTTTTAAAGTCGTAGAGGCTGTGCATCTTTATTATTACGGCATAAAATTACAGTTGCTGCTGGGAGCTACAGAGGCAAGTTACAGACGGAAAAACTGCACACCAGTTTTAGAGGCTTGTGCAGAGAGCACCTTTCTGGTGGCCTTACTTATGAGACAAAAATTGCAAGAGGTACGTGATAAATACTGCATGTACTAATATTTAAGATGTGCAAATACCACCACTGTTTCCTGAGGAAAATGCGTGTTCCAACTAAAAACCACTATTAAAAAAATTTCTAAAACTCGAAATTATGTGATTCGAAGTCAAACATTGCAGCTCCGGGCATTTCAAATTACTGAGGTTTTACTTTAATGTTTATAAGCATGTATACTTTAGAACGAATATAATGTAGTGCAAGCCCTGTTAAACAAATATTATCGTGTGTTTACCATGCGTTAACAGATGGCAGCACTTTAATAGTTACTGTACCGTATGTTACGAAACACCGTCGCATGCCGACTGGCATGACAGCCTGTAGCAAGCGGCTACAGTTAAGATTAGGTGAGTCCATTCGTCCGACCGACACGCATGTATTTTGCTGTGCATTATCAGTAGTGAATTACAGGTGCAGCCACAGCCAGAAGCAACCTCGTGCCAATGGTCCCTTATCGTGTGCAGAATTGATATAAGCAACCGTTCTTGTGTGTGTGTTCAACATGTACATGAAGACTTGAAACGGTTGAAGGGAGGAAAGCAATGCACCACCTGACTACAATGTTTGGTACCATTTTTGGACCCACATGATGTACTCAGGGCAGGCGGTAGTTTTATCACATGCAGTTATTGAGTTTTCTGCTAAGCATCCTATCCAAAGTCCACCCTGCTGTTAAAACCATGGTAGACCACAGCCATTTGAAGTATCTGCATGCTGCACCACAGCTGCTAGAGTCTCCTCTGTCCCAACAATTTTGAGTTTTCTCTATTAGATTGTTGATTCAATCTCAAGCCTTCAAGTGTGTTATCTCTTTCTGGTGTCGGCCTACCAACAATCCTCCTCTAATAGGTGCTCTGCCAGCTGAATGAGTCTCACCTGATGGCATTTTTGAACAAATGGGAGTGGGCTACATAGGGCCAATCACCATAGATCTCAAAAAATTACGCAGTTGTACAACAAAAATGGCATATATATATATATATATATATATATGCTTCTCCAGCAAAACTTTTCACATAGAGGTTGTGTCTGACAACTGCAGACAGTTTCATTACAGCCCTGATACGGTTTGTCTTGAGAAGAAGTTTATGTGGCAGCCTGTACTCAGATTGCGGCTAATTTTGTGAATGCTTCAAGGCAGATTCATCAGTCTTTCATGCAGCTTCTAAGATCCCCCTTGCAGGAAACTTTTCTTTGTCACACTCAATTAAATTTAATTTCTTTCCACCTGCAAATCCTTATCAGGGCGGTTTATGGGAAGCCACAGTGAAATCTGCTAAATACCACCTCAGATGCACAATTTGTGGTCAAATATTGATTATTGAAGAGCTCGTGAAACTTTGCACCAGGGTCAAGGCTGTCACACAAGGGTCGAGACTGTCCTTAATTCGAGACCCTTAACACCATTGTCATCTGATTCATGCAACACTGCAGCTCTTACACCAGGTTATTTTTTAAATTGGGAAGCCTCATGTATCTGTACCTGAACCACATGAAGATAGTGAAAATTGGTTTGCACTCTAGCAAAGCAAATTTTGGACTCTCTGGAACTGAGAATATCTGCAGCAGCTCCAGCCACATGGTACGTGGCAAACACAGCAGCCAGGACTCACTGTGGGGGAGTTCTTATTGGAGAAGATTGTGTGCCACCTCTCGGTTGATGATTACCAAGGGTTATCAAACTGCATCCGAAGCAGGATGGTACCGTACAAGTGATTGATGTCTGCACCCAAAAGGGACACTTGTGTTGACCTGTGTATAAGTTGTACAGGTTGTCAACCTAGTGATGGTTGCACGCTATCTGTGTATCTGTATAATTTTGTATATAGTGACTGTGTTGTGTTGCTCTATAGCAGACCTAACTCAGGGTGGCTACCCAATTGTAATTTAAAAAATCGACTTTTCCCTGTTTTCCAGACCCAAATATTTTTTTTCCCTGACCAAACTCAATGCATGTGTATTGTTTCATGTTAACTATTATTAAGAACTAAATCTTCTGAGTTCCATATAATTTAAAAAAAAATCTAACCAGATTTTACTTTTTCACTGCACCACAACTACAAAATAATGCTTAATTTGTAACTGTATTGACTGGTCATTAGTAAAATGGAAAAATCTGTAGACATGCAAATTCTACACAGCATTTATTCAATGTTCAAATGTAGGCAACTAACCAAATTTGTAACTTTCCAAAATTGCAATTTCCGAAGTAATTACAACATTTTGTGAGGCATTTATTTATGATTATGTTTCCCTTTTGTAGAAAATTTGTAATTTCAGTTACGTATAAAATACCGCATAAGAATCAATGTGTTTGCTGTCATGAAATAACGAAAATATTGCTAAGAAAATAATTTAATTAAAAGAATATAGTTTCAGTCCTCTAGTGTTAGGACGACAAGTTTCAATGCCTCAAGTGCATTTGTAGCACATGTATTATAAAAGATAACCCCACATATTAACTACACCTGAGTTAGTACTAAAATAGCACGTCACTCCTGTCTCCCACGTGATGAAGCATGAAGATTTATCACATTGCAGATGTAACACACATTGCTCGATCAACACAAAAAATATTTATCACTCTCCCAGCATTTTCAAAACAGGCAGATTTCCCAACAGGCATTTTAACAAAATGGTCATTTGACTCGATTTTGTCTACAAAATCGATGACACATTTTTATAATTCGCGTTTTGACGTTCTGTCTACTTCAAAGCTTACAAATTACCAAATCGCCGCCTTGTTAGTTCCGCTGACTTTAAAGGTGAATATGCACACTGTAGAGGTTATTTGCAATAAACAAATTTGCATCATGCTTATTCTATGTACGTTGCCAAAATATTCATTAAAGGTGTATTTTATTCATTACATACATATTGTTTAAAAACAGTTATTCATCCCAAATGATGTAATATTTTAGCACTGGAAAGGTGCTGCACTTAACATTAATGTGCAATTTATTTTAAGAATTCCGAGATTTTAGTACTAAAACTACAATTTCATATTCATCTGTATTCAGTTGGCTTAGCAGTTGAATGTTGCGGTGTTCCAAATGCAACCCTACAAAATAAAAAATATAAATTATAAAAATTTAAAACCAAAACAAACGTAGCACTGATATATTTCCAAGTTTTGATATGGTAACAACAAGATGGTTTGGCACTAACTTCTAGTGAATGCATTCCACACAGTTTACAGGTGTTTATGTTTGACAACCTTAGTCACATGGACAAAGTTTGGTATAGGCCGTTCACGGTAAAGTGAGCACTTTTTGAAGCTGTTTCATCAAACATAATAACCAATAAATACATTTCATTGTGGCCTCAGACATTTGGTTTTGGGTATGGCGAAAGGAAAACACTGTTTATTACTCTCATGGCAGGGTTTACATTAACAAGTGGTGGAGGGATATAAATTGGTTGAAAGAAAAAAGTAACTAGGGCTTCAAAAATGCTCACTTTACCGTGAATGGCCTATAACAAGAAGTTTTGATAAGTTGAACAACCACGGGGTGAAGTAAACATTTAGTTGTGAATGACTGAACAGTTTAATACCAATTCAACCACAAAAATAGGCGTGTTTTGTATTAGGTTCATACTTCTTTTTCAGAATAGATAAAATTAGAATCTGCAGTACAATTACTGCTGAAGTGTAACAAATAAATATCCTACCAAATTTATGGTAACTTAATTGCTGTAATGAAAACTTAGGTGAAATTTACTTATTCCCTGACAATACACAAAACTCCCTGACTTTTCTCTGCTGAAGGAAATCCGACTTTTCCTTGTTTTCCAGGTCGGTCGCCACCCTGTAACTCAATCTCAGAAGATGGTATGTTTTGTACTAACACATGCCAACATGTTGCGCTCTCAACGGGCGACTTCGCCCCATCCAAGAGCGTTCTGAGCTCAGGGGCAAGTCATAACAATGGCAGAATAATTAAAACTTATTGAGCAAGGAGATTCCACAAGCCTGGACAGCCAAATACGTAACCGTAATTAACACGGTTAATTACAATATGCACTGCCCGCCTGAAATCCAGAATGCAATCACCACCCCCGTGAATAAATAAAATATTTTTGAAAATTCACTACCCTTTGCTTAGCCATGGAAGAAGATCCAAACAACCCCAGAGATGGCTGCACCCCTGTGGCCTTGTGATGTCACAACCCGCCAGCCTCAAGACGAGGTGTTTTAATTTGTAGTCGCCTCCAAGCAAGAGGTAAGAAATGAGCAGTGCGCCCACTATGCTGATAACCTATACCCCTGTGTTGGAAGGCTACGCTGGGCTCGCCGGCCGAAGAGATTCGCGAGCTCTACCTGGTCTGCACAAGACTCTCTCTCCTCTCCTAGCCTGCAACATGGCTCCACCCTGAACTTGTAACATAGATCAGCTCCAGAAGTCTGCACAAGTTTTCAACCCACACCCGCAGACTGCAACTTCCCAGCAGCTTGGACAAGGCTTGTCCACCACTGCCCAGCTGACCGTGGAGGGCAGAATCTATCTCCAGAGGTAATCCACGTCCTGTACCCACAACCCTTTACCTCAGTCAATTTTCCTTGGCTCCCATTGTAGCAGGTCGTCCCAACTCTGGAAAATTCCCATTATGCTGTAAATTGCCTACCGTAGAAATTTTACATTTAATTAGGTAATTAAGATTTTCCCTATATTGAGAGTTCAATATTAGTAATATTCACTAAGCTAATTTTGGATTTATTTTTGTAATTAATTTAGCCAGGACTTTCCGCTTTTCTTCCTTTTGACATACTAAAAATTATGTGAAACCTAACATCCAAGATTACCATTATTTTCATTGTAGTTCCCCTGTCACTTGTAGTTAATTTGTTCTCTGGTAATTCTAAGCAATTATCTCCAGAAATTCCCAATACCGAACTATTGTTGGTCATGTCAGGGCCTTGGGTGTGCCTGCAGAAGCCACGCCCCAGGACTGCACGCACGTAGAAAGGATCACGGGTAAAGCCAAATGCACAATAGGAAAGATGGCGTACAGTGTCATCAACGGCACCGAGTGTGTTGTGCATTGGAAACAGCACGTAATACAAATGCACTGCCCACTATGGTAGAACCACAGTCCATGGAAATTGCTTCACCTCGAGGACCAGACTCGCCTAAACTACCGTCCATGCAAGAGTCTTGGTTCAACCATCTGTTAGGAGCATGATGGCCAGGATATGACCCCGAGGGGGATTTGCAACATCAGGATAGGTCATCTCCGGTAGCCAGTGTGACCCCCACTCAGCTAGTCCTCGATCAAGCCCCTGTTAAGTCCGGTATTGTAAGATTGGCTTTGGGTAAGCTCATTTGAGTCCACCACCCGCAGGAGGTAGCGCTTCCCAATTCTTGTACTGTTAAATTGGCCTTGACGGAACGGGTTCGACTCCTGCCACACGTAACCCCTAAACCCCGTGTCGTGGCATTCCCCATATGCTATCCAACCAGGCCTATGCTTATTAACCCAGCTTCGCTAGCCAGGTCACCCACATCCGCACCCACAATCACGTAATCAGTGCTCACCACATCTCATCCCGGGACAACTCGCATCTCAAATTTTGGCCAACATAGTAGTGAGGTGGAGAGAACTCCCTGGGCGGAAGGCTATTTCGTTCCACCTCACACTGGGGTTTAACTCCCCTCTTTTCCGTGTCAGACAGGGCAGTATGCGCCCTAACCTTTTTTTCCTTTAATCTGAAGAGAGAGCACGCGCTGCAGTATTTGTATGTATAAACTGCTTGTGCATCCACATGGACATTGTGTGCTAGTGTGTGGATTGATACCTACGCTGCAAGTAGTCCCTATTACAGCCCAAGGATCCTCAGTGACTCTCAACATGGTGTTGCGTTAAGTTTGCTTGTGTGCTCTACCTTTCTTGTTAAGTCTTAGACAATTATGTGTGCATATTTCCAACAGCAACTTTTATGAAAAACCATCTAGATGAATTTTGGTTTACAGAGTTGACGCGTGCCGCTTATTCATCTAATACGATTAAGACTCATCACCAAGAGTACCTCTTCCACCACTACAGAGGTGAATGACACGTTGCCTACCCTACAGGCAGCAGGAATCTATAAGCTGGAGGATACATAAACCGGCAGGCACGCCCCACCCCCCTGCGCAGAGAGCCAACAAGCTGCCAAGGCCGAGCACCACCGACGAGGCATGAAGCAGAAACGCTGACCAGAGTATTGCCACGCCAACCTGGGCAGGAGGACGTCACTCCTCCCCTGCACCCCGCACCGGCAGCCTACAAGCTTCCACTTAAGTCAGGACGCTGCCGAGCTCGACAGCTATTCTTGTTCCATCTCTTGCTTTTTCCCTCAGCACTGCTGTCAGTGCTGGGACCGTCCAAGATCTTCGAAGCATTGAGTACGTCCCTGCGGCTACTTCACCATCAATGACCAGTCCACCCGTCAACCAGCGAACACATTTACGAATACATTAAATTCACTTTGTTTCCTCAGGACATATTTATTAGAACAGTTTAGAAGTATTAAATATTTTCTCATTTAACTAATTCTTTCCCATTCTCCATTAGAACCAGGTCGCCTACACCTGGCCAGCGTAGTAACCTTCAGCACTCAATAGCCTGGTAGGAGGCAGCACGCGTCGCATGTTTATTGAGACTTCAATAAACATACTGTTTTTTCCTAGCTCATAGCTTTTGTTTCTTAGCATATCTGTCTGTCTGCCTGCTAGATAGAGGTTGCTATGTACACCTTTAACAAGGACCGAGGAATTTATAACTACTGAATTAACTTCAGCCACGGGCACCCTTCAGGGGTCCGTCATATTTTCACACACCCATTAGACAGCTATCTGTTGCTTTCCAAACTACTACAGCATTGCTTCCAGTGCCGGTGGAGAGAACTGAGGAGCCACAACCACTAGTAATACCTTCACCCAGAGAGGGGCGACAATCTCAAGTTTATTGCCTTATTCCACAGCACTGCTTCCAGTGCTGGGATAAACCGTGGCTTGAGACCTGCCGTCCGTTCCTGTGTGGACGCACATTAAATGGCGGCATTGGTGAACCAAATGCCTCCCCGTCTCTGATCAGCCCAACTAGCGTGAGGGATCAGTGGAGACTTTACAGAGCCTCGTCAGCAAGCCATAACCAGACTTACACTATAACTTGTTTTTAGTTTGTTCGTGTCAAGGTGTACCCAGTAAACTGTGAGCAGACACATTATGCCTTTCAGTCAGAGGCACGACCGAAAGCATAGGGAGTGACACGCAGTGCTCCTTGCCGCCAGACAGTTGAGTGCACTTCCTCAACCTATACCGGAAAGGCAGGCGGTATGGGACAGCGCCGCCCAACTCAGGCACGAGTCAGTATCGACTGCTCTGGTTGGAGTATTATTCGTATCTCTGTGCATACATATTCACCCATCGTGCCATCCTGTGGTAAGAGGATTGTTGACCAGTATGGAGGTTAGATTCAGTTGGGACAACATCCACTTCTGGACCAACGAATCTCACCTGTGGAATCGCACCAACGGTGTGGGCTAAGCCTGCTAACACTGGACAAAGTACACCACCAATACAGCACCCAAGAAGTAGGACTAAGTGAGTACTAACCAACACCCCTCGCCTCTCATCGCCTATCTAACTCAATCACCCTGCTTTTGGTCTAGTGGACAGAATCCTCAACTGTTGTGATCATTATTCTACATTATTCAAACCGGTCACGAGTCAGAATATATCAACATAAAAGTTTGGCCTAACATTTCTTACAAGAAAATCACTTTTAGCCTGATGCGTGCCGCTCATAATACTAGTCAACTATGATTACGACCCATCGCTCTTTACATGAAGTATACCCTTACTTCAACCTACGTAAGAGTTGTCTACATCAACCATCCATGAGAGCATTGTGCACAGAACACTTTGCACATGAGTTCTCGACCACCGAGAATCTGCAGAGCGGCTGAGCACATGGCCACAAGGTTACGCAATCAGCGGGTATGCTGCCTTCCCCCTCCCTGAGAGCCAACAAGCCGCCCGCCACCGGGCAAGGCCGAGCGCTACCAAAGATGAATGAAGCAGTATTGCTGACTACTGCTGACCGGAGATTTTCTACTCCATGCCAGGGCAGGAGGACGTCATGTGTCTTCCCTGCACCCCGCTGCGGCAGCTTAGACTTGAGCACTATATAAGTCAGTGCGCAACGGGGCTCCAGCAGTCATTCTTCCAGAGTCATTCTTGTTTCTTCTCTCACGACATCTCGAGCATTGCTCAGTGCTGAGACCTACAGAGATCTTCCAGTCTTAAGCACGCCCCCAGTGGCTGCTTCCAACTACGACGACCAGTCATCCAACGAACAGCGAACACGCTAACACTCATTAACTTCACTTTGTCTCTTCTAGACACCCGTTTTATTTAGTACAGTTTAGTAGTAAAGTATTGTATTTTTCACATCTAGAACTATCTTTCCCTCTTTAACCAGAACCAGGTCGCCTACACCTGGCCAACGTAGTTACCTTCAACACACTACTACTTGGTAGGAGGTAGCACGTGTCGCATCGTTATTGAGCTCTCAATAAACATAATTTGTTCTCTATACTTCAGCTTCTTTTCTTTCACAGAGTATCATTCTATTCGCCTGCTAGAAACCAGTTACGACATGGACTACTGACAGGAAGCGGGACTTTTTATACAGCCGAATTAGCTTTGACTCGGGCACCCTTCAGGGGTCCGTCAGTAATTATACACACCCATTAGACGACCATCTGTTGCTTTCCAACCGTCAGAGCACTGACTAGTGCTGGAGGGGAGGAATAGAGGAGCCACAACTACTAGAAACACCTTCATTGAAAGAGAGACGGCAATCCCAGGTTATTCCCTTGCTCCAGAGCACTGTCTAGTGGTGGGGTAAACATAGCCTGAAACCTGTCATACAACCTTGCACGAATGCACATCCAGTAAAGACACTGGTGGCCCACGCAGCTCCATGTCTCTGATCAGCCCGTAAAGCGTTGGGGGTCAGTGGAAACTCTTACCGAGCCTGTGTCAGCAAGCTGATACTGGACATACATTGTGAAGTAGTTTCCTCGTCATGGTGCACTCCATATCTCCTTAAGCAGTGACTCCATGTCTTACCAGGTGAGGAACAGAAAAAAGCGTAGGGAGCAAAACATAGCGTACCTTGCTACCAAGTAGTTGAGTGCACTCGCATCTCCCACAAAGGAAACGCAGGCAGAACGGGACAGTGCCGCCGAACTGATGCCAAGCAGTTGCATCTGCTCCGGTTGTAATTGTATACTTTCCGCTGACACTTCGTACCAGCCCAAAGTACCACCCCATGGTGAAAGGGTTGGTCTACAAGACTGAGGCAAAGTACAGTTGGTCAAACTAGCACTTTTGGAGCAGTGAGTCAGCCACCTGGAATCGCCGCTTCAGAGTGGGGCGAGCCTGCCGCCATTGAGTGAGACTCAGACAGCATCAACTAGGACGACTGTGTAAGTCAATACCCAACACTCCTCACCAAAACCCTGCTATTGGTCTAGCGACAAACTCCTTGACCAATGTGCCATTCAGTTTATTCGGGCACGCGTCAAGCCTGTAATATAAAAATGATACAGCCATGTGAATGTAATTTCATCAGCATACTAACACAACACCTAACCTATGATTTTTTCATGAAATTGTATTCACACGTTTAATACAAATAAATTTTCATTACCACTGAGGTTGAAGCCCTATGCACTGGTTAGTTATTCTAATTTTCCTGTTGGTGTATGGCACCTGTGAGGTAGCTATGCACTATGTCGGGCGCCATTAAATTGAGTCTGACTTCTCTCCTAAAATTATGTCTAATAAATAAAAATCAAGGTCACACACAAGCCCTGGGGATGCAAGTACCAGGCCAGGGTGGGTTCTTCACGTTGGGACACAAATCTCACGCAGAGGGCTTGTTTGTGTCTGCCCTGGTCAAATAACTGGGAACGTTAATAGTGACAACAAACTTTATAAAGGGAAATTTTCTTAAAAGTGATTCTAGTTTTCACTAGTATTGCAGGGGACATTGAAATAAGGCTGGGGCCTTATGTATACTTAGGGGCTCGACCATTGTACAAGGTAGGTCAAGTGGGTTTCAGAGTGAGAATGAAATGGAGAATGATACACACTACCTTTCTTCGAGACTGTACCTTTTGGACAAGGGGATGCGGGATGCTCCTCCTCACAGGTTGGTTGGCTCAGCAAAGTGATGTGGTGGCTGCTGGGGTGTGTCTCATTGATTGTAGAGGATGCAGGGGGGAGGTGGTTCCTGGAAAGGTTTCTTAACCAATGCCTGTCTAGGCCTAAGAGAGTATCTACGTACTGAAAAATTAGTGGATATGGTGCATGCTGTTAACCTGACAATTTGATTGACTGTGAAAATAACAGGATAGTACTATTAGTCTCTGGAAGAGGTATTCTACTCAGTTTCTGTATGATTTCTTTGAATTAAAGCTTTAACAGATTCTTATTGCCTCCTTTATTGGAGTATGGCATGAGGAACAATTAAATTACCAACTGTTCTACGACTAAACTGGTTTTGTTATGAGCCCTAATGTTTACTTCTGAACACACTGACTTTACAACGTAATATCACACACTGTTGTTCCAATCTGAACCTTAGCTAGCGGTGGATGGAACTTTCGGCCGTTACCAAGCGGCGGAACAGAGCTTAGGATATTTATACGTAAATTTAAGCAGCAATGCCGAGGTGTGGTATCCGCAGTGGGTCAAGTGGCTAAAGCAGCTCATCCTCCAATCTGGCCTTTACACAGTAGTGGCGGAGTTGGAAACTGCTTAGTCACTTCTTGATTCCACTTATGGAGGAGTCCCTAGAGTGATTCGGGCACTTCCACAGATCTACCTGCTGGCAGAACTCTATTTGCCTCTTAATTAGAATGTTTTTACCTTTGCGGTCAATACGCAAGTTAGCCGGCATTCTCTAAGAGCAAACTAAAATCTTATGTTACCTCAAGGGTCTAAAGTGAGGTTCATAGCTAGCAGTGAGAACTCTGAGAATAATTAGGTTTGAAATAAAAATACATTTATTAAAGAACGTATTTGAACATGTGGTCTCCCACTCTCCTAATAAACAAATATTAAATTAACGGAAGTTAACTATATTGAACACGCCAGATGAATGCTATCTGGATGCAAAAAAGCTAATTGTTTGTTACGTGGTGTAACTAAATCAGTTAGGCAAGAAAAATTCAATTAATTCTGAGCCAAAATAAATCATTAATCCCATATTGAATATGCTGAAGGAACCTAAGCTGAAGACATCACCACCAGGAGGGCAATGGAAGATTACTTGGCTAGAGCAAGAGAGGGGTTGTCCAGAGGGGACGCCCTTAGAAGCTGCTGGAGCAGAACAACTGGAGGCTGCTGGAGACGTTGCAAACCTCTGGTGGACGAATGCCAGCACGGCGAAGGGTCTTAGTGGCTGGAGCACCATGCAGATAGTCTCCAGCCTCGCAGCGGTGGAGAAGGGTTCACAAGTACTTACCCGTGGCTGACACCTCTGGCCACTACAGTGGTGGAAGTGGCTGTGCTGTTCCAGTAGAATACGCTGCCCTCCAGCGCCATGCTGTGGAACTGGCGCGAATTTCCTGGGAGGGTGCAGGCTGTTCAGTTGACAGTAAAATCTTCGGAGAAGGGGGTTTACGTGACGGCTTCTGGGCGGGTCAGGGTGAATACTACAAATTGGGCGTACGTGTCTGTAGCGCCAAAGTACCTTATAGGCAAGTGTCTCGCTTCAAATACTGTTGGTAATGTTTGACTTGCCCCATAAGGAATATTGCGCTCCAATATGACACGACGTCGTTTAGTAGGTGCACTTCGTAGAAGAGGAGAAAAATTTGTCATGCAACAATATCCCCCACCCCCACACACTGTTTTGACTAAAAACCATTTGGAGTGGCAAAAAAAAATCTGATTTGGGTGATCTGGGTCCAGTGTCGTGCCCCTATCAGCCAGAGCAGATAGCGACAAGAGGAAGGTGGAAGTTTAAGGTGAGTGGCCAAACTCTCCAAAAGAGTATTAAGAGGGGGGAGAGAGTATGCTGCCAACACACAAATTTATGAATTAACAAAGGGATTGGGTACCTGATGCTGGATGTTAGTGCGCTGTTAACCTGCAGGTCGCCTAAAGCACCTGGCTGTCTAAGACGTTCTTCAGAGGGAGCGGAGATTCGTGGAGACTGCTGACCCAGAACCAGAATATGGTCTCACAATTAATCCATATTTATACCCTTTGTCAACTATGTTTAAAATTGAAGGGAGCACCAATATAAACACTGTTCAAATATAATTAATTTCTTAGTATACTCTAAGGCTTCTGGGATGACTGAAGAGCGAACTTACCGTGAACTCAGTTTCATACACGTACAGTATATGGATCTTTTCTATTTGGAAACACACTCCAACTCACTATCTCACATGATATCAATCAGGAATTACCTTAATTTCATACATATTGATGTACTGAACTCCCTTAATATAATAATTAGATCTACTAACATTCACATCACATTCTACACACTTACTGGGTGGAGGGTTGGATTTAATATTGAGCTAGATTAAACAGTTTACCACACTTTTGGCACTGCCCACGGATGATGATGGATGGCCTGCAGAAAGTGCAAGGGCATACCTTTCCCTTGCATATTTGGTAAACGTGGGTAAGAGTATGAGCCCTGCTTTTGCATGGACATGACATTTGGGGAATTTCTCCAATATATTCCTGTACATGAGGTTCTGAATGACAGTAAACTGAATTCCTTTTAATTCAAAACTATTAAGCTCTTTAGACTTTGCAGATTGAGTCACTATTCAAATTTAAGTAGTGTTTTGTAGGTGATCAAAGAGACTATAAATTATGTTTTAAGACAAACGTTTATTAACAAGACACTTTACAAAACTTAATTGACTAGAAAATCTTCCAAACTCTATCAATAAGAAACTTTTACCTTTCACAATAAACAAGAAAAGAATTACAAACTCAATTAATAAGAAACTTGAAAGTCAACAACCTGTCCCAAAAATATAACGTCTCACTCATTCTCTACTTAATACATGAAATTGTTACATACCACCAGGAAACAGTGCCGAAGACGTGGTCTATATTCTACGGCTCCTAACCTTATGTATTTAAGTTAAAATTTCAATACTACGAGAGGGCATCCACTCTCTGCGACATGACACACAGCACGTACGCCCGGGAAGTTAGTCTCAAAATGGCCAAGAGGCTGCTTGTTAAACCTCAAAAATACCTAAGTCTGATGGCGACCGCGCCCTCAAACATAACACTCTGCGTCTGCACTTCCTACACTGCCGACACAAGCCCACTAGACAGTATGTCACCCAAATAGCAAGCCACCTATTCCACTAAGGGGTCCACCAGGCTACCCACTCTCGAGGCAGACCATTCATTTTATTTCTTACTAAACAATATATTTAAGTCAGACATACTTCTGGGCAGCTTTCAGAATCGCAATAAAGGCATTAACTCAATTACACAAAGTCATAAGTTTTAACATGCAACATTAAAATTATTAAAAAGTCTGTCCTTTAGCTTTCTAACAGTACTCAAATGCAACAGGCTTATACCATTACACAATATGAACATTTAATAGGAGGTGGTTAGCTTTCTGACATGGCCCTCTTCTTAAAAAAATACTCCAGCCTGAACGGCTGAGTAATTGACAGTAAAATTTTGGATATTTTCCAACTATTCAATGCAAACAGTAAACAGTAGGTCCACAGTTTTATTAATCAAATTTCTCGGCTGGGAACAGTGTGGTACGTGCCTAGTGGGTCCCATACTCAAATGTCTCATTCTAGTGCTCTATACGAGAGCTGTGCTTTATACCAGTGCTTTATACCAGAGCAAGTCAGCTTGAAACTGCATGTTAATGTTATGGGCAACCATTAAACCAGAGGACGATAGGGTAACAATGTTGGAATAAGAGGGTCTCAATGCTGCCGTTTTCAGTCCAGGATGGCAAAGGGAGGAAGAGACATGCCTCCTTGCTGTGACGCAATCATCTACAGATAGGGAAAGAGTTATGAGGGGGAGGGGGGAATGTCGCTCTCACCCCACTGTGTCCCGCTGTGACAAGCACTTTAGGATATAAATATCTACAACTTGTATTGCAGGTCACCTAAATACCAGCTTTGCAGGTGCCACACTTCGCTGCAACTTGTCATATCAATATTTAACATCTTTTAGAATCAATGATTCTGACACTCATAACCCAGGAACTGGCAGTGCTTCAATTTTACTATCAGTAAAATAAGGGAGTAATGAATTGAAATACTATATATGTTTAATACGTGCCGCTTATATCATCAACTATCTACAATGATACTGACTCAACTCAACATAGTATAATACTTCTACACATGTGAGATTCAAACCCCACATCAACGCGTACACTGAAGTTACGGTCTGTCACAATCCTGGAGGGCAGCCGGACACGTGGATACGAGGGGTTGCGAAAGCAAGCGGCAAGTCACCCCCCACTCCGCCGTGCTGAGAGCCAACAAGCCATCAGCCACCTCGGGGCATGCCCGAGCACTACCGAGGGTACGCGAAAGCCGAGAGATAACCAGAGGATGCTATCCCCACTCTGGCCTCGCAACAGAGGGACGTCACATGCCCTCCCCCGCGATTGCCGTAACACGCGTTACCCTGGATATATAAGTCCGTGTGCAGCAGATCTCACCAGTTACTCTTCTTCAGTCATCGAGCTCGCTCCGCCACTTCTATTGCTGGGGCACTCCGACAACTGTTATATCTTCAGCACCCTTCCAGAGGCTGCCACCAACTGCTCAACACTCTTTAGCAGCCACCAGAGGCTGCCTACCTTGACGTCGCCGTCAGAGCTCTGCAGCACCTGCGACCAGACGCTCCAGTGACACCAATCGCCAATAGCTACCAGAAGCTTTCTGTCCCCACCAGACATACCACACTTAACTTCTTTGTCTCTTACAGACACCCCGGTTAGAGTTAGATTTGTAGTAAACAATTTTCGACAGTTTAATTTCTCTTCCCCAAATAGTTTAGGCCAGGTCATCTACAACTGGCTACCATAGGTCTACTTCCAGCCCCCGATCCTCAGGCGGCTCCAGTTGCAATACACACATATTAGACGGCCGTCTATTTTATTGCTGCGAAGTATACAGGTACTGGAGGAGTAAAATAGAGGAGCCCCGGCAATAGCAACACTTTCCACCCAAGAATAGAGAGTACACCTGAGTTATATCCCTACTAGAGAACCTGGGTGCTGGCGGGGGTATCTGCTTAGGTGCTATGGCCTGGCCTTGGTTGGAATTGCACACCCAGTATAGTCTTGGTAGTCCACATGGCTTCAACGCTTTTGGTTTGCCCACTAAGGGGGGGGGGGGGGGGGGCCTTCTGAAGCACCAGGCTCGTGCTACCAAACCACTACTGGGCAACACTATTCTAGGGCTACTCGTGTCCGTGGTGCTCGATCCATAGTTCGCAGCAGCTAAACCAGCCAGCTCTATGCCTTGCAGCCAAGCAGCCAACTGGTTCTGTCCCCCTTACAGCTATTTGACGGGCCTAACCTGATTGTGCCGCTCTGCTCAGATAATTAGAACAGCCTACGTCTACAGCAGGAGATCCAGCTACTTTCTCAGAATCAAATCTTCATACGCATTCTGCCTGCCACCCAGTTGTGTGAGGGTTATTCAACCAAACTGATGAACACCTTGTCATCTCAAAACGCCAACTTCTGGAGCTCAGCAGCTACAAGGTGGAATGGCAGTTTTTGTGTTGCCACACCTCGGGCCCTCGCTGCAGCCCAGGGCAGAGAACGACCCAGCTGGTCCTCGTATTCACGATAGTAAGCTTGCTACTGCTAGCACCTCCCGCCCGTCGTCTATGATAACTAGTCACACTATTAGCCATAAGGTGGACCAATTTAAGGGACTCAATTGCAACATCGAGAACATTGTTCCCTCACGTAAGGTCACGTGTTCAGCTACCATATCCAACCGCAAACACCAGTAAGCACAACCAGCTGAAGTGCAACCAAAGCCACACCATAGTGATCCAGCCTTAACCTAAACGGACACGCGTCAAATGATTTTCTGGCTCCCAGCGTGGGGTATCAGTTAATTAACTATTCGCAGTAAGATGCCGAACAAAGTTTCCCTACCTCGAGACCTAGGAGTCAAACCTGTTTAACCAGCAGACTACGGGGAGTCCAGTAAAAACCCAGTGGCGCCCAAGAAACGATAGCCATGTCTACTTCCGAGATCAATGCCACATCAGGCATCAACCATGACTCTGGATCTGACATCCAAGCCCCAAAATGCAGCCATACTGAATGTCCAGGTATCGGCGCGTTGAGAATTTAATGCACTAATTGTTTAAAGACATTTCATCATCTCTTCCTAGGTTGGACTGATGAAGTACAAGATACCGTAGACCTCGAATACCGTTGCAAAGTCTATCGGCAACAGCCAACAACTTTTTGTAGTGACATTACTTGCCCCGAACTAGGCATTAACCATGTCAGATGCACCAAGTGCAGTGAGCCCTTCCATAACCTGTGCATAGGATGGCCCGACGAGCGCATCTCTATGCCAGGTATGGTATACCAATGCAAAAGATGTAGAAGGAAACACATCTCCCACTCCTGCCGATTGAGGCCATCCTGGATCTACACACAGCCTGGGACAGCACCCGGTCAACCAGCAATCGGAAAGGATGACGATATACTAATTAAAGATTTCGCTGGCCGACCACACAAAGACTCTGTAGCTTTCACCAACGAGTGTGAAATAGAATTCTGGGATGCCAACCAACCACCGAAACAATGGGTAGACAGAGCCCAACTACACTTGAAAGGTGTAGCATTAACCTGGTGGGAGAGGTACGGCACGTATTCCCAGAGGTCCCAGAAGCAACAGCCATCCGTTCGATTAGCAGAATGCTCTTACCCAGCCTGCGGAACCCACCAGTCGAGCCGCCCAAGAATGGGCCTGCTCCCCTATCACACACAATATTTTTGCCCTCGAAAACCAGCTGGGTCAGTGATTCCTCCGAGCAAGTTCAATCAAACATTGAGGCTTACAGAGAAACCGACTCCCACTACTAATGCGGGAAATGCCACCCCTGGGGTGCAAAGCGGGCCGCCACCACCAGACTACAAGGACCCATCCTCCAGGGCTTAACGAGGAATCGTCAATCCCCACAACCCCACAGATAGAGGTTAAAATAAATGTCAGGAGGGTGCTCACCAAACTAGACTCCGCAGCGACTGGTAACTTTATCAGAAGCAATCTCCTAACTCTGAGGCAACTATCGGAAATACGACCCCAATCCAGGATAGTCCAAATGGCGCAGCCCGATGCAACCCTGTGCGCAGATGGCTGAATTACCTTGACGGTAAATCTACATCGCATCTCAACACCCACGGAGTTCATAGTATCCCCCTTTTTGTCAGCATCAATGATACCAGGATGCCCATGGCTCCGTAAAAACCAATGAATAGTTGATCAAGGGCAGAATCATGTGCACGTGGGAAAAAGAACCAAGTAATAATAGACTGGAACCACATCCCAGACAATTTTGTACCCACGCCCGTCTATAATATTCAACTAAACAAGGAAACCGAAGTTCACAAACTCAAGTCAGTACCAAATGACCAGCCAGGCGCCCTATCCCGCTTTCCGACTCTGCAGGGAAAAGCCAAAGAGGAAGGGAAGAAGATGTCTTCCCCTCCCCAACTTGAACGAAGTCCCGACGAACAAACCAGTCTCCTACAGTTGTAGATTACCCAAAACCAAATCTCGATAAACCAGCAGGAGGACCCCAACGTGAACAGACTCCTGCGACAGCAACCACAGGGCTTCGAAGCCCGGGATGACGTCGTGTGGACACAAAGTGGCCAACCCAACGCTCGTTGGAAAATCTGGGTTCCACAACAGCTGCGAGCCGACATTTACCACCGCCACCACCACCAGCCCCATGCCGGATACCCGCGAAACCGAGAAACCCTACTGGACATTGGGGTACGACACATCTGAGACGGAATGAGCCGCGACGTCCGGCAGTACGTCAGCAACTGCGTTACGTGCTGCCGCAGCAAAGCTTACCAGGTTACCCCTTCTCCCGCATGGCCAAGGAGACCCAAGATGGTGTGGACACATAATAGCCGCCGATCTGATGGGACCACATCCCCGGAGCACGAAGGGAAACCGCTACCTACTATAGTCCATTCCCGATTAGAAGCGACTTATGAAAATCAACCTTTGAAAACACACACTAGGCATAACACGTCAACCTGTTTTTTCTATAACCAGTGTTCCACAAGTATATAACACTGTGGTTTACTTTAGATTACTGTATTAATGACAAAATGAAACTTTACCTTAATATCTTCTATAACTTGCAATATTTATTTATTTTTAAAAATGAATTAACAGCGAGAGCAGCGACGTGTTGGCAATGACTGGTAAGAAATAGTTCAAAGTTAAAATGTTGTTTTATCGAGCGAGATGGCAACTGAAATCAACTGTCTGCAGGCCGAGGCTTGTCGCTCTGTCTTTCTTTCTCTCTTTCACAATCGGGAAGTTTAACTTCACTAGTAAGAAGCAAGGTTATACATGTTTTCAATTGTAGCATATTTCATACTTGTTAAAGCAAAATAATGATTTTTGAATTTATAATTTACAACTGAAAAGAGATTTTAATGATTGAATACTTATTTTAATATATTTAGATATGATGGAGGGGCCGTTACCAAGTGAAGTTGGCAGACATGGCCAGCCATGACATGCGTGTTGCTTTTTGCCAAACGAAGCTTAAATTATTCTTACTCCAAAAAATACTTCAAAATACCACATCACGTTTGTAGAAGTTGTGTTTTTAAACCTACCTATGCAAGTTACGATGTGATAAATCTGTGTTTTCATGGCAGTAATAAATATACTGTGACGTGTGTTTCATTAATCACAGCGTCTGTGAAATGGCATGCCTTTGTGCATCGTTGGCGATACACTAGCCATGTGTGTGTGCGTGATTTCAAATATTTGATTAGCACTATTTATACGTTTTAACTGTGAACTGTTTTTATGACTAAGTCAATTATTTACATCCACGTCTGTTTATTTATCATAAACATTATACCTTTGCCCTAAGGGGTTTGAAACACAGTCGTGTAATGTAATTTGCCACAATCCCGGAAGAAAAATACTAAACCCAGCTCAATAAATTTCAGTAAAACTAATAAACAGTAAGTAGCAATACACAGAAAAATTAGGGGAGTAAAAGTTACCGTAGGCTTATTTGTGTGCATGTTCACTGCTTATCTTTTAAGTTTGTATGACAAAAATGAGCAACACGAGCTGCATGCTTGAATGTAATATGCCTTTTTCGTTTCACTGGTTGTTCCTACGTTTTAATATTTATTTCAACTGAGGCCGTCCTTTAAAAGAAATAACCCAACACACATCAATAACAATAAAAAACTAATGAGTACAGCCCTTTACCGCACAGTTGTAACAGTGTTAAACGCAGTCGTGGCAAAATATTAACGTGCATTACATGTATTGTGCTATGTCGTGGAAAACAAATATGTTAATGTAAAATAACCATAAGAACTGTCCTCAATTCAGGCATTTCAAAACGTCATAAAGTTGACCTAAATAATGTTGGAGGCATGAATTCTGAATATTCACACGGAATGATTTTTGGAATATGACAGAATTCTTTGAAAAGCTGTAAACAGTAAAAAACACATTTGAGAGGTATAAAAGTAGAATTCACATTTCAATGTTTATGTTTAGGTGTAGCGAAAATATTGAACACACGTACACACAATGGCATGTAAACATTGATTTTGACAGACGCTACATGGTAGTCACATGGGAATATTTGTTTACATTTGGCGGAAGGAAACGAAACTGGCCTGCAAGTAGATATTTAGCAGGGCTCCGAGAAAGTTGCTTCAGTGGGGAATGGACTATAGTCGTTACCGATCAATTCTCCAGGTGGGTGGAAGCCTTTCCTCTACCCAGCCAGGAAACAGCCCCCATAGTGCAAAAGATGGAGGCAGAAATATTTGCACTATGGTGATACCCGGAGGCGATACTTACAGACAATGGCACCTAGTTCACGAGTGGCAGACAGCATGCTAGAGATGGGGAGTCGAGATGTGGACAACTTCACCATACCACCCCACACCAACCCCAATGAACAGAGAAATTAAGAAATGCCTCCGTATCAGTGTGGGGAATGACCACCGATACTGGGATAAACATATCCCCACCACCTTGTTTGCCCTACGCCGTTGCACGAACGAAGTGGTAGACACCAGCCCCAGTACATTCCTCTTGGGACTTACCCTACGCTGACCAGTTGACTGGCAGTGGGACAGCGAACCCACAAACATGCCACAGCCAGAGGACATCTGCCCAGCCAGGCTAGCATGCACTACCACTGACCAGTAGGCCCAGGATGAGTATATCCGTACAAAGTACCCATAACCCAAGACAGGGGTACGCAAATTCAACCTTGGAGATTCTGTGTTACTCCAAACACATCCCCTCAGCTAGGCCAGCAATCAGTTTAGTGCTGGCTTCATTGACAAATTAGATGAGCCTTACCGAAAAGTGGGCAAACAGGAAAACATTTACAGGGCTGAAGATGTAGAAGGATATATAAGGCCACCCAAGGTCAAATACGACTATCCGGGAGACATGCCATGAGGAGAGCACGCCGACGACGTGGGGGAAACACCAGGGGGCTCTGATAGTGAGGATGAACCACAACCCCGAAGGGCAGCTTCAGAACTCGACCCAGGACTCATGAGACCGCCTGAAGCAAGACCCTTTGGCATTGAACAAGCACCCAGCTACATGCCACCATAGAGGCCGGATGGGGAAACATACCGAGGCGCAGTTAGCATTAAGATCACTGTCCTCCACGCCACGCAGCTACACCAACAAAGTCGCAGCATGACGCGATGGAATGATCCCGAGCTACTCCGAAGTGTCATGGTGCAGCCCCCGAGACCGTGAAGACCACCAAACACCCCGTCAATCTAGTCGCATTAGCGAAAGGTCAGAAACACCTTCGATGAGGGAAGTAGAACCAACCCGGGCGCCTACCTCCTCACCTGGTACAACTCTCCGGCCCGAAATCAAGGTCATTCCACCTTCTACAGAGGCGATCTCAAGCCCCGACGAGGAAGTGCCTACTGATGCCACTAGACCACCGGACAATGAATTTGCAACGAGCTCACTACCCATCAGTGCCATTGAGGACAAGAGACTCGATCTGTCTCGTGCTCAATCGGCTGCTGATACCAAAGGCACCGAGACAGTCGATGCCTCCGACTACCTGTCCCTACGACAAGACGCACCACATGTAGTTAAGGTTGAGCGCAGTGATCTACAGCTCCCTGGTGCTACCACTACAGGCACCAAGACCACCAATGCCTCCCACTACCCTTCAGCTGGAGTAACGCCCGCAGTGGAGGTCGAGAGTCCTCTCCCTCCCACTGCCTCGTCGCGGGACCTGGATGTCGAGAACATTGATGCCTCCAACTACCCGGCCCCATGATGGGATGCTTAGGTTGGCAAGGTGGAGAGCGGTCTACCACCGTAACTTCCTTGCGCTACAACAGCAGAGAAATGTCTTGCGCTATGGGTAGGAACCCGTGCAGTCGGGGTGGAGGACCTCAGATCACTACCCCGCACTGCAACTATGTCCCTAGTAGCTGTGCCCTCACCCTCAGTTATGGCAGAAGCAAATGCCACGATGCAGCATGCCAAACCTCGACACCTGATGCCACCTTGTGCCGCCAAGGCTGACTATGCCTGGCCGGTACCGAAAGTCACAGTGACGACCCACGTGGCCGTACCAACTGCACGCCGAGCTTCGTCCAAGAGGAAGGCCAGCTAAACCCGCACACACTGAATCAAGTAAGTGAAAGTGTACACACATGGTCGTAGACTAATACGTAAAAACCGAGCAGGACTCGTTACAGACCTGCAATCAGTGTAATTTAAACTAGCCGCCAGTTAAAGACAGTGAAACCGAGGAACATTCACAATTTAGGATAGATTTAAATTAAGTGTGCATCCAGTGTAAATGCCTACCCAAGCTGCCACTAAGGAGGGAAAGCAAAGGAGCAGGTGAGGTAGAAAAAATAAACAGTTATTCGACATCCGACTAAGTGTGAACAGAACTTGTGATAACACAGCAGTCATTACGCTGTAAGTGATAGACCCAGGACAATTTAGATGTTTTTCACCTCACCAGTGATAAGATTCCGAATAATTCGTGGCCGAAAGCCCATGTAATTACATAGAATTACTTAGAGATGCTCACCACAGTGCCGGTCATATCTAAGAATGTATCATGTATACACACTCACCATACTGCGCGTGATAAGTGAAGACAGACACTTCCATAGCATACATGTTAGATTAGTTTTCAATTACAGGACATTTAGATAATTTTACATTTTCTTATAATGGTTTTATGTGTAGGTACACCACTAAATATTAGTGAGTTTTTACAGTGTACATATGAAAATCGCATACGAGAAGAATGTCGTTTCGTAGGAGAGTATTTCCTGCTCTGTTTGACTTTTGTATTTATTGTGTGTTTACCATGAACATTCTACGAGTTTTGACAGTGTATGTGTGACGAGGCACCTACAAGAAAGAATGCAGTTTTGCAGAACTGTGTCTTTATGCTATACTTTTCATTGCTCATTCATTGCTAGTGTTGATGTATGTTTGCAATACCTGTGCACCACCAAAGAATCGAACCTGAACTCTGAGCCACAGAGCTCCCACGAACTCACTACGGTGAAACCCGGTGTCGGGTATTTTAAAGTCAATATATTAAAGTGTTTTATGTGTCTATTTAGCATGACGTCTGTACGCCAATTGCCGCGATTTTAATGCATGTTATTGATGGATACTCGCATTGTGTCATCTAGCCCGCTAACCCAGGTGATGGAAGGCCTGAGTTTGGCGAACTTAACCTGTCACACATAACTGTTCAGCTTGCTATAAGACCCACAGGTTGCTCTGAAAGATTTTCCTTTTGATTCAATGCGAGTATCCATCAATAACATGCATTAAAATCGCGGCAATTGGCGTACAGACGTCATGCTAAATAGACACATAAAACACTTTAATATATTGACTTTAAAATACCCGACACCGGGTTTCACCGTAGTGAGTTCGTGGGAGCTCTGTGGCTCAGAGTTCAGGTTCGATTCTTTGGTGGTGCCTTCCGCGAGTAAGGCTTGATCATACTTTGATATTATTCCTCGTTTTTAGCATGTCGTCATTTTTAGTTTTTTTTATTCCAGGTTTTGTGTATGTATTCTCTTGTAAATAAGCACAATATGTTGATTTTTGTGGCGACATGCAATAAATGAAATAGGTCAGTGGGGACACCCGGTACACTGCATCAGTCCTGACACTAATCCTCACCATTAGCACCTGAAGCACTCCACTTCGCCAGGGCAAGGAGAAGAGAGAGGAAACCTGCACGAAGAGAGAGACAGAACTACGGCTGCCGTTACCCAACCACCCTAGAACACAGAGTGAGCACAGAGACAGCAGTCAAGCAGCCCACCCTACCTTCGAACAAAAAGTTTTTTTCCTTCTTTTACATCGCTACTCCTGCCTCAAACTTCAATATGAGGGGGGCCTACGCATTTCTCCGCTGAACCTTCACGATGAGTCTTCATTGCAACAAAAAAAAAGGGGGAGGAGGGGGATATTGAGTGCTGCTTATATTAACTATCTACAACGATTACGACTCACCTCACTACAACCTAGTACACTACTTCTACACACAAGAGATTAAAAGATTCAAACCGCGCCAACCCGTACACGGAAGTTATGGTCTGTCTGTCACAATCCTGGAGGGCAGCCGGACACGTGGATACGAGGGGTTGAGAAAGCAAGTGGCACGTAAGGCCCCCCCGTCCCACGTGATGAGAGCCAACAAGCCTTCAGCCACCTCGGGGCATACCCAAGCATGACAGGATACATGAAGGCCAAGAGATAATCAAAGGGTGCTACCACCACTGCGGCCTCGCAATATGCGCTACCCTGACTATGTAAGTCTGTGCTCAGTAGACCTCACCAGTTACTCTTCTTCAGTCATCAAGTTTGCTCCGCCACTTCGAGTGCTGGGGCTCTCAGACAACTGTAAGATCTTCAGCAGCCCTTCCAAAGGCTACCTACCTTGACATCGCCATCAGACCTCTGCAGTACCTGCAACCAGACACTCCAGCGACGTCAATCGCCAATAGCTACCAGAAGCTTTCTGTACCTACCAGACATACCACGCTTAACTTCTTTGTCTCTTACAGACACCCCGGTTAGAGTTAGATTTGTAGTAAACAATTTTCGGCACTTTAATTTCACTTCCCCAACAAGCATAGGACTAGGTCACCTACACCTGGCTACCATAGGTTTACTTCCAGCCACCGGTCTTCTTGGTAGGAGAGCACACGTCACCGTGTTTACTAAGCTCTTAATAAACACTGCTTTGTTATTTTTTTAATTTCGAGTCTCATTCATTGAGTACTTTGTAACCAACTGCTGGGAGAAACTCAAATCGAGTACCGCCGACCAGGAAATTTAATACTACGAACTAGCTACAACTGGAGACTCCCCCTCAGGTGGCTCCAGTTGCAATACACACACATTAGACGGCTGTCTATTTTATTCCTGCAAGTATACAGGTACTGGAGGAGTAGAATAGACGAGCCACAACCACTAACAACACTTCTCAATCTGGGAGAGATGGTACATCTGAGTTGTATCCCTACCGGAGCACCTGGGTGCTGGCGGGGGTATTTGCTTAAGTGCTACGGTCTGACCTTGGTTGGGATCGCACACCCAGTAATAGTCTTGGTAGCCCACATGGCTTCAACACTTCTGGTTTGCCAGCTAAGGTGGGGGACCTTCTGAAGCACCGGGCTTGTGCTACCAAACCACTACTGGGCAACACCATTCTAGGGCTACTCGTGTCTGTAGTGCTCGATTCATAGTTCTCAACAGCTAAACACGCTCTATGCCTTTTAAGGTGAGACGTGGTGCAAGAAGGGAGGAGCAAAGAGTCGCGTGCCTTGCTGGCAAGCAGCCGACTGGTTCCGTCCCCCTTACAGCTAGTCGAGGAGCCGATCGAGATCGTGCCACTCTGCTCAGATCATTAGAACAGCCTGAGTCTACAGCAGGAGATCCGGTTACTATCTCGGAATCACTTCTTCGTACGCATCCTGCCTGCCACCCAGATGTGTGTGGGTATTCAACCAAACTGAGGAACACCTTGTCATCTCGAACGCCACCTTCTGGAGCTCAGCAGTTACAAGGTGGAAACAGCAGTTTTTGCGTTGCCACACCTCGGGCCCTCGCTGCAGCCGAGACAGAGAACGACAGACTCAACCAGCTATACCCAGCTGGTCCTCGTATTCACGACGATAGTAAGCTTGCTACTGCTAGCATCTCCCACCAGTCGTCTATGATAACTAGCCACGCTACTAGCCATAAGGCAGAGCAATCTAAGGGACTCGTCAATTGCAACGTTGAGAACTTTGTTCCCTCAAGTAAGGCCACGTGTCCAGGTACCATAACCAACTACAAACGCCAGTATGCACAACCGATCGAAGTGCAACCAAAGCCACACGATAGTGATCCAGCCTTAACCTAAACGGACATGCATCATATTAATAATTTTTAATTTTCTTAATATGAACAAAGTTTAAATATATGCTGAGAAAATATGATACATGGCCTTTTAGATTAAATATTTTTTATTTGGTTAAGTTTAAAACACAAATTTCTTACATTGCCATGACATAAATTTATAAAGAAATTATTAAAAGTATATTTTGAGTGCTGCTTTAATTCTCTGATTTTTAAGAATTAATGTGAAATTAATAAACAAAAGTATAAGTGTGAGTGTGAGTGGAGAAAAGAATTACCATGGTTTGTAAATTTCAAATAAAAACTATTACATTAAATATGTAGCTAAACGTTCTTCATATACACTTTTTCTGTACTGTGCCACTCGAAGGAATCCAAGATTTTACAGGATTTTTATATACAAGAACCAGGATTTCAGCTTCAGGACTGGTGGCAGCCCTTGGCTAGTGTAATGGTAAGACATATCGGAGTACCGTTCACACCCAATTTTGCGCCAAGTCGCCAACCTACCAGACCAGTGTTAACATCTAGCAGAAAGTCAACTCTGAGTAAATAATTTAACCACAGCACAAAAAACCACGTTGACTAAGTCCAAGCGACACGCGCCAAGCTTCTCTTTATGTCACGAATTAAGAATGTGGCCTAACTGACGAGGCATACACACTGAGTGGAGCCTGGACAAAGGCTTCAGTAAATTATTGCGAGATTTTTTTTAAATTTTACAGATTATAACCTACCTACTGGGGCGACACACGTGCCAACACATTTTTCAATGAATTTTGAATTCTTGCATTTTTTGTACAATTTATTTAGTAAATTTTTACAATTTTTTAGTAGTTCCCGAGAATGTTGTCATAAAATTGCTATAGTTGCAAAATCCAGGGGTTGCAAATTCAGGGATCTACTGTAATTGTACAACTTTAACCCACTTTTTGTGTATAAGGGTTGGAGGTGAGAATCAAAATCAGACAAAAATTCCAATAACAACCTTTTCAAGTTAACAACCCTTTTCCCAGAAACCATGAACAATTGTAGAATTGAGAGTTGACTGAACTTAGTAATGGTAAATGTTTGTGATACAGGCAGTGAGGGTTCAGGCCTATGTAGAAAGTAGCAAGGGCAGAATTACAGAACTGCAGGTGACATTACCTTGATGATGTGGACGCGGGGCTTGAAGCGTGTTGACAGCTGATTAAGCACTTCAGCAACCAGCTGCTGATGGTTCAACACCTTCCTCATTTTCATGATCCGCACAATGGCTGCCTGAATCAGCAGCTTACGGTCCTCCTCTATGTGCTTGTGCGTCGTCTCTTGCTCCACCTTGAGCTCAGTTTTCATTGGGATGTTGATATTCACACGCAGCTTTTTGCTGCAATATCCACCACCACACACGTCACACATATACATATATACAAATTCTTTGTGAGGAATACGTACTACAATTCATTAATATGTTTTTAATTTAATTGCAGTGGTATTCATGTTGATACTCAAAGACGATTATTGATTGATGACATCATAAAACCACTCATCTAAACCTTGAAATGCAATTTTCCCAACTTTGGAATAGAAAATTTGTGCTCCATGAAAGATGTGAGATTGCAACATAGGGTCTTACTCACGTTAAAAGGGGCCCACAAAAATAACTTTTTTTGGTGCAAATGCCCTGTCTGTATCCACTCATTATGCCATAAAACCACATCACTGAACCAAGAAACATACATTACTTTGCAACTAGAGACATTTTACATTATAATTAATTGACACAAACTCATATTACTTAACCATTGCACTATATTAAAGTGATATGTCAAAACTAGCCCCATTTGTAAATGTTTATGATTAATTACTTAGTAAGATATATATTACTGAAAAATAACCCTGCCCTCCAAATAAAAAAAAAATCCCCAAAATATTGAACTGCCATAAATTGGATTTAAAAAATTATTCATTAAATTTTGTACATAATTTAATTTGTAGATATTATTTACAACAGAACTAAGCTGTTTAAATACACAGGACAACATTATTTACATAACTTATAGCAAGTATATTTTCCAAAATATACAATAAACTGGACAACTGAAAATGACTTATTTCTATTTAAAAACAAAGTTATTTTTGCTGAAATAGGTGTAATTTTTTGCTAGAAAACAGTGTTATTTTCTCTGTTGGAAAATCATTCAAATTTTGCTAGAATTGTAGAAAAAATAGGGTTTTATTTTTGCACAATTTATTGAAAGCTACAGAAAATCTTTTAACAGTAATATAACAGGAAGATATGATTTATTAATATGAATCACCTATTTAAAAAATCAGAAAATACTGATGCTCAGTAACAGTTTGAAAGACATTCTGTTCGGGTGGTTCCTATGTTTTTAATACCAGCCAGTTTTTGATATCAAGTATTGGTACTGGCCTCGCACTAGTACTTCTATCAACAGTATTGTACACGCAAACAGTGTTTCTTCCTTAGGAGTCTAATAATGAATGGTCATTCCCCTAAAAGGAAAAGATTAAAGTTTGAAAACTATTGACAGGTGCAGTGCTACCAGGTACAGAACTGCTTGGCTACTCAAGGTCAGGCGATCTGACCTGCTCCTCCCATTAGCTGGTACCAGTAGCCTATCAAGGATGTGCACTGTTGCCTAGTCCGCAGCGTTACAATGGCCGCAGCGAGTCCAACTACATGTTTCTCAGAAGCGCTCATAAAATCGTGAAATATTTAATTAAAATTAGGTCACTTTTTGCAAGAGATTCACTTTGCTGAATAAGAAGGTGAAAATCCCAAGTCAGTATCTATCCATTCGTGTTTGACATTAGTACGAATTGTGAACGACAGCTTACGTAAACTCGAGACTATTTTTCAGGATAGAGGATATTCTTTGTCCATCCCTTGACAGGGAATCATATCTTGTAGGTATATCTAAATGTGCCTGCAATGCTTTGAAAACTGGCGATGAAGTCTGAATCGTCCTTAGTCGACATAAGATAATGTGTAGTACAGCTGCCCCATCCCACTGAGTGTTGGGTGTCCGTTTTTTTTGTAGCTTCTGTTCTGCAATGGGCTTTGAACGATTCTCAATGTTTTTCGATTGCTTGTGCATAAAGTTTTCACTGAAATAATGGCACTACGTTAACCTTGCTAAACCTTGTGCTACCACCAGTAATTGCAAAAATGAAGTCGTTCACAATCAACGTTGATACAATATTATTAGCGTGTGTTGATTTTTTTAATGAATTATAAAATTAAAATGTAGTTAAAGTACAAACTTAAACTAAATTAGCAGTTTGACAATGAGGGCATGTGATGATGGAGAACATACAGGGCGATCGATATGCATTACATCTACGTCAAAGGTAATAATTGTATCACAAAAGAAAGTCAGGAAACACGTTACGGTTTCTGACTACAAAAAAAAAGCATATAGTCAAAGAACTGTTAGAATTTTACTATGACGAGGAAAATTCCAGCAACAAAACAAATTCCAGCAGCAATGTGCGACGGTTTCAAGAAGTTCCATGCAAAATCGTTGAAATTTTTTATTTTGTTTTAAGAAATTTAATGATGGAAGTTTGTAATGGAAAAGAATCACATAACATAAGTAGACAGGCAGGATGAGCTTGTGCTGCCATTATAAGCTCCATTAACAAAGTTGAATAATTTTTTCTATTCTACACACAACATAAGTAAATGACAATTATTACATCTACGTTTAATAGCTGTTGCTGGTGTGTAAATTTAAGTGTCAGATCAATTTTTACTACAATTATACAATTTTAGGTAATCGTATGCTGAACGAGTTTTCTAATAAATATAAATTTCCAAATATAACACGTACATGGTTTATAGATTCATCTTTGTACTATATTCAAATGTTTCTTTATGCATAGAATTGTAATTTATATTACTACAATTCAGATTTCATGACACACATACTATGATGTGATACTCTTGACAGATGTGACAACAGAGCTTGGTAACGCTTGTTCATAAACTGATACTGAGCGGCCAAGAAGTTCTCTTGGTAACGCTTGTTCATAAACTGATACTGAGCGGCCAAGAAGTTCTGTGCCTGGTAAAGTGGTAGCGCAGGAAAGTGGAGACAACTCACTTTTTGTAGCCAGCGAAGAGGCAGACCTGAGAGATGGGCTGCAGTTCGTTTTCATCATCGTCGCTCTGCAGCAGCTTGGCCTTGAGCAAGATCTGCACCACCTGGATGAGGAAGTCCATCTTGATCTGTGTGGACTCATGCAGCTGCTGCAGCGTCCACATGGTGCTGGTGTTGTACTGCAGCAGTACCGCCATCTGCAGTGTCGATGCCTGCAGCGTGTACCTGCTCACACATAACACACCCTATCATTCTCTCCTCATCTCCAAGCTACATTTCCTTTCAGTAGTGTTATTTACTTCACGGTCAAAATAGGGAGAATTAAAGACATTTTCACTGTAAATAAGTATGCAAAGTTGTGGAGTGCAGAGATTGGCAAGCTGTTAACAAGGTCTTGACTGCCAATAAGTGTGAATTAAGGTGAATATGAAACAGCGCCACATCACAAGGGCAAGGATTACATGAGATCCCAAAGAAAACCAACCAGGGGCACCAATCTGCACAAATTCCACATGTGAAAATCTCAGAGTGACACCATCAGGAATAAAACCAGGTTAGCCTTGGTGGAAGGCAAGCACTTTAGCCACTAAACCAACAGTAGCACAGTGCTATCAAAGTTATTTTCAAACTTATGTCAAATGCGGTATGTAAAACAAGGCATTTTATTGTGTACTGAAATTACTTTTCATGACATATTTCTAGTATTTATGTTTGCAGTTTCACAGTTATGTATCATAAGCCCTGTAAAATAACAAAGCAAATTAGGAAAAAAAAAAATACATATAATAACAAATAATGGTAAAAGTATAGTGCAACCACATGCTCCACACTGAGGAAGATGTATTGTAATGTGCATACACTATCTATGAAAGAGTACGCATGCAAGCTAGAAAGTATACAATTTCCATTTGCAAAAATGAATGACTGTATTGCCACTAGAACAGACAGAATCATGTTGCTGTTAGTTGGGAATGTGGATACCATATTGTTAATGTACAAAGGCCTACACCAGGAATGTTAAACTCATTTGGACAGCACTCCATTTTCCTTAGTAATGAACGTCTTGCAAGCCGCACACAACCTATGGGCTCAACATTGTCAACTTTAATTTTTGAGTTGCTTGCTAACTGACACAATTGACACTACATCACTACAGCACATTTTTAAAACTATAAGATGATAACACAATATTTCAATAAACAACTGAAGAAATAAAATAAAGCCAATTTGTAAAAACACAATACTTTGACGGTAATTTAATTATTCTCAGAAAGTCGTCATGTTTTCCTGCCCGACACTTGGCACTTTTGTCTTGCAACATGCTTTATAAAAATTGGAGTCAAGGATTCAGAAGACACTACCTTCATTATCAAATAAATATCGGTATCTGTTAGCCTTGATCTCCGAGCTGTTTTGTTAACTTCAATATGCTAAAACACTTGTTCAGATAAATAAGTGTTCCTCACATAACACAGGATGCAACAAACTTTAATTTCTCTGGATATGTTGGCCTTAATGAGAGTCAATTTTTGGGACTCTTACTTTTTGGTATTTCTCCTGATGCGTGCCGCTTACACCATTTTATTGTAAAAGACTACAGCTCATCCACATGCAACTACCAACCACAGGAACAAACTACCAGATGTCTAACAGGAAGTGTTCATGCCAGAGACATGGAAGATACTTGGTCTCCCGGATTGTTCCTGAACTGCCCTTCTCCATCTACTAACAGTGTTTACACACGTGAAGGAGCAAACCATGCATGACGTGTTACGAATGCGTAGAGCGTGGGTTCAACTCAAACACACTTTGGAATCACGATACGAAATATATTTGAAGTGGCAGCCTCCCCTGACGCACCCGGCAGACAGTGTGTTGTCACACCGCCGAAGGTATAGTCGATTCATGCTTTCTTCGGCCTTTTGGAATCGATCCTTTGAAAAATCACCCTAGGCGTATTGTGTCAACCTGTTTTTCCAATAACTTGTATTCCACAAATATTTAACACTGTGATTAACTTTAGAGTACTGTATTATTGAATAAATGAAACTTGACCTTAGTATCTTCTATAACTTGTACTATTTATTTTGTATTATATACGAATTAACAACAGCGAGAGCAGCGATGTGTTGGCAATGGCCGGTAACAAATCGTTCACACTTACAATATTTTTTAACCTTGTTTTATGTATACTATTTGTAAGTTAAACGTTGCCAATTGATATATTTGTATTATTAGGTAGCACTGACGGAAACACACTTCATTGCTGCAGTTTAAAATATCCGTGCAAATTCCCCTGTGTAGGCTGATGTTTTTTATCCATCCAGAATAAAAGTTCAATAAGCAAAGCAGAGTGTGTATCTCTCGTTCTCTATGTCTCTCTTCTCTCTCTCGGGAAGATTGTACCACCTGTGTAGGAAAGGTATAAATTTTGTTATTTCTAATTTCAGCACATCTCATACTAATTACAGTAACAGTAATGATGTCCGAGATTGTAATTTTCAACTGAAACTAGATTTTATTGTTTAAATACTTATATGTTATTTAGATGCAACGACATATTTTAGATGCGATAGCGCAACACAGCTCATTGCATGACACTTACAAATCCAGCAGGTTGGCAGACGTGATGTAGAAAGCGTTCCCAATATGGTGGCGGGGCGACATACAATGACACAGCGTGTTACTCAATGAAGCGTCAAGTTCGTACTCGTGTTTTTGAAACATCCTACGGAAGTTACAATGTTGTGATAAATATGTGTTTCCACGGCAGAGTGAAATGTGTTGTGATTGTTGCGTATGAAAGGGCGTGGTAGCGGCGTTGTAATTGTTACGCAGGCCAGGTGTGTGTGTTGATTTCAAATATGTGCAAAATTTATACGTTTAAACCATGAACTGATGTTATGACGAAATTAATTATTTACCTTTACGTCGGTTTATCACAATGTTGTACCTTTGCGCTAGGTGTTTCGAAAACAGTTGTGTAACGAGCTTACGTTTCTGTGATTTGAATGTCTGCAACAATCCCCACAAAATACTAAGCCTGCCCAGATAAAATAAAATAAATAATAAAATAAACCTACTAACCATAAATACCAATGCATATAAATATTAGCAGAATAAATGTTACGGTAAGCCTATGTGTTTGCATGTTCACCACTATCTTTTACGTTTGTCGATGTACAATAAGTATACGACACGAGTTGCGTGCTTGAATTTATTGCGTTGTTTCGTTCAACTGGTTGTCCCTTCATTTTTATTTTTATTCCAAACACACATTACTAACAACAGGTTAAATACTGCTGTTGTTTACGCCACAGTTGTAACAAACACAGCTGTAGCAAAATATTAACGTGTATTATGTGTAATGTGCCATTTCGTGTGTAACAAATAGTTATAAAGCTGACCTAAATATTGTTATAGGCCTACATTGTGAACATTCATAGGATATGGTTTCAGCAATATTACATAATTCTTTGAACAGCTGTAAACAGCAACGAATGCATTTGACAGTTATAATAGCAGAAGTCACATGGCAGTGTTTATGTTTACATGTAGCGGAAGGATACGTAATCAGTAACCAAAAGTAGAAATTTGGCAGGGCTTCAGAAAAGACCAAAGTTATTGTGAATCAACTATAGCCGAGCGCCCAAGGCGATACCACGAGCGTGAGAGGGTAGTTCTCCCACCCTGTGCACACCAGGCAGACATCACAGGGGCACATCACACCTCCCACTCCGGGCTCACCGCGCACTCCGGAGGAACAATATATAAGGATGTA
Source organism: Dryococelus australis (assembly GCA_029891345.1). Taxonomy (NCBI): domain Eukaryota; kingdom Metazoa; phylum Arthropoda; class Insecta; order Phasmatodea; family Phasmatidae; genus Dryococelus; species Dryococelus australis. Next base: position 185,062,899 of record CM056997.1, on the reverse strand, counting down.
CACAGCAGAGGTTGGGAGTTCATTTCCAGTAGCTCGCCTCAACACTTCTTGTACTGGGGCTCTCTACTAACCACTAGGCCCTCACAGTTCTCTCCAAGAACTTCCAGTTCTCCAGCAACTGCCGCCACCATCTACCAGAGGCTTCTATCACCTCTTGGCATTGATGCCACCAGAAGCTGCTTCTGCCTGAAGACATTGAACACTACTTAACACTATAGTTGTTGTGACGACTTGGTTCTTCCGCTGCCACTACTTGGTAGTGGCTCCTCAGTTAAAGTTAGGGCCTCTTCTAGGCAAACCCAGTTAGCGGTAGTTGCAACAGTAAAGCTAATTATTTCCCTTGTACTTCAGTAGCCTAGGAGTGGGTCACCTGAACTCATTAATGCGTAGGATAAGTACTTCCGTAGCACTTGACTTATTGGTAGCATGTACGAGTCACCTAGCTGTTTATTGTCTAAATAAATACCTAAGCATAAACTTATCCACGAGTTCCTTCCTATCTCCACCAGCAGTGACCGACGAGTGGTAAGCAATCTGCGGAGAGTTTAATCTAGAATAGAATATTAGTCCCCCTTCACAGGTATGTCATCTACACACACGCACACACGCACGCACGCACACACACACACACACTTTATCTTTTGATGGCCACTCATTCTGTTCACCTCTGTGTTCAGAACAGTAGAGCCCCAACCCCTAGGACACACCCCATAGAGACGGAACAGCAAACCCCAGCTGTACCTCTCACCGGAGCACTTAGCCAAGGTGCTGACAGAGATAGTTGGGGGGGGATTAGAGGCTCTACGTTTGTGGTTACACCCGGCAGTGGCAGGAAGGCGGTCTACGACCCACAACTCCAGGTGCTTGCACTGTTAGGCAGTCAGGATAAGCACAGCCAGCCATTGTCGGCTTACTCTCTAAAGTCAGGGATTGTCGAATGCTAGTCACCAACAGGAAATATGGTACGATATCAGTCTATGCTATTTCACAGCAGACACGGAGCTCAAAGAACAGTTAAGAAGGCAGAGTTCAGTACTGCCAAGCAGGTCTGTGCGGCAAATCTAGTTACGCCAGGAGTCAACAGTCCTTGGGGGCAGGCCCAAGTCGCCCGTCAAGCAGTGAGACCGACCTCGCTGCTCAGAACCTACGTGTTTCACTCTAACCTGGTACGAACCGGCTACAACGTGCATCCGGTAGTCTGGGCCCTAGTCAGTGGTAGCAACACCAGGCACGGGAGAGCCAACCTGCACATTGGCAGCTGGGAAGCACAGAGTAGATCCGCCACCATCACGCAGACCACTACATAACCTGACTTCCACCAGGTCCAGCAGAACCAAGGACTCCATACGCTCCACCTACACTATGGTAACGCCACCAACGAAGAACACCCCGCCGAGCTCTGGAAAGTCAACCTAGCCCCAGAGGGCCACTGTTGTTGTGAGGACGTTGCCAGACCTAGTGCGACAGAATACATTCCTAGCAGCCTACAAGGCAGACACTAGTATCTAGTAAGAAGGGCAACTAGTACACTAGTAGTGCGACTGATCTAGCACATAATAAAAGTCTCTTGCCAACTAAAGATAAAGGAACATCCGTCATTCCTTTAAAACTGAGTCATTCTGCAAATCAATTCACTACATTTGTACAGAAATGTAATCTTACAGCCACAAGTCTTTTGGAAGAAGTTTATATTCATTTGAATGCTCCACACATCACAAATGTCTCCTTCACTAGTAGTTCTTTGAATCAGTGTGTCCAGCGAGACTGTAAATTGAATTTCCCATACATGTCCAACTTTTTACTTGGAATTTTCAGTGAGAAAAAAATTACACGAGAAACTATCAGGTAGAATAAAAGTCATGAAGCCTATCCACAAATGTTTCTGTCGTATATAAAATGTTTTAAATGATAAAGTGACACAATGTAGTTAAAAATGTCAGATGCAGACAGAAGTCAAAATTCAATGAGGTTTCACTATCAAGTGACACTTGGTTCAGTGATGAAGGTCATCACAGACCGCGTTGCCATATATTTTAGAGACCATGCATAACTACTGGCGAGTCGAGTGCACTTGTAGACCATACCTAAAGGGAAAATGGCATTTAACATAATAAAGCGCACAAACTATAGACAGACATTTCTGCGAATAGATTCTTGATAACAAATGGTTTAACTTATTCAAGTTTACTTTTGCTGTAGAGGCAAATAACAAAAGTGTTTTTTCTAGTGTTACATATTGTATTTCTAGCTTTTGCTTTCTTATAAAAATGAGTTTAATACATTTTCTTCTCAGTAATTTTCTGACACAGACAAAAGACATGTCTGCAACGTATTTGTAGCTGTTGGCTGGCGACAGCCAGCTTGCCGCTTTGCATCACTCTATCGGAAAACCAACCAGTAATTCTCACAAACCTGTCTAATTGTACTGCCCTTCACCAAAACTATAGTTAATTTTGTTTCCTAGGGGCAGTGGAGGGAGGGAGGAAGGGGGTGTGACGATGACATTAGTTTGACGTCTTTCATGAGAGAAATTGGCCAAAAACTAAATTTGTTGCAATTTTTTTGGTTGCTTCATAATGCATTTCTCTTGGTGAAACTATACTTGACATAGCGTATTTCTAAAAAATAGATACCACACCCTAGGTCGCCAGTGCTAGCCAATACCTGTTGAATGCCTGCCCACCCACCCTCCATCCCTCAGATTGCCGCATTTCTCCATGCACAACATGCTCTCGTCTTGTCTTCTGACTTTGCTTGTGTTATTACAATTCAGATATCTGTATGGTTTTCTATTACTATTTATTGATGACTCATGATGCTTGGTTTTTTAGAGTTCATTTTGGTGACTTTTTGGCTTAATTTCGTGAACAACTGTATGCGATCTTCACCTTTTAAGGGACTTGCAATTTCAAAATGAGTGGAATGTCAAAAGAGAGCCAGCTTGTTGCACTATATATAAACTGTTTACAGCGAAGTGAGAGCTTTTAAAAGCCCTTTGTTGTTTCTTTCTTTTGTTTGCAAATCCTTCAGCTTCATGTCTGCCATGCAATTTTAGTTAATGTTTACATCAGCTCAACACAAGTCTGCTGTGTTTACTCAAAAAATACAAAAGCACCATATAACCGCACATGGTAAAAATATATACAATAGAACACTATTTTACAAACATATACCACATACAGTACTATAATAATAAGGACAAGAATATTTTGAATGATGAAATGTTTTGAGGCGAGGTGTGCGTTTGATTACGGTAGAGTAATGTAAAGATCACATTTGTACATTGTATTAAGATAGTAACAATATATGCAGACAATTGGTGTATGCATTTTTGTGTACATACCAATATATGTAATAGTAAACATGTAAGCTATCCATAGTTGTGGTTGTATGTGCCTGGAGAACAGTATTGGTCACGTGCGAAATGAACTGTGTAAGAGAAAACCCGGGGGAGGAGAGGCAAGAAGTTCATGGGTGTGGTCTGCAGGCACCTGGAAGGTTATAGAGTTTATGTGCTGTTGGATAGTGGCGGCTGCCCTACCCTCCTTCGTACAGTGCATGTGAAGTAACATTTTGTCTATGCTAGCAATGTTAATTCATGGCAATCACATCTTGTCTACCCCTACAACACACTTTAAAGTGAATAATAATATTTCAGTTTAAAAATTGTCTTTTTTAAGACGGAGTCGAATAAATGAGATCATTGTAAGTGGTTCCTTTAAAAACTTAAGTAATTAATAACACATCACTTGGCAACAAAGAGGTTACATATATGCCCTTTCAGGATATCAGTTTATTCAGAAGACATGTTTATATTGAAATTAAAAATTTTTCAGTGACAAATCTGATTTTCCTGCAATAAGCCACTGAAAATAGTCTTCACGCTAGGTCGCAGCAAAATATTTAAACATTTATGACAAGGGGAGGTCAACTACACATGTGGAGTGTCATTTTATTCGAAAGACGTCCTAACTATTGAACTAAATTAATATCCCATACAAAAACCATGTTGAGATAATTGAACACATGGACTTACAATGATAGGTTAAAACCTAACACTACCAAATGTTTTTAACATTTTTGGAGATAAGGGGAGGCTAACAATATGCCTATTGGTTATCTTCTCTTTCCCCAGAAGATACCTACCTATTAAAGTAAAGTTATGTTTAATTAAAAACACATGTAATTTTTGCACTACAGACAATTTATGATTTTTTTTTAACATTTTGAGAGACACAACTAATATAGGTAATTTACGGTTACTTCACACTTTTCTGAAGCCCTGCTAAAGTTCTACTCTTTGTCACCAGTTACATATCCTTCCAGTACACGTAAATATAAACACTGCCATGAGACTTCTACATTTTAACTGTCAAATGCTTTGTTTACTGTTTCCAGCTATCCCCTGTTTCTTCTATAATTCAAAAACCATTACATATGAATGCTCACAATTTAGGCATATAACCATATTTAGGTCAGTTGTAAAACTTTTTAACAATGTCTGTATTGATGATAGTTCTTATGGTTACTTTTCATTGATAACACGTTTGTGTTATACATGATATAGCACATTACACATAATATAGGTTATTATTTTGCAGCGACTGTATTTATTGTCCATTTCATGTAAGTGGGGTAAATTTTGACAGTTATAGGAAAGTAGCGTGGCCACAATTTATCCATCCACCACAGGTGTTCTGTCAGCGAATAAAACTATGTTTGTAAACAAATGTTATAAGTCCAGTGCACACTTTCATTTTTCTCGTATTTCCTGTCATGGCAGGCAGGCACTCCTAACTACCAATGAACTGTAACAGAAGTAAACTACAGCAACACAAGCAGAAGAGGACCTGGGTCTGAATTAGACAAGAGCAGATGCAGATAGGTAGCTATGATACTAACTGACCCTAACTAACTCTGATGCTGTTGTCCAGAAGGGACTTGGGTGTCCCTACTAGAGAGGTCGTGAGTTGAAGACGTCTTCAGGGGTTGAAAGTCTGGAAGATATCTTTACGGTAGCGGTGGTCCTGCGTGATGAAGGGGTTACTAGCAGAGAGCTCCAGCACACAAGGTGCTAGAGAGAGCTGCTGAGTATCAACTGGCGAGATAGGGCTGTGCACTCGCCTATATGGACGATTGTCTGTAGGCCGTTTGGTTGGTCAGGTATCTTTGAACTGGAGCTCCTCCCTTAGTGGCGAAGGTGGCCAACTCTCGGGGAGACTGAAGTGCAGTTTTCCTCATATGCAAGTTGCAACGCTCCTGCGAGCTTAGGGGCAGCTGTGCCATTTTTGTGGCGTTTTGCTTCTACTTTTTATTTGTCGTTTGTCTTTGCTTTTTTTTTTTTTTGGGTAAAAGTTTGTTTTTGTTGCAAAGTTTTGTTGTCCTTAATTATTTTTACGGTTAATAATCTGCTGGCAATATATTTCTTTTTGTGCTCAAACTTAATATTGTAATTTATGTGAAGTAAATGTTACGAATTTTTCCACTTATCATAATAAGTAGTATTAAAGTTTAAAAAAAATGTAAAAGTAATGTTTACTTATGTGGTTCACAGTTCAAATTTTGTTTGGTAATAATATCTCCAGATGCATTCAAAATATGTATGTGTTTGTTAATTTTGTATGTTTTGGGTTCAATTCAGGCACTTAAGATAGCAGCACTTGTTATATATTATGTTATTTTCTTTATTATTAATGTAATTATTTTATTAATGTTATTAACGTAATTATTATCTACTGTTAGATTTACAACCTAAAATATCACATATACCAGAATTCCAAATAATAATAATTTATATCACTAGCCAATTTATTTGTATCTGTGACCACGAGTAACCGTTACTCTGATGTACCACTACTCTGTGGATCAATCTTTTGTGTGTTGCTCCGTGGTGCTGATGGAATCATTTTCCCTTTACTCACGACAATCTATATGATGTGGCTTTAAAATTTAGACTAGCTCCTGAAAACATCTTTCTGATGTTGTGACAAAACTTCTAATACCGCTGTCGGTAAGTATAATGTAACTCAAAATTTATCCGGTGATGTTTTAACATATATTTTTTTAGGTTGGAAACTATAGTTTGTGCATAATATTAGTCTTAGTGCGGTGAATGAGTCTGTGCACTTTCCAGCCATGTTAATTAGCTCTCTGGACGAGTGTTGGCAAGGAATTACTGCCACATGTAGCTGTGTGCCCCTTTTATCTGATGGCAGTGGAGATGGTTCGCACCCTCTGGCGGGGGTTCAGATTTTACTTCAGTCAGATTTTACTTCAGTCTCTACGCAGCACTGGTGCATGTCCAGTGTAGAGGACTGACCTGGTAGCTTTTCAGCATGGCACAAAGTCTGGCTCTGTGAGAGTGACCTTGCGTTTCAGAAGAGTGGTTCGAAGCAGTATACCTGGGCGATGCATAACCCAAGGCTGCTGTTTGGCCTGGGACGACTCCGGCTGGCGTGAGTGTAGGCTAGGCAAATTCATTCAATTGATTGTTTAGGTTCCATTGGTCCTGATCCTCCAAAATACATGTTAACGAGTCCTAAGGACAGGTCCTGTCCGTTGATGTAGGCAGCTAGCAAGGGATGTGTTTCGTTGTTCAAGCGGACGGGTCTTTGAAGAGATCCTTTGGAATCTCTGGAGTGACAGGAATCGGTAGACGGTGCAATGCCTAGGCTTGATCTTTGGGGGAGAGCTGCATGATCATAGAGATATGAAGGGGGGTTAGCTCCTGCAAGCACCCAGAGGCAGTTAGCACCTGTCTGACCTCTCCAACACCACTCCAATGGGAGTAGGGTATCTGGACAGAATAACTCTCTCATGTCCGTGAAGAGATCGTAAACTCGTGTTGCTCTATTGGGTGTTCTGCCATGTACAGCGTCTGCCGGCTCAAGCAGTCTCCCTATCTCAGCGCTTGACATCAGGCCTCACCGTAGATAGTCTCTGCACGTGGGTGAGTATCTCAGGTGGGAACAGTCTCTCCAGACCCAGAGAACACCAACTCCGGCATCAAAACACAGTGTAGAAAGTATACTACTGAGTAGGCAAGCTGGCCTTAAGAGATTGAGTACCCAGCGTCGGGACTCTACCGTTCTGTACTCCGGGGAGCACAAAAAGGGTGGCCGTCCAATGTGCATGTGGGTACTCAATGGGTGTATTTGGCTCATATGAGTAATTTTCTCGGTCACCTACAATCCTTTGAGCGGGATGAGGTTCACTAGAAGAGGCATTACAGCTACGGATAAGGATACCCTTGAGTTGGTAAAACACCTGTTTATTCTGTTTAATGGGAAGTAAACAGCGTGGTGTCGCAGTACCTCCTCATTTTTGCAGAAGCTAAGGGAAGCTTAAGCTACATTGAGCCAGATAGAGGTAACCTGGTCTTAAGCTAATAATGGCAGGATAGACTAGTTTTATGAAAATAACAACTGGTACTACTCACTACGTATGTGTTGCCCAGAAGGGGCCGCAGTGTTGCTGTGTGTAGACGACGTTCAATAGAGGTATCTTCGGCATGAATGTGGTGAAGACTAAGCAGATTGAGAGGGATGGCTCAGGCGACGAGTTGCGGTGGAGACCAGGGGGAGGAGATTCCTTCAGCACAAATGCGGTGAAGGAGGGTAGATTAGAGCGAGACGAGCAGGCTAGTCATAAACTCCTGCAAGGGTTGCGGTGGAGATAATGAAGCCTGTACGACTGTCAGAACCTTTGGCAAGAATGCGGTGAAGAGATAGACTGGCGTCTGCAAGTTGCGGCCTGCTATTTATACTCTGGCTGGTCCTTCCCCTTCAGTCAGCTAGATAAGGGTGGTGCTGGAGAGGGGGTAGCTGTGACATAGCTCCTCCAAGGCATAACGTCACCAGCCGGCTTGGAGAATCGAGATGTGGCAAATTGCACTAGTAGAGCCACCTAGTGGCATGCTGTGGTACTGGTGCCTTGGATGCACAGTCTTGGCGGTCGGTAAATAATACAATCTGCATGCTGGAATGCCTATTCTTGCCGTAGCAAGTAGTAAAATCTTAAATCTCATTGCGGGGTCAATAATAAAAACTCTGTTGAAAGCTGGCAGCAGGCTTGCATACTGATGAGTTGAAGTCATTACCATCATTGTTGGAAAGACGTCATGTGTTAATTTGACCCCTCTCCACTGCGACAGTGGCTCATCCTGGAGGAGTGAAATGAGAAATAAATTCCTTTGAGAGAATGTAGCGCTGTCCCCTCAAGAGCAATTTGTTTCCCTCTTGGATAGTGGTAAAGATTCCTTGGTGTCAGGATGGGACAAGAAAGAAATTCCTTTGAACGAATGGAGTACTGCTACCTCAACAGCCATTTTTTCTCTTCCATTTTGCTTCTGTAGATGCCTCGGCTCTGGGCATTTTTCTCTGCTCTGCGCTCTTGACCTTGGGCGACGTGCATAAGTCAGCTGGACTTGGAGAATGGCCGGGTGGCCGCTGGTGCTATACGGATTTTATTTTGTTTCTTCGAGCACCGGGCTGGCCCACGCGCGCCACACACGCGCGCGCGCACACACATACACACACGCGCACACACACACACACGCGCACGCGCACACACACACCTATCTATCTCTATATCTATCTATCTCTCTGTCTATCTATCTATCTATCTATCTATCTATCTATCTATCTATCTATCTATCTATCTATCTCTCTCTCTCGCTCTCTCTCCTCTCGCTCTCTCTCTCGCTCTCTCTCTCTCTCTCTCTCTCTCAGATACGATATGTGCAAAATTGGAATTGGCATTACTTCTCTCTTCCTTGGCATGCAGCTGTGCCATGGCTGTGGAAATGATTTATCTTAAATTTTTTCATGAGCTCTTTGCTGAAAGTCATGTCGTGGAAGGGAACCAGAGATTATTGTGCCACTAGCCTCTTTTCATTAATGTATGCTGCCGTACATAATAGTGTTACGGCTTGGGTACTGACAACAAAGACTACACAGTTAGTTGACCTGTGGAAAGAAAATGCAAATACATGGCGGATGGCACGCAGAATAGCATTCAACCCTTAGGGAATAAGGATAAGATAGTTATTGTTGTAATAACTATTAAAATCTATATTAATAAATAAAACTGAATTGCCTGTCTTATTTCAAAATTGATACCAATATCTAAACGTAATATGCTATTTAAATGATGTTGAAGCATAAATGACTATTTTTAAAATTTTTATTTGTCTGTATGTCTGGATGTTTGTCCATAATAGGCTCTAAAACGGATGAATCAATTTTGATAAAGTTTTCAGAGATCATAGAGTTTATATCTATTTAAAATCTTCTCATGATTTCATCAATATCGCAAATGGTTATGAAGTAAATTAATTTCTTAATATAACTTTCTTTGTGTTTCATACTTTATTTTTTTTTTCAAAAGAATTATTGTCAAAAAGCAATGTTGAAACAACAAGAGTTTTTTAAAAAATCATTAATATAATATGCATCGTAGAAAAAGATACATTAGTTTTTGGAAAAAACGTAGTAAAATAAGTCAAACAATCAACACTAACGTGACAATACGATTATTTTTTTTAATAAAGTAACAATCTTTCAAACAAATTATATAGATATGTATTTCAATAACTCCATAAAACCTGAATAAACCAATATTTCTATTTTAAACATAAAACCTGAATGAAGCAATGGTGGGCTGTATTTTAATAACTCCATAGAACCTAGGCGAACCAAATTTCTATTTTAAAAATATGTAGACAAATCCTAAATTCCACGTGAACGAAGTCACGGGAACAGCTAGTAAATAATGAAAATTGCCCAATGCCCCCCCCCCCCCCCCGCTTGTTAAGCAGTGTCAGCTATCTATCCTACTGTGGCCGCCTGTGCGGAAGTAAACGAGCAACTTCTTGCCGAGTCTCCTAAGTGTCGCACAGCAGGTAAACAATTAGTGTGAAATTGAGCTAAGGGGTTTAGTCAAGCTTAGCACTTCCGGACTCAGCCGACTAAGATTGGCAAAACGAGTGTTGTGATAGTGAAGTAAACTATCAACAATGATGTATGAAACAACGTATATCAATATAGAGAAAGAACATGAAGTCACTTTCAAACAACATAAACACTGCAATTATTTACAATATTAAGACTTTGCAATAACCCTTTTCTCAATGTCTCTTTGGTTGTGTTTCTTGAGGAGACTCAACACAATTCAACACATGTTTAGCAAAACTTTGATTAATTTACATACTAATCAGTATGGTTTTAGGTATCCAAGTGATTCTACACAAAAAAAGACTAAATTGATGCAATATTCTTTCCAATATTTAAAATTGACTTTAAAGTTTGCTTTAAAATTTAGTACGATTGTGACTCATCTCATCCCACTGCAACCTAGTATACTACTTCTAAACACGTGAGATTCAAATCCCGCACCAACCCATACACGGGAGTCGCGGCCTGACACAATCCTGGAGAACAGCTGGACACGTGGATACGAGGGGTTGTGCAAGACAGCAGCGCATCATGTGCGCGGCAGACCTCACCATTTACTCTTCTTCAGTCATCAAGCTCGCTCCGTCACTTCAAGTGCTGGGGCCCTTCGACTACTGTTAGATCTTCAGCAGCCCTTCCAAAGGCTGCCACCAACTGCTCAACACTCTTTAGCAGCCACCAGAGGTTGCCTACCTTGATGTCGCCATAAGAGCTCTGCAGTACCTGTGACCAGACGCTCCAGCGATGCCTATCGCCAATAGCTACCAGAAGCTTCCTGTAGCTACCAGACATACTACACTTAACTTCTTTGTCTCCTACAGACACCCCAAATAGAGTAGGATTTGTACTAAGCAATTTTAGACAGTTTAATTTCACTTCACCAATTAGCCTTGGCCTACACCTGGCTACCGTAGGTTTACTTCCAGCCACCGATCTTCTTGGTAGGACAGCACGCATCACCATATTTACTAAGCTCGTAATAAACACTTCTTTGTTTTTTTTTAACTTTGAGTCTCATTCATTGAGTACTTTGTAACAAACTGCTGGGAGAACCTCAAGTTGAGTACCGCCGACCGGGAAATTTAATACTACGAACTAGCTACAACTGGAGACCCCCCCCCCCCCCCCCCCTTAGGCGGCTCCAGTTGCAATACACACATATTAGAAGGCCATCTATTTTATTTCTGCCAAGTATACAGGTACTGGAGGGGTAGAATAGAGGAGCCCCGACCACTAGCAACACTTTCCACCCAGGGAGAGAGAGTACGCCTGGGTTATATCCCTACCGGAGCACCTGGGTGCTGGCAGGGTTATCTGCTTAGGTGCTATGTCCTGGCCTTGGTTGGGATTGCACACCCAGTAATAGTATTGGTAGCCCACATGGCTTCAACGCTTCTGGTTCACCCGATAAGGCACCTGGCTCGTGCTACCAAAACACTACTGGGCAACATTATTCTAGGGCTACTCGCATCCGTGGTGCTCGATTCATTGTTCTCAGCAGCTAACCCACTCTATGCCATTTAAGGTGAGACACGTTGCAGGGAAGGAGGAGTAGAGAGTTGCGTGCCTTGCTGCCAAGCAGCCGGCTGGATCCGTCCCCCTTGCAGTTAGTCGATGAGACAAACGAGATCGTGCCGCTTTGCTCAGATCATTAGAAAGACTTACGTCTACAGCAGGGGATCCAGCTACTTTCTTGTCATAACCTCTTCACATGTATCCTGCCTGCAATTCAGTTGTGTGTGGGTTAATCAAACGGACCGAGAAACGCCTTGGTATCTGGAATGCCAACTTCTGGAGCTCAGCAGCTACCAGATGGAATGGTAATTTCTGCGTTGCTACACCTTGGGCCCTTGCTGCAGCTCGGGCAGAGAACGATTGGCTCATCCAACTATACCCAGCTAGTCCTCGTACTCACGACATTAGTAAGCCTGCTATCTTTAGCACCTCCCATCAGTCGTCTACAGTAACGTCAAGCTAACAGCCATAGGGCAGACCATTCTAAGGGACTTGTCAATTGCAATGTCAAGAACTTTGTTCCTTCACATAAGGCCACGTGTCCAGTTACCATATCCAACCGTAAACCATAGTAATCACAACCGCCCGAAGTGTAACCAAAGCCACACAACAGTGATCCAGCCTTAATCTAATCGGACATGCGTCAATTTATATAAAACAAAGGATGTTGTAAGCTTTAAAGTATCTCAAAATGTAACAACATATGCAGAAATTATTACGTTTCTGTCCATTTTCTTTTCAACAAGAATTATATGTCATCTTCAATGTTTTTACACACGCGACATCTTATCACTCGCAATACTATAAGTGGCACTGTTCTAACGTAGCCAAGTGTTCACGTAATATTTCAAATGGTAATTGATGAGCCATCACTCATTAGCATGTTATGTAATGAGAAGAGTAAGAGCAGCTGATACAGCTGCAAAAAGGCAAGTTGCCTTAAGAGATTTGCTTATTAACTACAATTTTTTTCACACCTTTAGTTTTTATTTTCTTTGTAGTCAACCTTATAAGCATACATTTTCGATTGTAAACCAACAAATTCTTTTATTATTTTATCATGGGGCTTAATATTGATGAAGTAATAGATAAATATGAATATCCTATTAAAAATTTTAAAATTGATGATATACCAAAAATAGAAAATCAAATTGATACATTTATAAACGTATGCTCTATTGATGATAAATCCACAGTATATCCACTAACACTCACAAAGCATAAAAGGAAAAACATATAAATTTACTTTATTTAAAAAATTATACAAACTTGCAGTATTGTTGGATAAAATATTTATTGAAACTGTTTTCTGCACAAAAAAACAATCAACAACATAAAACTTATATATGTGATGTGTCTTCAATTATTATTCTGAAGAAAAATTAAATAAACATAATGAAGATTGTTTTAAAAATGAAGCTGTGAAAATCCCTTTACGCCCAAAAGGAGAGCAAATAAAATCTAAAAATTCATACAACGAAGGTTCCATTCACAATATATGCAGATTTTGAATCAATATTAAAGAAAATATCAACAGTTAAGCCAAATCTAAGAGAAATAAAAAATTTTTAATTAATTCAAAAATATCCTATTTTAACAGAGGGTGATATTGATAATGGTTTTTATAAAGAAACAAAGAAAAGATATAAAATTACTAATGAACAAATAAATAACATTGATTCAAAATTAAATGATGAACATACACAATGAAATATCAATTACACGAAGCATATGGTTTTTGTTAATATATTGTATCTAGGGCTAATAGGTTCTCACATTTTTAGTTTGGTTCGGTTCAGTTTTTGGTTTAAAATGTCGGTTCTCGGTTCAGGTCGGTCATGGCTACACATTTTTATGGGTGCAACAAAGATTACAAAATTAACAGTTTTTAAATTTCGACTTGTAAATATCTGATTTATGCAACCATATTGTATATTTCGCTGCCCGCTAAAATGGAAATTTCTCTGCTAAATGTTTTAAATTCTGCCAAATTTAGCGGAAATTCAGCTGAAAGAACTTAAACAAATACATGCCACTAGCAATGCAAGCAGTATAAAGGTGGGTTTATGATTAAAGACTGAAGAATTATGAATCGTACTTAATGACTCAACAAGCACTCTGAAAATGACTAAGAATTTTTCACAGTTTAGATTGAATAAGCAAATGGTAAGTCTAGCCAATCAAAATAGTGGGACACCTGAGCTACCCAAATAACATGGGCAAATGAACCATTTACACATATTTAATTATTTTGGTTACTGCTTGTGTAATCGTTTTAAAAAACTTGTGTAATCTTACAGGAAGGGAAGCTGATACCAACATTACGCATTTACATCAATAAATCTGAAAAGGTTCATTAAAGTGAATTCAATAACCTCTTCCACGAAAGAATGCATGACCATGAGCTATTCTTTAAATTGAGAGGATACTGTCTCTTGATTAAAATAATTACATTCATACAATTTCACTATACGACATGACCTCACTGCCTCACAAAATAGCGAGGCCATGGCTGGTTTATAATCAGGCTGTTAAAAAATGTTGTGTTTAACATAAATTGATTGGTGTTGCCGAAGAAAATAAAGTGGTCAGCAAGCAGAGAAACATAACAAGAAAAAACGATCCTGTACAGTATTGTGTCCGTGCAATGAACAAAACTACCCTTTCACTGAGAAGGGAAAACTGCATGAGCAAGTGTGGCAGCACTGGCTTCATAGCATCATATTTATTTGCTAAATATTTTTGAGGGAACTGTTACATGCTTTGTTAATACACTATCTAAAAAAAATTAATTGAGCACCTGTGAAGATAGGTAATTGTGTACGTCAGTTGAATTGTGTTTCACGGCCTTCACCGTAGGACCGCTGGTGTTTGTCCATGATAGCATGAACACAGAGGTCTATTGTAACATTCTGGATAATGAAATGCTCTCTTGTGGCGTTTTTATGGAATAGACCCATATTACTTCCAGGAATACAGTGCCAGGTGCCATGTTTCAAGGGCTACTATGCAGTGGTATGCCGACAACAATGTTTGCCGATTGGACTGGCCCGTCCAGAGTCCCAACCTCAACCCGATAGAACATCTTTGAAACTAATAGGATTTCCGGGTGAGGGCTCGTCAGGCGCTGCCAAAATCCATTGCTCAACTCGTGGAATGGTTGCAAGAGGATTGGCGACGAATCCCCGTGGATGTCCTGCACACACTTGTAGAGAACATGGAAGACAGGGTAGCTGCTGTTATAGCCGCAAGAGATGGCCCTACGAGATTTTAATGGGGTGACAACCACCGAGCAAACGATGTGGACAGGTGCCCAATTATTTTTTTGTGGAGTATGAAATTATAATTAAAGTAATTTACGTTACTAACGTCTGTGTACACAATTTGAATATATAACCACGTTTAACAGAATGAAATAAAAACAGACCCAATATACGATAAAACTGTATTACTGTACTGGCAATGCATGGTTTATTGGGAAACCATAACCTCTTTATACCAGGGAAATGTTTAGGATGATTTTAACGCTACAACACGTAAGTAGTAATATTGTAAATATAATGCCACAGATATGCTACATACTGTAATATAAGTGGAAGTGTCATTATTTGGTAAATTGTTAAGTAACTCTCAGTTCAATGGACTAATTGGGGGAGAAATAGTCCAGTAAACCACAATGTCTGGTAAATGGCAAAGTACCAAAATTGTGTAAACATACTTGTTTTAAAGTGGAATGTATACTTGTGTGGAACACTTAGTCAATGACGTGGAGACAAAATATTTGGAACAACACGTCTGGCTAGCCGGCGGTCGGGCCGCTGTTTCCCTGCGAGGAATACAGATGCCTCGAGTGATAAACTTACAAGGAGGCTGGAGGGGAAAGTTGTGGTGTTGAGAAACACAATAAAGGGGTTGGAGAGATTTTCTCACCAAGCTAGTGTTTCTGTATGAGTTGGGGTGCAGTCAGCTCTACACATAAAACGGCCACAAGTAGGACTCTTTAAATATGTTAATATTTTCTTTTATCTATCACTCTCGTTTATTTCCTTTTGGTTAGACATCATTTTTCAAAACATAATTCTTCAGTTTATCTTTTTCTTTATGAATATCAGACACTTTTTGTTTTTTTCACGCCATACACACACCTTGGCCACTGAAATGCCTGCTTCTAGTTTATCAATAAGTTCTAGTTTCTGTTTAACCGTCAAATTTACATGATTTCTTTTTTGTTCTGTGGCAGAAGCCGTTTTCAAAACAAAAAAGAAACACCCAATGCGTCAGGCAAAAAATAGCTTTCACTACCTTTGCCTATACAGCTGTCAACGCCTGTGTTTGCTATTCACCAAAAAACAATAACCATGTAGATCCCAGGATGGATGTGTCCTTCTGTCAACTCACGTGCTCGTACACACCAAAAAACAAAAACTATGTAGTTACTGGGCCCGATGCGTCATTCTGTCAACTCTCATGCGTACACACGAAAGAACAATAACCATGTAGGTCCCAGGCCCAATGCATCATTTTGTTACTTATGTGCACAAACACACCAAAGAACAATAACCATGTAGGTCCCGACTGCATGTACGTAAGTAGACACAGTGGTGAAAATAATTTAAGATTTTGACGGTTAAAACTAAAGGCTGCTGAATGGAGGTCCAGTAAAACGAGGTTTATGTAATTTGTTAGTTTTAACTTTGGTGCAAGAAAAACCCAACTGGTGGGTATTATTTTGAGAATTAGGGTTGGTTTTGGTTTTTGTAAAAATTACCGAACAAAACCGAAAATTCTGTTAACCTATTAGCCCTAACTGAATCCAATTATGGTGATTATAAGTCCCCAGTAGTCTATATTGAGGTCCAAATGCTCATAAAATATTTATACAATCAATGAAAAGAGAAGTAAAAGAAATTGGTGAAATATAATCACAAATTGAACCAATGCATATACTAACAAAAGAAGGAAAATATTATATAGGTAATCAAAAAGATGTACTGTATGCGAATGTCAATATATGGAGGAAAATAAAAAAATGTGCATCATCATGATCACATAAGTGGAAAATTCATTAATCCAGTACGTAATAATTGTAATCTAAAATTAAAATTATCAAATTTTGTTGCAATTTATTTTCATAATTTAGCTGGATATAATGCACATTTATTTATTAAAGAGCTAGGATATGAAGATAAAAATATAGAATTAATTGCAAATAACGAAGAAAACTTTATTAGTTTTGGGAAACACACAGAAAATTTAAAAATGAAGATTTATAGACACTTAAAATTATGGCCAGTAGTTTAGATAAATTATCATCTAATTTATGTAAAGATCAAATTAAACACACACAAAAATTTTTCCCAAAAGAACATGTAGACTTGTTGAAAAAATTTGAAGAAACAGAAGTTCCACCAAAGAGCGAATTTTACAATAAATTAAATTAATCCGATATAACTGCGGTGACTTTGGGCATGCAAAACACGTATGGAACCAATTTAATATTTAAAACCTTGGTGAATGCACTGATTTATATATAAAAAGTGATGTAATATTGTTAGCAGATAATTCAAAAATTTTAGAGATACATATATAAATTCTTATGATTTAGATCCTGCATGATATTTTACAGCACCAGGTTAATCATGGGATGCACTCTTAAAAATGACTAAACAACCACTAGATATATTACACAATATGATCTTAATGATTGAAAAAGAAATTAGAGGTGGAATTATAAGTGATATGTAAACGCTAATACCAAATATTTTGACTATTTTAAAGCTAACCAAGAATAAAATCATTTAGCATATCTTGATGCTAATCATTTATATGGTTGGGCAATATCACAATATTTACCATATGGTGGTTTCCACTGGGTTTATAATACATTTTATGATTTAGAATACTGGAGTAAAAAAAAAATATTTGATTTGAAGAATGATTCTGATTATGATTATATATATTAAAAGTTGATTTAGAATATCCACAAGGACTACATAATTTACACGAAGATCTTCCATTTTGCCCCAAAAGTAATGTAGTTCCAAAAACAATCAATCTAAATTATTAACAACTTTAAATAATAAAGAAAAGTATGTAATTCACTATTGTAATATAAAACAGTGTCTAAATAACTGTATAAAACTTAATACAATACATAGAATATTTGTGTTTCAGCAGTCCAATTGGTTAAAAAAGTATATAGATTTAAACACAACAACGAAAACTAATGCTAAAAATGATTATGAAAAAGATTTTTATAAGCTCATGAATAATTCAGTGTTTGATAACACTATGGAAAACATCAGAAACAGAGTTGATATAAAACTAGTATCACATGTTGAAAATGTGAAAAATTAGTAACAAAACCAAATTTCAAAAGAAGTACTATATTTAATGAAAATGATGCAGCTATACATATGAATAAAACAAATGTAACATTTAAAAAACCAATTTATGTGGGTACGTAAATTTTTTATATTTTAAAAGCATTAATGTATGATTTTCATTATAACATAATAAAACAAAATTTGGTGATAAAATTGAATTATTTTATCAAGATACCAATTCATACATTTATAACATAAAAATACATGATTTTTATGAAGATACGAAGTCGATGATAAAAAAAATTTGATTCAAGTGACTATCCAAATGAGAATATTTATAACATACCTCAAATAAATAAAAAAGTTTAAGGAAAAATGAAATATGAATGTAATGGTAAAATAATAATAGAATTAGTTCGTTTACGATCAAAAATGTATGCTTATAAGGTTGACAACAAAGAAAATAAAAACTAAAGGTGTGAAAAAATGTGTAGTTAATAAGCAAATTACATTTGATGACTATAGGAATTGTTTGTTTAAAGAGAAAATACAATATAGAACAATGAATCTAATGACGAGTGAAAAAAACTAAATATATAACGTCGAAGTTAAATCAATATCAACACCATCAAAACCAATACGTTTGTGATTTTCATCTCTAATTTCCAAAACAATATGATTAAATCGTTCATTATTAATTTTATAAAAAACTGGATATGCGAGCTCAAATGATATAATCTCCAAAACGAAACACAGTTTTTGGTGGAAAACTCACAATTATATCAGTTTCTAAATTATTAGATTCATCATATTTTATGAAAATACCATATGCTAAATTAATTCAATATTATTTGTTGAAAATGGATCAATTGAATTTATAGTTTCTTTTAATGATTCAATATCATATTGACCTCTGGGAATAGTTATAACTTCATTTTTATCAACAACAAGACTCATTTGTTCAATTACTGTTATAGTATTATTATTTATATTTTGCGTTAAATTTTTTTTAATGAAAACTGAATAATGCGATTGATTTTTCATTATGTATTATATCATGAAGTTTTTTCTTTAAAATAGAACTACTGTTTATCAACTTAAATACTATATTATTCATTTATATAAAAAACTAACATATAAATGCAAAAAACTGACTGAGATGTTCGCGTTTTAATTTCTGAAGTGGCATCATAAAATAAAAAGAATGGTGAATTATTACCTGATAAAATAAGCGCAATAATTGTTGGCCTGAACAGTTGTGCAGAAACAAATATAATTAATTTTATTTATAAAACTGGATGGTTAAATATTAATAAACTGTATGTTTGCTCAAAAAGTTTAAACCAACCTAAATATATTCAGTTACAAAATGATATCGATGAGGCAGCCAAGAAACTAAAAATTAAAGAAAAACTGGCTCACTTTTTTAATAATACTGTAGAAATGCCTGATTTAGATAAGTGCGAAAAAGATTCACTAATTATTTTTGATGATGTTATTTTAGAAAATCAAGACATTATTCGCAACTATATTACTCCGGGCAGACATGAACATATCAATATATTTTATTTAGTTCAAACATACTCAAAAATACCTAAACAATTGGTAAGAGACAATACAAATTTTGTGTATATTTAGACAAAATGAAACTAATTTAAAGCATATTTTAAATGATTTTGTTGGTGGGGACATGTCTATTGAGAAATTAAAAACTATATGTCCAAAATGTTGGAATGAAGATTATGGTTTTATTACTATAGATTTTAGTAGAAAAATAAAAGAAGGAAAGTATAGAAATAAAATTAAAGACTCTATATTAAATTTATTTATTTTTAAACATATTTATGTTAAAAAGTATCACAACACAACGATGAAAACGAAAACGGTGAATGAACATTAAAACAGTCGTTAAACCCAATGAGCATTATGTTATTGCATTTTTTAAATTATTTAATTTAAAAAATATATATTTAAAATTTACAAAGCGTTCGCTAAAGCAGACTTGGCTATGCAAACAGCAGTTTTATTAATCCATGAGTTATGTGAGTTATCAAAACCTAACCACTTTATAAAAAATTTTTTACCTTTACTTGTTAAAACTTTTTCGACTAAATATTCATTCAGGTAGTCGGTTTTCATAATTTCATATTCATAAAAACTACCCATTATTTCTTCTATATTTATATCTTTTAATTTGTAAGTTGGTACATCATAATTTAAAACTTTAATAATAGTAAATAATTCTGTCAACCAATTAATAGGCAGTATAAACTTTTTCAACAAAATTTTCCAGTTTGCTTACACGAACAATATCGGGAACTTTATATTTTGGTTTAGTAAACACAAAATTTGTCTGCAATAAATTTTTTCATTTTTTTTATTAACTTCAATTGGCTTCATTCCAATAGTTCTATGTTTTGACTTATTCTATTCTTTTGAATCTACATATGTTTTTAAATTAGAAACACTAGTGTTGTATTTTGATTCAACATCGTTTTTTACTGCATACTCAGCAACAATAGATTTATTTTTTTGAATCTGCTTCTTTTTTAAATGTCTATTTTGCATTATGTATTTGTTTTATATAATCAGCAATAGTGTTATTGAATTGTAATTTTATATCTTCTTTTAAAGCATAATCAGAAACAATAGTTTGATATTCTGAATCAACATCCTTTTTAATGCATAATCTGCTATATTATATATATCCTTATATAATACAGCAGATTATGCTTTACAAAGGATGTTGATATTATATATATATATACACACACACACACGTGCGTACACGTGCTTGCACGTACGCACACAAATCTTTTATTAACAGCATCTTTTCCATCAATGGGGTAAGCTATATTAACAATTCTACATACAAAAAAAGAAACACAACTCTTTGTAATATATAAATATAAATATATATAAATATATATATATATATATATACATACATACACACACACACACACACGCACGCACGCGGAAATTATATTGTTAAACTTTAAATTCCCTCGAAAAATGATGTAATACAATTAAACATAGATGTCCACATATAACTGAATTAAAATTCTGAATTCAATCATCATTATTATAAACGTTTCTGTTTTTGAAATAATTAATTAAATTAGTGGGAATATTGCCTCCAAATTAATCAAAATAATAAACATCATTATTTTCTTTAAAATAGCAAACCCAATGAGTGCCAAGATTGGTTAAAATATCAAATTTAACCAAATCACATTCATTTTTATGCATATTTTTTGGTAGTTCAACAATCATATAAACATTTTTGGAATATTTAATATTTAATTTTTTTTTTTACATATTTTTCAATATCGACATTAGATAACGGTGACAAATTCAAATTTTTTTTTGTCTTCCTCATTTTAATCCACTTTCTGATTTATTTTCCATTGCTAAATTATGTCTCCGTTGTTGTTCTAATTCTTTTTTATTTTTGCTAGTTTGTTCAACAGCACTATAAATTGCAGCGGCCGCTCCTACAGCGGCTAGTACAATGGAAATAATTCCCCCATGATGAAACCCATTGCCAGTTTTTGCTTTAGCCATTTTTTAACTGTTTGTAATGGTAAAGTTAATTTGAAATTTTTGCCCTCTTGCAATTTTTTTTTTTTTTTTTTTTTTTTTCATCTGTTAAAAATTTATTTATACCCAAATTTCTTAATTCCTCGTAAGGAATGTCAAAAGTAATATTTGTTATCTTCATTTATAAGTAAAAATAATAATAATTTAATAAATTTTAATGCCCCAGCCTAATTTTCTTTGCGTAAACATAGTTGATGTAACAGCAGCAGAAGCAATTTTTTCATCAATTGGAGTATTTTTATCTAACATAATTTCTTTTGCTTCTTTTCGTAAAATTTTATCTGCATCATGTTTAGATTCTAAATCTTTATGATCTCAATAAGCAATATCATGATATTTGCTCCTTCATCACCTCTTTCAAGTCTTTCATTTAATTTTGTAAATGGACCACAATAATTATAACCAGGAAAATGAAATTCGGGCAAATTTAAATTGTTTAATGCCCAGTTTATCACACCTTTTCCATGGTGTTTAGAATTCTAAATTAATATAGAATAACATTTAAAACTTGTGTATAAATATATATATTTTAGATTATTAACAACAAATTCTGAAAATTTATGGCATTACATATTCATAATGCTCACTTTTTCATTGTAAAAACTATTATTTCCAGCATTCTCTTCACCCTGAATAACTGATAATGAATCAATTAATTTTCTAAAATTATCCATCCAAACGCATTCTTTGGGCAAATTATTATATCTTTTTTATACCTTCTCCAGATTTAGGAGTTCTTGGAGAAACTATTCTTTCTGGTGTATTTGGTAATGATTTTAACTATGAATTTTTAATATATTCTTCATAAATTGGACTAATTATCTTAATATAATTCGTATTACTACATGAACTTGGATTATTCCTTTTCTTATTAGGAATATATTTTTGAAATATGGCATTGGTTGCTAAAATAATATCATTGTAATTTTTAAGGTCAACATTATTGAAATTAGCTTTGAGTTCTTCATAGGTATTTTTTGTTAAATTAATAAGATCTTCTGTTAATTCATAATTATCTTTGACAAATAAAAAATCACCATCTATTTTTTACTTTTGCATCACCAATTTCAAAATCTTGACCAACTCCTCGTAAACCAACATTTTTCATTAAATTAGGAGATGCTTGTTCTGCAAATAAATCTTTTTTAAATGTTTCTTCTGGTGTTGGTGGATAATCTAAATTTTTTGCAGCAACAGGTACTAGTGCTGTTATTAAATTTTTATGTTCTTCACTTACTTATTCTACTTTTTTGCTAATATTTTGTAATTCAGGAATTAATGGTAGATCTTTTTTCTTGTTTTTTTTTTTTTTCTTTCATATTCTACCTCATGGTTCTTTTTATAATTTCTGCACTTCCCAATGAGCAATTTCACACAAACTCCTTTTGATTCTGCCATTTATATATAATTTTTTTTACTTATAAATGAGTTATAAAATCATTGAGAGTTTTATTGAGACAAACTTTTTCCCCAACTGATCAAACAGGTAAAAATTTTAATATTTACAATAATAGAATAGAATTTGATATCCCAATAGGAGATGGCTTTTCTTTTCCAAATGATGGTTATGTTTTGGAAGAATATCGCCTACCAAAAAGAGATAAAGTTGGAGATGACGCAAAATACGAAAAAATTGGATAATATTGTGTTTGTTCTAATTTTTTTCCATTTCAGTTTTCTAGAGTAGAAATTTCAAAACATGGACAGATTATTGAGGCTGTTCGATAATCCAGGAATAACTTTGACAATGATGAATATTTTGCTAAGATCATCAGATGAACAAAATTATTTAGAGTCTACTGGTGTTAATACATTTAGAGAAAAATCTGTTCGTAGTGATAAAATAAATGAAATAATGTATCCATTAAGATATTTGTTTGGTTTTATTCACGATAATAATGAAGTTTACTGGAAGAGTGGTTATAAAATCACATTTTTCCAAAATTTGTTTGATAACAACTATTTATTTGTTTATGAAACAAAAAATGCAGATGGTGCAGTTGATAAAACTTATGGTGATCAGGAAAAATTGTTATTGAAAAATTAGAAATTATGTGGCCCATTGTTGAATACGAAGCTATAACATCAACTGCAATTAAAGAAAAAATATATAAAAATCCTAAGATTCATATTGGTTTAACGTATTGGCAATTTTTAGAAAAAGAAGTTCCTGCTGGGACAAGTGTTTTTAACTTTGATATAAAAGTTCAGTTTAATAATTTACTATTTGACATGCCTGATTTTGTAATTGTAGGCTTCCAAACTAATAGAAAAAATCGGGCCGAGCAATATGTGCATGCTTCAATGTTTGATCACTGTAATGAGAGAAATATTTTTGTTAAAAATGGTAAAAATTAAATTTTTCCAAAAGAAAATTGGAATCAGATATTGAAAATGATCATTGTCTTAAAATGTTTCTGGCTTTTAATGATTTTAGAAATTCAAGAACAAAATTAGATAGTATATA
The DNA here is from genome assembly GCA_029891345.1 of Dryococelus australis. Taxonomy (NCBI): domain Eukaryota; kingdom Metazoa; phylum Arthropoda; class Insecta; order Phasmatodea; family Phasmatidae; genus Dryococelus; species Dryococelus australis. The sequence continues at coordinate 185,039,035 of CM056997.1, read as the reverse complement.
TAGATATAATGAAATTTATTGTAAGTCAAATATAAATTACCTTGGCGATATCAATTATTATTCATTTTGGGGGCGAAGACCTTTATATGTTAGTGATTACCTACATAGAAAAACAGCAGTAGTTAACGATAAAACAAATATAATAGGGATGGGTCGAATAACAAAAAATGTCGGTTCTGGTTCCCATACCGATTCTACATTTAAATATCGGTACTAGTATTCAGATGACATTATAATAATTTCAGACTTAAATAACTTAAAAAAAAACGCCAAACATTATTCACGTATCACGTCCAAAAGCCTCACAAAATACATACTCTACTCCGTTTGTTTACGTAATTTTCGCTCTCGTATAATACCTAATAATTAGAATGTTTCAAAGCTAAAAATCTGTATATAAACGTCAGTCATTTTGTTTCACTTGATGCTTAGTGTAGAATATTCTCTGTATATATTTATCTATGACATTGCTATCACGAGACTGTTTATGTTTTGTCTCATTTAACAGACAGAATATAAAGCAAATACTGTATTTGATCAAACGCCTGTCCTTGAAAACTACTTTTGTGGTCATTGGTACCAAACAAATTAATATTTATATGCTTTCAACGGCAATAGTAATTCGCTGTAAGGAAATATTGCTGCCAAGAAAAAAAAGGCTTGTTACAGGTGAATTAACCCATATTGTTTTAGTGGTAACTGCAATATTTGTTTGTTTTGATAAGTTCCTCGTTACAGTTATTTTTGTAATGACAGAGTTTAGTCATACCTAGATTAATTCATAATGTTTCGTACTAAGTAAATCATATGAAAATATTACTAAGTTTATTGCTGTGTAGAAATGAAAACCGAGGCGTCATTGTTAACCTAAAACCGGTTCCGAGTCAAACCTCAAGAACAGGTACAAATTGGAACTGAACAACCGAACCGAACAATCCCTAAAATATAAAAATTAGTGTTGATTTTAAAAAAGCTGTTGAGGCTGGTACAATTTGTAATGTTGTTTTAATTAGACAACAAAATTTAACATGTGATTATTTGAAAGAAAATACTGAAGATATCAAATTTATTTTTTATTTTAATATCTGGATAAAGTAAACAATTTTACAGAAACAAGAAATTGTTTCAAATATTTCAATATAATTTTTTAGAATCATAGTTGAGTGGTTGCATTAAAATTTTTTGAAATATAGATGAATTATTTGATTGAATAAAAAATAATAATTATATTTAAAATTTTCTCATAGTATCACATTTTGTATAAAAGATATATAAATTTTTTATATTATAAATGGATAAAATTATAGAACTTTTAGAAGTTTGGGATATTGGATATGAAATTATAAAAACAGAAACTTTTATTGATAAAGAATTGGATATTGTTCTTATCAAAATTGTTTTAAAAATTGATAAAAATGATTTAAGATCAAATAAATTTTCTGATTTTAAAGATGATGTTTATGGTTTGGATTGTTGTGATTATGGATTCAGTAATGGCTATGTTTCAGACAGTAATGGCTATGCTTCTTTATTTTTAGACTTTAAAAAATCTTATTGGTGTTTTACTTTTGCTGAATAAAATTTATAAATTCTATCAATTATCTTTTTTAATATTTCATCTGATTTGCTTGTTTTAGCTTTAAATCTGCTTGATTTTTGCATAATTTTGTTTGTTTTACCCGTGTCAAATTGTGTGCTCACGTTTTCGTAAAACTGCTAAAATTTTCTTTTTTCTTTTTTGCATAAAATTGTCCATTTTTGAAAGCTCCTTTTTAAAAAGCTTTTAGAGCTTAAATTTAGCCCTCAAATACCTTGATTTTGGCTTTTTTTTTTACATGATTTTCAAATTTTTTTCTTTGAATTCCAGATTTAGAGTTTTTAACTTTTTCCTGTACTTTTAGACAAAATAACCCTATTTAGGGTACTGCTTTTTTTGTTGTAATTTTAGAAGAAATAACCCCAAAAAGTGAGGTGAGCCAGGATCGGCATTATACATCTACTAACGTCACAATTATTACATTAAGAATAAGGTTCAGGCTAGAGTATTAAAATAACGTGACAAACAATGTGCCCAAAAACAAGGGCCCAGTGTGTTACATTTCAGTACAAATTAGATATGATTAGTTAAATTAGACAGTCAAAATATTTGTTTCCAATTTTAATTTAATCTTTCCTTAGTTTTCTCATCAACATTCTACAATTATCACTAATTACATACACAATTCAATATTCTTCTTAGACAAAATCAACTCTTCACAAAATTTCATAATCAATCACATTCACCCATCTTGCAGAAAATTACACTACTCAATATTCACATATATATTATCACTCATTACATCCTTAACCCTTTCTTATCATCGTCATTAAACATCTTACACTCATCATATAAAACATCTTACTGGAATTCAAATAAATATTAACATACGTATACACTCATATTATTCTTCCAAAATATTCATTTCACTATAATGCATGTCCATCTCTGGAGGTGGTGACAATTCCTTTTAAAGAAAAATTCTGTTCTATTTTACGTCAGCCTTACTTATGTTGTCTCATGTCCTCCGATTGGCTGTCGCCTGACCATGACACATTTCTCCGCCAATCAGCAATGGTGAGAAGAGTGGCATCCAGGATATTCTTATGTTTAAAACACATTTAATTGCTTTATACCCTCTACGAAGAAATGAAAAATAACAAACATTAAGACTGAATCTCATCTAGAAACAAATGAACCCCTATTAGAATAAACCAAATATTATTCTGTTGATTCATATATTAAAATGTAATTTGGAAAAATATCAAAATTAATTGACAATTTAAGCACGTATTCTTTAAAACTATTTAATAAAAACGTCATGACCTAGGTGTAAATATAACACAAAATCTGCAATGTTGCAAGTATGGTGTGTGCTTTCGATTTTCAGAAGACTCTTAATACTCCTCATGGAGATATAGGATTGTTTTACAACAAACAAAAACTATCAATGTATAATTTTACAGTTTGACACGAAAGAAGGTTCTTGATTCACATGGACTGAGTGCACAGGGAAAAGAGGTACAAATGAAGTCAGTAGCTGCTTAATGCTGTTTATGAAGGCCAGAAATGAGCTGGGTGCCAAAGCAATTTATTTTTGGTCGGATACTTGTTTAGACCAAAACAGAAACACAGCCATTTACTCTTTGTACATGTACATTGCCAAACATTATGCTGTTAAAATTACACATAGGTTTTAGGAACAAGGTAACATGCAAGATGAGGGAGACAATATACACACACTTATTTAACATGAATAAAAAGGGAAATTATTTCACTCCTGACCTGTGGTACGCATTGGTACACTGGGCTGAAACTACTGGTAAGCCCTACAAGGTTACTGAAGTGATACAGGAGGATCATTTTTTAATTTCAAGCCTCTGTTAGAGGGCAGATGCTGGAATAATAATGCAGTTAAGGCCACTGTGAAATGGAATAAAATTAAGGAGATTAGTGTGAAAAAGAACAATCCAAACTGTCTTTATTTTAAATACAATTTGAATGGAGAATACCATTGTTTGAACATAATGACATAAACTAGGCAAGAGAAAGGACAAGTCAAAGTAATGTCACACAGAACGTGTACACTAACCCTCTTGCTATCCCAGAAGCAAAGTCTGAAGATTGATATCTTTGTGCAATTGCGGGGCAATACCTAGGGAATATCACAGGTATTTTAAAGCTGGAGTAGGACTTCAATCACAGATGTTGTTCTTGCTTAGTTTTACCCCTTTAGTGCGACACGTGATGTGTATTCCCACTATTTTTTTTTAACTTCGTATCATCACGTGCACGCCACATGCCCTAGACAAGGTATGAACCCCGACCGGCCACCACCAACACCAGCATTCTGCCTCCTTGGATACGTCGGACACCACGAGAGCGGAATGCGCATAAAGAATTATGGTCATGTAAGTCCCCCCCCCCCCCCCCCACTTAGTGAATTCGAGAGGTATGTGAAAATAGCATTTTAAAACTCATCTTGTAGCATTTTCTAGCATATTTATTATTTAATGATAGTAACAAATTATAGCAATTGTTTGCCCCATAATTTTCAGTTGGCGGATATATTTCCACAAAGAAATTTGCAGTCAATATATTTGATTAGTGAAATAATTCATGTTAATACAATACATAGGATGTGTAATTCATTAGTGTACAAGGCAGTCCAATAACTCTTAAGTCAGAATTAACTGGTGGGGTTTCATAACCAGAAAAACACACACAACTGAAGGTAGGAAATGTGGCTTCCTTTCATTTTAGTGCATAGGAAGTGTAGTACACAATACAGAAGTTACTAACAATTGTATAATTATCATGGATGTAGTCTACCGTGACAAGATTTTTGCCATAAGTTTTTATATATTTTGAGTAGAGAATATAATTTATAAATTATTCCCCCTGAATAGAAGCACTATGTTAAATATTTATTTTTAATTTCAATATATATAAAGATATTTGAAATATTTATTAAAAGTTTATGCATGATGCATTTTGCGCTTAGAGAAAGCACAACCTAAATGACAGAATTGGCTCCACCTAAAAGTTGCGACAATTCCTGGGAAAGTCACCGCCAACGAAAACACGGTAATGGAGGCAGAAACACTTGGTACTTACTACCAAGTTGAACAGAGCCTCAACATAACCTCCACCCACGTGCTCTCTGCTTTTACCATAGCCTAAACTCTACAAGAAGCCATCACGTTATCGCCCCTCCCTGAAGAAGCAGCCCGTTTCACTTGCCGCTCCAGCTAGAAGATCAGCGTACAATTCAAACTTCGTGCCGCTGTAGGGTAGTGAGCCGCCCGGCAGAAAGTCACAGCCTCCCCGAGCGCATAAGGGAAAGATGTGTCAATGCCTTACACCACTCTAGATAAGGATCTAGGGACCCATGTGTGACGATATAAGCTCCACCCCCAAGAGGCGGGGCTAATTCAATTCCCCCGCACCCCTCTGAACACCAAGAAGTTGGAAAAATTATTATAAAAGGCACTCCCGTCTAGGCCTCAGGAGTGACTTCTGCTGCATCTTCCTGGCTGTGAAAGACGGTGTTAGCACTGGGTCGAGCTCCTCACCCGCGCCGGTGACCGCAATAGTTCCAGAGGTCAATGACAACGCCATCCAGCTCCGGAGGACCAGCATCAACCAGAGGGCCTTCAACCTCTTCCAGCAACCTCGGAGGACTGCCGTCATCCAGAAGTCCTCAACCTATTTGACCCCCGCCAACAACAAACCAGCATCAACAACTAGTACCATAGGGTACAAAAAGACGTTGTCCTTACCAGTTCCTCCACTTCTTCCTTCCTTTCTACCACCAGGGATTGATTACGGTGATGCCATCCCCTCTGGACAACCCTTAAGTTCCTAGTCCAGCCACGTCTACACTTGGGTGAAGCACCCCAATTGACTTACCACGCCTTGGGCCCCTTCCGGACGAACCCAATTAATTGATTAAGAATTAATTATTGGGCTAATTTTGTTTTACGTATTATTTCTCTCCAGTCAATCAATCATACGTCATACCTAGGGGCAAGTTTGTGTGGTGTTATTTTAAGGAAAATTTCATTTTTTTTAAATACCTGATTTCTGTGTTAATGGTTTTATTATGAAAGTCTTAGAAATTGAAACGTCGTAAGCAAAATTGTGTTTTATTAGAGCCAACATTGTACTGTGTTATTTTAATGCAAATATTATTGAAAATTGTTGATAATTTATTCTTATATGCATATTTCCATTAAAATTTTATCATGTTTATGCAATTGCATAAACAAGGGAAAATTTATTTGAACAAAGGTAACGCAGAGCATTACCATAGGTTAAAAAATCACTTTTCAAAGCATTTATTTCTTCGTGACTTGTATGTTGAGGTTCCTAAACAGTGTGTATTTTTTGTTACAGTCTTACATGAATGGCTTGGATATGGTTTTATAGAGAAAAAACACATTCAATACTTGAAATATAATTATTTTTATATTTGCTTTTGCAATTTTTCTATTCTCATTAAACGATCATTTCTTAATCACACAGTATTCAATATTGACTGCCGTTATCACTCAGCCTGAATGATAGCAGCTTCAAATTAATTAATTTTTCTTCCCATCATCTGAAAACTTAAATTATTCTTATTATCACTCAGATTATACACTTTTGGATATAGATTGTTGGTCATGGTTAAACAAAGAAAATTATTTATTTCGGCTAAATTAAATTTATTATGCGTTTTAACTGAAATTTCGGTGTTGAGGTGGAAAACATGTATTTGGTGTTTGGCGGTGTATTAACTTACATTTCGGTGTTATTTCGGTTTTATCGCTATTCACCATATAATCTTGGCTCCAGTCATACCCTTTTGTTGTATCTAGGTTGCCTCCACCTGGCAGTTAACGTAATTAACTTCCGCTTATTAAATATTAAAATGACTATATATATTTTTATATTGAGGAGAGAGTGTCTCCACATGTACACATTATTTTCTATTCATTATGTTTCAAGTAAAAGAGTATTAATCCAGTGTATATTAATCTTTTCATTTGGTATTATTGAACACTTCTTACATGAACAGTGATTTTAATAATTGGTTGGTTGCTTTTAATTCTTTGCTAATTATCTCAAGGTATTTCTACTGGTGCATGTAAGGTAAAGCCGGCTCTCGCACCTTCATCCAAACGGCACTATAAACACAACTTAAGAGGTGACTGAGGTTCGCTAACAAATTGATTTTGGCAGAGCCCAAGGCACTAGGAACATTTAACACCTGGGAATCACGACTGTTTACATGGGAATCCTGGTCCTATAGTTCTCACTGGCCACACCCCAGCAGCATTCAGTGAAGAGGAGAGTGCCATGGCCGAGCGGACAGCAGGTAGAGTTGGTGGCACAGTAACTGTGTCTTAGGATTTTGTCCCTACTTGCAAGCCAACGAGGCCCACACTTTACACCGGAATATTGCCCAAGCAAGAGTAGTCTCCTTGGAGCATTCCCCCTGCGATACTGGCATCACATTTGTATTTTAAGGCCAACACCTCCATGAATGTCCAGACTGTGTACCGCAGGTCTCTGGAAGTGAAGTTCACTCAAGGGGTTGTAATCCCCAAGCTTCTGACATACCAGAATGCTCACAAGGTTGCTAATAAATAAACCACACCAGTGTGGGGATACCCACCTCTCCGACAAACTAACCCGGGACTTATGTGCAAAATCTGTCAAAGTATAAGGGACTCTTTTACACTTCCTCTTTACTTTCATACCTCCTGTATAGAACAGATACCGAGGTTATAATCCTCGCTCACAGCCCATATAGGGATGGGCCGGTATCAAACTCTTTATAGGTACATCTGACTTGGCGTCAGTGTGCCAGATGGCTTAAAACAGTCTGCTAAAATACATTCTCAAATATTTTGAAGCACTGTTACTTTAGGGTGTCTTATTTTTGTAGTCATCATTTACTTTAGGGTGTCTTATTTTTGTAGTCATCATATACTATGGCCGGCAACGCAAGTGAGTTGCACCTAAGTGAGCAGTGGATACCACCCACACACAAGGAAATTACCCCGCTTTTAACATTTCCCATGAGATCGCAGCCAGTGCTGCACCACCCATGAAGGCCACAGCCACACTGCCAGAGACACATGACAGCCGAAGAAACCAGACACACACTCTTGGCTGGGTGTAGGTGGGGCGGCCGGAAAAGAGCTGCTGTCCTCGCCGAGGAACAGCCACTGAATGAGGCTTCAGTTATTTAACCCCACGGGAACAAGCTCAGGCCACCCGCCGACTGCCGAGGCCTCACCTCTCAGTCCTCGCCTCGCTCAGCTAGATTACGTACCTTACAGACAACCTACCTGTTCAACCCTGTTCAATGGTGTGGTGAAGGCCAAGTGCCAGATACTGCAGAATCCGCACATTAGAGCCTGCCCCCAAGTCTGTGTATCACGCTCCAGCCCTTCAGGCTGTCACACTTCAAGTGCATAATTTAGTACGTAAAAGTTGAGAGTTGTTTGTTATGTTATCAGGAGATTTTTTTTTCATGATGATTTTTCATATTGTGCTGTGATCTTATGAATAAAGGACAGAGGACTATGTTTACATTTGGTAAATAATTGCGTGTTGAAATATATTATATTTCCAATTAATTCATGTTCAGTACTATTATGTTTGCCATTTTATATTTCCTACATGTTACATATTGCAGCTGTCATCTCGTACCACACCTACTCAAAGAGCCATATGCATGGTTTTCTTTGACATATTATACACTGAAGATTATTATGGAATGTGTCCGTTACAATAAATGTGTTTGGGACAAATTCCACATAGTATATAGTAACTGCCAGTTATGACGTATTCTGCTTACATATGTAAGGTGTATACTGTTAGAACTATAAATTCGTGAAAAGTATATAATATTACTATATTAAAACACTGTGTATAAAATATTTCACATAATAGTAATAAATCGCCACACCAGTGTAAGTAAATACCTTGTATATTACAGATGTTCACGTAAAATATGATTTATGGGTTTTCCTGTGAAGTAACCAATTTACAGTTCCAATAGTATACATTGGGACAATCAGAACAGAGGAGAACTTTCTAGAAATAAAAAAAAGCCATGGCTCAACTGCTATGCATACATGTGATAAAGCACGTGACAGCAGCATGATTAAGATCCTACCTGTTTTTGAAGCAGTTAGTGACCAGCTCCCCTTTTGACATGTTGTAGAGCCAGTTCAACTTACGCCCGCTGTGCTGGCCACTGTAGAATGTGGTAAACCTGTGCACGCTACGCTCAAGCTGCCAAACACCAACAATCACCATCAGCACAGTGGCAATCACATTCTTACAGCACACATCTTTTACAACTCATAAAAAAAACCCACTTTCTATTTTAAAAAAAAAGTGTTGAAACCTGAAAGTATAAAACTTACTTCACATAAACAGTCTGCTGCACCATGTTTAGAAGAGCTTACAGGACTGTAACCTGCTGTTTATTGAGTTCAAGTAAATATGGTACCCACTTGGACCTTCACATTCTCAGTTAAGGTTGTAGTAAAGCAACTACCTATGGAGCACTGCACTCAACTATACAATGTGAAGAGCTCACAAAAAAGTAGCACAAACACCATGGAAATTGTCAGAATAATGCGCTTTATGCTGCATATGAAAGAAGAATGTATATATTTTGCAACGTTATACAATATTTTACTAAAATATAAAATAATCAATTAAAATAGTCACTATTTTTAACAAAATTTAGCATATTTTCCTTCTGGATGCTTCAGAGAGCAGAATTTGCAAGAAAATCTTTGTCATGGAATATCATCATAATGTTTACTATGATTGTATGAAAGAAAATTGTAACAATAATGTAGGAAATAATTCTGTAATTGATTTTATGTGCAACCATTTGTAACAAACATTTATGAACAAAATTGACATAAATAAAATTAATATGATTCATTATTACTATGATTTTATCACATATAATCACAGTAAATATTATGACAATATTTCTTGAAGAAGATTTTCTTGTAAATTCTGCTTTTCGAAGCATCCAAAACAGAAAAGCACTAAAATTTTGTTAAAAATGTGGACTCTATTGATCAATTAATTTTTTTAAATTAAAAAGTTTCTTTTAGTAAAATATTTTACAATGTTGCAAAATAAATAAATAAATTATTCTTTCATATGCAGCACAAATCACACTTTTCTGACAATTTTCATGATTTCTGTACCACTATTTTTATGAGTTCTTCACACTGTACAGTCAAGTGCAGTGCTCCATAAGCAGTTTCTCTACTTCAACCTTAAGCAGCAAGTGTTTCTCACAATGTAACTGGTTGGGAATACAGACCCTACCATTTCACATTATAACGTGCCACCATGCTAGATTTCAGAGTAATCTCTATTAGTAAGCCGAGATAATTTGTTCATTGGTTTCTGCCACTATAAAATTGATTCTCCTGTTCTAACGGGTCACAAGACCTTAAGCCATTACAGAAATAAGATCTTTACTATTAGTTCATTCGTCCAGAGCATTGATTTTCAATGTGGGAGGCGCGCCCCCCAATGGAGGCATGATGATATGCTAAGGGGGGCAGGTGCGCCAAAGTACAGAAGCAAACTCAATATTGCCAGTGATTTACGTTATGCAATTTCTTCTATTCAATCAAGAATTGAGAATCTTGTTAAAAATATGCAAGCTCATCCGTTTCATTGATTGATTTGTTCACCACCATTTGTGTTCAATAAGCATTAAAATTAATTGATTAAATAAAACCTCTGAGACTTTAATTCATTTTTGTTTTACTCTTATAATAATGAAGTTGTGACACAGAGGGCGTAGTTATTTTTTTTTTGCAGAAAGGGGGCGTGATAAACTAAAGTTTGGGAACCCTGCTCCAGAGCCTGTCAAATGAGGGTATGTCCAATGATACACAATAAATATATTACATTTTTTTCGTCTCACCTGACATCAAAATTATACCAAAAATAAGGGGGATCTCCAGCAAGACTGATGCAGTTTACTCTACTAGGCACAAGCAATGTTTTTCCTGGCTTCTTGGAGGAAAATCACTTGATTTATTATTTAAACGTTAACTTGTTATCTAAGGTTCATTACCCATTACTTCATGGACTTTACATAGACTCACTTGATATAAAGTTGGTAAAAGGTAGATGTCCTAATCCAGTTGGTTAATGTGGCTTCCTTCGTCATCACTCTGAACAAGCAGTGTACCAGTACAAATCAACTAAGCAATCTTACCAAGGTGAATGGAGGAGGAAGGTGGATTTCAGCTGCACGCACCCTTATCAGCCTGATCAATACCGTGTTTTGCCTTGCCATGTCTAGCTTTCCATCGTATATAGTCTGCACATACACACAAAAACTGTGCCTAGTGTGACCGCAGAGCAGAGCGATAATGGCTTACCTTCTAAATGTGCTTTTATTTGGTGTTCTGAGAATATTTTACTAGCAGTTATTAGAAATTTTTGTACTGTATTTGCTTTCATTAACTATAGTTTATTGTAGACACCTTTTCAGTGCAGCTTCTTCAGTGAAATGTAATATTGGCACGTGTAAACCATTTCATAAACAGCTAGATTTGCATTTTTTGGTAACTGTTTTGAAAAACCAGTGCACTGCAAATATAATATACATTCCTAGGCTTAAAGCTGTTTTCAAATTGACAATTTAGTATTGTTACAAATCACCAGGGGCATATCCAAGCTCGCGAGGGTTTGAGACTTGATAAAAATATGACAAATTTAATGTTTAAACATGTATTTATAATGCTATAAAAATACACAGAGTTATTATTTACAATATTAAACTACCTATCTTTATTATTAAAACTAGTTATTCTCAGTTGGCACAATATTTAAGTTATTCTCAGTTGGCACAATATTTAATGTTAATCTCAATCCTAATTAAATTCCTTATTACTGCATTTATGTATATTGGTTAGTAATTTTACACCTATTATTCATACATATTCAATACAATTGTCTATTGTGATCATTCAAGATGTCTGTAACTCACACATTCAGTTCAATAGTCCAGCTCGTTAGTCTTACTCTCCACTGTACTGATGTTCGCACCCACAGACTTCTCTCTCGCTAGTCACTGTCGACACCACTTTTCGCTTTGATGGCTGCACAAGGCTCCAGACCCCAGACTGTCAACTTGGACCCTGAGTCAGACTGAGGGAGGACGAGGGCGATGACCAGAATATTTTTGCAACAATAATATAAGACATTCAATCTCCTAACCTTTGTAAATCACAATGCCCTTCACATATTGTACCTCGCACACTCAAATGAGAAGGCAAGTGAAATGATGCAGAGCAGCAGCACATAACACTACCCCATCCTCAAGTCTGTCTCAAAAAGATTAGCGTGTTAGTCGGTCAGTGAATATGGACTAGCTTAGGCTTCACCCGACAGTTTTTATGACAAATCCAAGTATATCAATCTGCTTCATAATCCTATAGGGGCCTTCCCAACATTTTTGCAGCTTCGGGCAGTACCCTTTTCACCTCTGTGGGTTGTATCAGCCACACCAGTTGTCCTTTATGAAATACCTTGCCGACATTCTCCTGTCACACCACATCTTCATCCCATCTCACTATCTCCGTTAGGTGTTATCGAGCAGAATCACGAAGGCCAACTAATTTATGATCTAATTCACTGGCATATTCTGGGATGAAAGCTTTCTCTCCAAACGGCCGATCAAACAGCAGATCACTAGAGAGGCGGTAAGTAAGGAGACACGTCACCTCTGAATCCCAGTTTTTTTAGTTGCCTGCCAAAATGAACGACAGCTAATAATCCAGAATGTGGTTAAGCATCTTGACCATTCCATCTGACTGAAGGTGTAAAGCTATTGTCCTAGTTTTTTTCATCCCCAGAAATTTTCTAACATCGTGGAACACAGCAGCTTCAAAATTTCATCCCTGATCCAAATGGAGTTATAGTGCCACTTCCAAACATCGAGAAAACATGCTCCACAAGTGCATCAGCTACTGTTTAGAGAACATATTGGATACACAATTTTAAAGAATAATACTCAACACGCAAAATTGCGTGAACTTACAGCAACACTATCTTGGCAAGTCCACCGAGTTATCTTGTTTGGGAAGATGGGACTACTTGCACAGGTATCTCTCCACAAAATTATGAAAATAGGTTCAAGCATATCTACACACACAGATTTTCTGAACAACACTTAACAGTAAAGAAACCTTGGTCCACCAAGTGACATGCATGGGGCCTACAATATATACTGCCACCCGCTCCAATGGGGCTCCCATCATGGTATTTTACTGGAGGTGATCTTGTCCCCTAGTCCTTGGTTCCTTTCTCACAGTACAGGTGTCGCACATTTGGCACTACTACTCAACATCCTTGGACTATGAAGCCAGTAGAATTTTGGGCCAACTCTATCAATGGTGTTATTAAAACCAAGGTGACCATTGGCTGCCGTATTATGCAGTCTTATTAAGACTTGAGGACCCTGCAATCTGGAAGGACTAACTGCAAGTGTGTATGTGTGTGTTTTCCATCATTACTTTCCCACTTCCTGTAAAACACACCATTCTTCAGTACAAGGGAATTCAAAACAGTTGTGATGTCTACTTCACTAGCATCAGTTTCAAGATTGAATGCACCCTCAATGTTCCGAAAACTCCAACCTGGGGGAAATACTATAATTTCCTTTAGCTTGCTAAAAGCAATTTCACACTCCGTGGTCCAATGAAATTCCCATTTTTGCCTCAGTCAGTTCATGTAGTGGCTTGGCGATCGTGGCGAACCCATATACCAATTTTCAGTACATTACGCACGTTAGGCCCAGAAAACTATGCACTTCGGATTTGTCTGTTAGTGTTAGCCAATTTCTTATTACTTTAGTAATCGCTCGGTCAGGTTCAATTTCGTGAGTGAGCCGACACTACATGTCCCAAAAAATTAATTTTCTTTTGGAATAGGTGGCATTTACTAGGAACTAGTTCCAAGCTGGCTGCCATCACTTTCTGGAATACAGAGTCGAAGCATGATAGGTGCCCTTCAAATGTCCTTCCTGTAACAAGTATGTAATATAGGTGTGCGCACACACACACACGCACAGATGAGGAATTCTTTTCATAGGGCATTCGAAGGTGGCACAGGCATTACACAGCCCAAAAGGCATAACTTTTAACTACCAGGTTCTTTTTCCTTGGGCACAAAATGCAGTCTTCTTTTGGTCCCCTGGGACCACCTTGCACTGCCAGTAACCATCCTTCGTGTCCAAAGTAATTGTGAACCTGCTAGGCTGTTCAGTGTCTCGTCTATCCTTGGAAGCGGAAAAGATCTTTCTTTGTCACATTATTAAGTAGGCAACACTAGTGGTAGTGTTCTTGGTGGTTGTTATACACACCTGACATACTTCTGGTAGACAGCATTCAATTTGTATTACTCTAGAAGCTTTTGAAACATTTGGAAGAAAACGTGCCACTTACTTGGAAACCCCCATCATAGCCTCATTCTCAAAACAAATGCAGATGTTGCACAAATTCATTATTCTAACTGGCACTTGGTCAAAGTTTGAAGAGACCAAAGACCTGCTACAACAACACTGCCTACCAGAATGCCACCTTTCTCTGCTGGCTCAATTAGACTTAAACATCTCTCAAATTTTCCTTGACATCTGCCTGTAATGAGAATTTCACTAGAAGCATGCAGCACAGTTGGGTGACAGACTACTGGGCAACTCATTGGTGAGGACAAATTCTGCCATGTTAACACGACCAACCACCAACTTTGTACTGCCTATACATGGCATACCAATTTGAGTATCGATACAGCATCCCAGTCTATTTGGAACATCAAGCCCCAAAACCATTCATCCTCTATTTCTGATATATAAATATTGTGCTCTAGACTTAGGTCACCAAGGATATGTTCACCCTCCTGCTACAACTAACCGGCATTGTCTCATGTTACCACAGTCAAATAGCTGTGTTCCATACTGCTGCCGTGGGAAGGCCAGATGGTGACTGGTCTTTCTACTGTTATGGTCTCCGTAGTGTCAACGACCACTTGACAAGGATTACCATTTATCATCTCCTCCACCAACATTTCATCCAAATCTGTTTCACCAAATGTACCTGTAAGAACATTGGGGCCTTACCTCCAGCAGTCACAAACTATGTTCCCCAAGATTGGTGTTTATTTACAAATTTTACAAAGTTGTTGTAGTGTCACCAGCCTCTCACTGCCTACTTTCCCACTGCTCCTTCTGCTGCTGCTGCGGGCAACACTCTACACATGACCAACACTCAGGCAGTTTGGGCGAGGGGTGACAAAGCTCTGTAGCATAGACCCCGGGAACTATGTCCCTAATGGTCGTCTGCATCTCCTTCAGTGGCTTTTTGATGGTATTGTCTTCACCCAGCATCACTTCCCATACCATACGTCAGAGTGCTGACACATGTCTTGCTGAATGCACCTCCAGTGCTCAGGCCAGCGCGTCCTGCATGGAGTGGTGCGTAACCAGACTTTCTGCTTGTCACACCTCTGTATCGGCGATGGCATGGATGAAAAAGCAGACTGCATGATGTCTCACATTTCCTCAGGGCACCCTTCCAGAGATAGATGGGACAGGCGCATGATGTCCTGCCATGGCTCTTGCAGTTGTTGGGTGTGGCTTCACAGCTGGGTATGGTGGCCATGTAGCAAGTATCGGTCACAAAAACATAGCTCCAAGGCTGACATCAGCATGAAGTACTCCAGTCGATGTCTCTCTGGCAGAGTCTGTAGTATACTTAGTGCTGGGCCTCTAGTACAGCCGCAAGGTAGTAATCCAGCTGTTCGCCTGACCAGCTATCAGGGTGGCGTCTATTTTAAACTGATGCTGGCTGGTACTCTCAGGACTGGCTTAGTTGTGAACTCTTTCCCCATGCCCGGCTGAGTGACAACACCACAGAGCAGCTAACCACCTTCCAAAGTTGGTGGAATGGTTACGACTTGCCATGTCCCAATTTATCTCGGCTACCAGTGCGATAACAGTGGAACTCTACTGCTGAACTAAATGCTGTATTCTTTCTTCAAAGAACTCATTTCATTCGCCACACTGTTTATTATTTCATTTACACTGTCACTTTTCTCATCCACACAGGTGATTTCAGTATTCACTAACCTGGTAATGCCTTCTACCTTACTATCTACATTATTGTTTACAGTGTTTATTTTCCTATATACATTACTTATCTGGCAATTTACATTTTTGTTAACACTATTTACAACACTACATATTTATTAGGGTATTTATATTTTATTTACGTTACTAATTTGGGTATTTACATCTTCCCTCAAGCTACGTATACACACATGCACTCACTTGGCTACTCAACCCCTCAACTTATGCTCACAGAGCTTCAAGTTCAAATGACAATTTTCTGGTTAGCGTACACTGAGGAGCTTACACAGTCATAATTTTGCAGCTTACTTATTATAATTCATTATTTATCTCACTAATTACTAACCTATTGCCTACCTTTACTAACAATTCAATGCCACAATCCCACTTTTGACACCAGTATTACTAATGGCCAGGGGCAGATCAGAGTTGCTAAGGGATGGGTGTCTTAATATACATAAATTAACTAAATTTATTGTTTGAAATTTATTTATAATGCTACAAAAATACACAGAGTTATTATTTAGAACATTAAACTACAATTCTCTACTTATTTTTAACACGTGTATTTATCAGTGAGTGCAGTATTTAATGTCACTCTCAATTCTTATTAAATTCCTTATCAGTGTCTTTATATTGTTAACAGTCAATTCATAACTATTATTTACATATATTCAATCCAACTGTCTACTGCCATCCTTACAAATGTGTCTAACTCATGCATCCAGTTCAATAGATCTGCTTGTCAGTCTCACTTTCCACTGTACTGATGTTTGTAATCTGCAGAATTCACTTTCGCTTGTTAACATTGTCACTGCTAGTCACTTTGCTAGCTGCACACACCTATCATTTAAGGATGCACAAGGCTCCAGGGCCCAGGCACCAGACTGTCAACTCTGAGGCCCGCCACACTTTTATAGACCAGCTGGACAGTCCAGAAAGTTCCTAGCACCCCAAGTTGCACAGAGGGAGGACGTATGAGAGGGTGATGACCAGAACATTCTTGCAGCAATAATCCAAGACATTCTATCTCCAAGGACATGAATTGCACAAGTCCCAATAGGCTTATCGCGGTGGCAGCTTCCGCTTTGTAAACCACAACACACTGTGCACCTGATTTAGCACAGAACTAAAAATGTAGAACTATTGAGACAGTCACGAGTCAACAGTTCTGAGAGTTTATAAGTGGAGCCCAACATGGGGCAACAGGCTAAATTTTAAACTTGGTTAATTACACAGGATCAGATCAGCAGAACCCAGAGATAATGAGGAAAGGCCGGAAGAAAACTCCAGACGAACCAGACTTCGGGGAGTCAAGAAAAACCCAGTGGCTCCCAACCCAGTTAACCAGGACCATGTTCGAAGTGGGAGACAACGTAGCTGCTGCTGGTGAAACCTCCACTACCATGGACTCAGACAACCCCGAGACAAGGTACCGCATTGTCTCCTGCAATGGCATGGGACAAGTCCTAAATAAGTGAGCGCACTGCCAAAGTTGATTCCGTTACCACTGCCTGGGGGTGGAAGGACGAACCCCGCTATACCGATGGCTTAGAATTTAGGCGTGAAGAACGCCGACAACAATTGGATCGCATGTCCAGGTCGCTGCATTAGCACAGTGAAGTGTATTAACTGCAACCAGACATATCACGATGGCTGTATGGGGTGACCTGATGAGAGGTTCACCCGCCCTGGACTTGTATACCATTGTATGATGTGTCAGCGAGCCGAACAGCACAGACCAGGTAAACTATACACCCACTGTGTGACATCAACCAGTAACCCACACGGCCTGTAGCTACCATAGTTTGCCGGCCGACCCCACGAAAACCCAGTCCCCTTCACCCAAGAATGTGTACGCGAATTTAGGGTGAATGAAGTGTCTCCTAAACAATTGGTCACCAGAGTAAGAAAGCAAATGAGTGGAAAAGCTCAAGGATGGTGGTACACATATGGTGACTTCATCACTGAGTGGACACAATTTCGTGACCGGTTAGCAACGCAGTTCTCTGGCAAAGAGGTCCTCCCCTGCCTGACCACTGAGTTCCACACCTGTACCCAAGAAAGAGAAGAAGCCAAGACATTTATGTGCCACAAAGTACAGACGTACAAGTGTATAATATCCAAAGGGAATGAGAAGAGCTGCATGAGAACTGTGACACGCATGCTCTTACTCAACCTCTGCAATCTACTACAAATCCCGCACCTGCAAACCATTGATGAACTTGTGGAGAGAGCAAGGGAACGCGAACAAAATTTTAAAGCATAGGCACTGCTAGACAAAACCAGGGGAGGCAAGGGGAAGGAAGAAGCAAGGCAAAGCAAAGGTCGCGCGCCACCCTCTGCTGTGACTCCCCCTCTTCCAGCATTCCCCAAGTGCTGGTTCTGCCTAGGCCGGCACTTCAACAGACTGCCGATACAAGAGATAAGACAGTGCAGAGCCCCCAGTGCTGAGGGAATGGGGAACAGCTGACAGGCCACACAACATGTGGAAGCAGACACCTGAAAAAGCAGTTTGGAAACGAGGGAGCCGGGATGTGTAGTGAGCCACCACGTCTGGCCTCAACCGGCCCCAAAGACCCCATTCAAATGCTAATGAGTGAATCATTCCTCGAGGCCCCATGCATTGAGGTCAAAGTCAATAAAAGGAGATATTCTGCCCTGTTAGACATTGCTGCCACTAGCAATTTTATCAGAAGCAACTTCTTGACAAATAAACCAACAAGCTCGCCTACAGCCTGGGGGCAAACCCGTGCACATGGTACAACCCACAAAATCCTGCAAAGTAGAGGGATCAATCACACAAGAAATTTGGGCGGTTAATAAAATTACTTCGGCAGAATTTGTGATCCCGCACATAGGCAAAAAAGTCATACTGGGACAACCTTGGCTCTGCCAGCAGGAATGTATTATAGACTGTGGGCAACGCAGAATATATATCGGCGACAAGGAACATATGTCAGTGAACTGGGACAGGAACCCAGACGAACAAATACCCCACCCATTGAACCAGAGGCAATAAATCACCAACTGGAAGAACCAGAGCTTCTGCAACTATATGACATACTAAGTATTCCCCAGCTTTTGGACATGGAGGACCCCTACGTCAGACCTGAAATATACAACACGAAATTTGGCTTAGGCAAGACAAGCCGATTTACTGCCGCCCCTAAAGGGTGTCGCCCAGGAGGAAGGAAATCATCATGAACCAGGTCCAGGCCATAAAGGATGTGGGAATGGCGGAACCTTTGGACTCACACTATAATTCACGAGTGGTACTCATGCCCAAGGACAGAGGATTACAGTTCTGCATTTACCAAGCTCTGCATGACATCACTCGCCTTATCGCCCTGTCAGCTATCAACCTGAAACACATACTGAGGTGCATAGGGGAGGGGAGACCAAAATATTTTCGACCCTGGATATGCAAGCTGGATATTGGCACATCTCTATACACCCAGATAGCAGAAAAAAAAATCAGGGTTGGGTCATTACACGTAGAATATTATTTTTCTACAAACATGTAGAAAATAATGTAGAATATGTAGAAATTTATGTAGAGTATGTAGAAAATTACATACATTAATGTCAAAAGAAATATTGTGTATTTTAAGTGAAATAATGTAATAGTTTTTTCCCCTCAAAATCAAAAAAATTAATCTAAAAAATTTTCCTTTGTCCTTAAAAAAAAATTCCCATTTTTCCTGGAGCAGGTGAGAGGAAACAGTGACTCCAACGAAGGGAATCAGCAAAATTGAATCTGGGAACCGATGAACAAGAACCGGAATCAAACTGGAACTGAAATTTTTTTGGATTTGACCCATTATTAGTTTTGAATGATTAATTCTTAAAGACTGGGAAGAAATACATTATAATCGCCTTATTTATTCATTTCTGTCTTAAAACTACAAGTTTTCTTTGCAGTAAAATACACGTAATTACTTTAAAAGACAGACATTTACCACGGGTGCAAGGTGTCGGCAGTCGGCACTTGGCAAGAAGTAGTGGCATGGAGGGGTAATCCTCCCACCGCCACCATGAACACACTGCCCGATCGATAACTTCTCTGTGCCCTCTTAGCTGAACGAGTGCACGCAAGACATTCTAAATTTGACTTACATTCGGTGTCACATTATTTTCATTTTCAGAGGGTTTGAAAGTTTTAGGTAAGCTTGGATTTGGTGTCTGATTACAATCTATTATATACAGTATTTTGAGATATTTTCCTTATTTAAACGAGTTTAGTTGAAATGTTCTTTAATGAATTATTTACAATAATATTTGTTCTAAAATTCCCATTTATATTATATTTATTAGCTAAACTTTATTCACAGAAAATGTACAGCTATTACTATACTGAACATAGTGTTTATGTTATAATTTGTATTTTATTGAAGTACATGTCAGAAACAGCATCTACTGAAATCCTGCATGTATGGATATCTTTTGGCAGTCCACTGAATAACGATAGATAGAGAGTCGACTGTAGATGGTCCATCGTCCTATAACCTGTTTAGAGGTTAATCTAGATCCTGCTCTTGCAAAAGAGCATTCAGAAGGGTTGTCAGATTGGGCACTTTGTCACCGTTTGGGCTACTTCCAAGGTAAAATTTGTGATTAAAAATTACAAAAATGTGACAATCGTATTTTGGGCGATTTTTGTAATGAATTAGCGATATTTGGGATATCTGTAATTATTTACTTAGTATTGGTATATTTTTTGATTGTGAACAAGATAATTAATTCTCATAAGGAAGATCAGTTTTTAAACAGCAAGCACTGTGGATACAATTGAAGAGGGTACCTTGAGCCGTGGTTACAGGGGATGCAGAACTACTTCACTAAAACAAGTTCAGCTATTGAAGAGGTTACATTACCTTCGAACGAGATCCAATCACAGTTGTTTCTCGTTCAAAGTGAACTGTTTTCATATGTAGTTTCAAACAACGTCTCTTCTCTGCTGAGGTCCTATTGGCTGCTTCAAAGTAAACAAGCAGTATAATAAAAATTGCTGAATTTGACAGGTCTTTCTGCACTTGTTGAATTAAATTAAGTTTAAGGTTGAATGTACTAATACCCACCCATTATGCCATTACAGTAATGCTGTAGGTTTTATAACAATTAAAAAGATCAATAGTAATAAATGTTGGAGGCTATTATAATTAAATATCATACATTCTACGTTCCATGTTTGTTGAAGTTAAAAATTCCATGGATTTCAATCTGCTTTGGGCTTGTAATCACAAAAACACGTTCTGTTCTTAAACTTTTTCAGACATGGCTACCGAATGTATTTAGCTGAATGTGTTTTAAGAGCACTCATGTAACCACGGCCGTCTTCAGACTCTTGTTACTTGCTGCGGACAATGAATAGCGTAGACGAATTGAATATTGTACAATTGTTTATGCGTCTGACCTATTTTTAAAATTTTGTGTTGGCCTGTATCATTTTTAAATTTTAAAACAACTCGTGTTAAATACATATAAAATATTAAAAGGAAAATTTACAACATATTTTTTAAAAATGCATTTAAAATATAAAATTTAATCAAATTGGGCGACATTTGGGCGACAAAAATTAGCCATTTAGGCGACATCAACAAAAACAATCTGAAAACCCTGGGCCATTCGCCATCCACCCAATCGACTTGACGGTTACTCCGGAATTTTTCGTTGTTTTCTCGTGGATGTTTTGTTACAGAATTACTGTGAAATATCATATTCCATATCCTGTATACAATTACGCTTGTACAGTAAGTAACCTTCAGGAACAATTTCGCATAGTGCGTAAACCTTGAACCATTTTATCGTGGATCTAAGATGATAAAATATTTTTTAAAACATGATCATTTTAAAAACTTATCTATGTTATTTTAAAAATTTCAAAAGCTATATTTTAATTTATTAACATACATATTAAAAAATACATACATACTAAAAAATATTCTTATCAGGTCAGGACCAAAAATTGGTTAATCCACACCATTTTTCAAAAATATTTTCGGAAGGAAAAAAAGGGCAATTAATATTGGGTAAATTAAAATACAGTAATAAAACACAACAAATAACATTTATGTCACGAATTGCTGAAACCTTTTCTTTTCTTTTTTCAACAACAGAGTTTATCACTAGAAATCTAATTTTTTCAGTGTGAAGTATTGGTAATGTTTATACTTCTTGATAAAAGCAGTATCGAGGGTATCATGGTACCAAGAATCTGAATTGGCCAACTCCTAATTTTTCTACACAAAGTTAATAAAATCAGACTTTGCATTTGCTAAAACTGACTTGGCACCTTGTGTTTACTTTTTTTTGGGCAAAAAGATGGTTCATGTATACACTGTTTTAGGTTACACTTTTATTGGGAAGATTTCTGTCTACATAAATAAATTAATATTTCATTTTAAAAACCTGTTATTTTGCACCACAGATGAATAAAAACTGACATAACACGAAAATTGCACTTAACAAAATGCTTTGATGTTTATAGAGTTCAATATTGATCTGCAAAACTTTGACGAGAGCAGTGAATTTACAAGGCCATTCTTAGGAAACATAAGGCCTAGAAAAATCAAGGTCCAACTTTAACATGAAAATGTTTTCTTACACCAAAATATAACACAGAAATTTCTTTTATAATAAAATGTAGCACAAAATTTTTTTTTCCACAACAAAACATTAAGTTTCACTTACCAAAATTGGATATTATTATTTGCAATTTTTTACTGGCTATAGTAATCAAAGATATAAATATGCAAAGAAATATTGAAGTATCATTAAAAATTTGTATCGGCTCAGCAATAAAAGAACTATAATATATTATTTTGTTGGTGGATTAAAGAACAATATTTCTCTCTGAAAATGCTTTAAATGACATTTAAAGCATTCCCCAAACACATGGAAGTAAAATGACCATGTTCATCCTGCACATAAACATCATACCAATTTGGCAAGAATAAAATTAATAATTACTACCATTTCGCACTGTACAACTAATAGTGTGTGTGTATGAAATGTGTTATATGAAAAATGTATGAGAAAATAGATTAAGTTTTTTATGTGTGTAGTTCGAAATATGTTTTAGTGCAGTGTTCTATTCTCCTACAATTTCTAATTACAATGATTTTCATTCATCTAGATTATGTTTGGACCCAATCTGGATAAACCAAGTTATACTGGCCTCTAATACCATTATACTGATTACAGGCTGTGATTAGACATTACACAAGCTACAAGAATGGGGACAGACTGACCTCGGTGGGCAGAGAGAAGGTGAATGACTGCTGGAAGGGCCACGAGCCAGAAGACAGCACCTGGATACTGAAGTCTATGTCCAGTGGCTCATTGGAATTCACCAGGTGTTTCCTGAACTGCTCATTTAAGTCCTTTGAGACCCCAATATCCTGGCCACAAAACAGTTCAACATCACAAATAAAGCCTCCTCTATCCATCCATGTATTTTATTTATACAGTAAAACAAAACAGAGGGCACATAAAAACACACCTATAAACATTATTTGCTTAAAATAACAATTTAATTTAAAAACTAATATACAGTACAACATAAAATTGAATGCTTAGCGAACATAGCATTTACTACAATTGTACACAGTACAGTTAGCACATTTGACAGTATCATGGTGAGATAGTTGGCATGGGATTAAAGACTACGAAAAATCATGCAACTATGATAACACAAACAGGGGAGATCTTTATGCATTATTATAAAGCCTAGACTAGTACTGCAGTACGTTTACTGAAGACCTGTCCCCACTGTCCCTAGATGGGAACCTGGGTGGGGCCTAATGATAAAGTCGACATTGCCAAGGCTAATGTCCCCTCCAAGTCCTGTTTGCAAAGTAAAGGCTGTTCATGGTAAACTGGGCACTTTTGGAAGCCCTGCTTGAGATCTACTTTTATGCACATTGTGTATTCTCCCACCACGTGTAAAGTAAACATTTTGGCAGATCTGATCATTTTACTCATGCGTCGGTCAAGTGATACTGTGTAATTATTGCATAAGTATTATATAAATTTGCTAATTCTTTCACTTATATGTATTAAAAAAAAGCAGAAAGCAAATTAACTATTCCAATATTTTCAGACATTTACCCAACACTTTTAATTCAACATTAAAACATTGGACTACTCCCCCTCCATCGTTACAATCTTTCTTACTGGGTACGCACACTACCACCTAGCATGTACCAGTCATCAGTCTACATCACCAGTGGTCCTTGACGTAGTTCTTGTAATGGGTCAGGCATCCAAAAACACTACCATCTTGCCCTCACTAGCCTCCACTGTACGGGTAGGTGTTGATGCAGCCATCCATTACGCTCAACCACTCTATGCTTCACATCCAACACGAGTTGAGCTTTCCAAAATGGTGCCCAATACACTGGGACTCCTCCCAAAGAACCAGTTGACCTATGTGTACATTCGGTGCCCTTTTAGTTCACTTAGCCCTCTGTTGGGGACAACACACATACTGGATGCTCTATTTTTTCTCAGCAGCTGCTGCAATTGCACGATAATTCATCACCTATTGAGTTCACGTAAGTCATTATTTTGCAAAACCACTCAAGGTTCCCCTAGAAGAAAGGGAACCGGTGTTCGGACACTGTATTCACTTGGATCAACGGATAGGGAACAGAGTAGCCATGAGTTCTGGACTGCTGAGATTTGTGCAAGCAATTTAGACAACTCCTTAAACGACAATATTTGGGTGTCCAAGACACGACGCACGTGTTGCTTGGCACTTTTGATGGCTGCCTCTCAAAGGCCACCAAAATTTGGGTTTGGAAGTGGATAAAAGTGCCACTTTTTGCCTTAAGGAGCTGAGTGAGCAGCAATGGCATTCCCACTGCCTCCTTGGAATAAAGGGTGATACAACTTCAATTAGATAATGGCTCCAACATGACTGGTTCCATTGTCTGAGCAAACATCTGAAAACAGCCCTAGAAGAGATGCCAGAAATGTTGAAGCCAAAAGGTCAGTGACAGCTTCCACGTGTATTGCCTTTGTGGACATGCAGATGAATAAAATGATGTGCACTTTGCAACCAGTTATTTTCCTGCATCAGAATGATATAGTATACAAGGACCCTCCAAAATCAATTCCAACAGATATAAATGCTCTACCTGTGACAGCTGTGCCTTACAATAGTGTGTGCCCATAAGAGGACTATGAGAGAGAGGTTTCACGCTGAAGCAAGTTATGCACCGATGAAAAATACTGCAAACCAATCCTCTTCCAGAAACAAACCAATGGTCTCTGCGACAGAGAGAGAAAATTTGAAAACACTTGTGCTCATAATTACATTATCCTGTATTAATACAACTAACAACTTTTGCAAAGTAGCAATTATTTACATTTTCCCTGACCAAGGTGAAAATTGCCTGACTTTTCCCTGTGGGCGGACACCCTGCAGTCATAAGCACAGGTTTTGTTTTGCCCAATCATTGCAACTTGCAATCTCTGAAGCAAAGACTTCAACACCCAATGTAACCTAGCTAATTTTTAAAGCACATAAAATAGAGGGCCATTACAACAGGAGTTTTACAGCCAGAGCGACACTGGGGAAAGTGCAGGAAAACAAACAGCTACCAAAACTAAAGCCAATTCAAGATGTAGAAACCTGATAATGCAGAGTGTCTGCAATGCTTGAAAAAAATGCTCATTCTGAGAGAATCAATTGTTGCAGATCTTAGCTCTTTGAAAACAGACCTAGATTCCCTTTCGCCAACTGAATGGAGACTGGCTGAAGGCATGGTTAAAGTTTTGAGACACTTCACTAAGGCAACAAAGGAGTCCTGTGGTAACAATTATCCTACAACTTCAGTGGTTATACCTACAATTCACTCTTTCAAAGCAACAACAGAGAATTGTTGTAAGAAAAATAAGAAGATGGCATAGGGGTTCCATTTGCAAGAAATGTTTTGAAAGCATCGAGTAGTAAGTTTCCATTATTCAAAATGGATAATGTAAATTGTTTAGATAGCATTGTTGACAAACCTGCACGATTAGACAATGAAAACAAAAGAATGCATGCCATTACCATACTACAGAAAGAAATCCCTGATGTGACTGTAAATGGAGAAGTACACAATTATGGTCTTCAACAAAAGGAAGCACCAAGTGGATCATTATGGAATGTACATGACAAACTTCCCTTTAGCATACAAGGAGATGTGCCTGACTTATCTAGCAGCACCATGCCTAGCAAGACACTACGATCCACAAGAATGGTGGAGGAAGAACTACCACCTTCACTCCTACCATTGCTAAGGTTGTAGGATACTACCTTGGTCTGTCCGCAACACAGGCAGCAAGTGAAAGGGCATTTTCAACTGTGGACAACATAGTCACTTATCATAGAGAGCTACTAAACATGTACATCAACTTACTTTCCTTCACGACAATTTAAAATGAGTCAATTATGGGGGAGTCATTGTAATATGTTTTAAAATATGAAGAAAATTTTCATTCAGAGTTTATAGATGTGTATCAAGCAGAAATTTTCTAATATTATTCATATTTTACAACCTATTTTGTGATTAATAATTAATACTTCAAAAATGTTGAAACTGATTGACGTTTTATGTGGAATTTAAAGTTTCAGCAAGTATATTCTTATCTTTACAATATTGTAAGATTGGTTTTCATAATACCGCAAAGTAAATGACACCTTTATGCACACACAGTGGAACTCATTTACACAAATTTTAAGTGTTACTGTATATGTTTGAAGACAAATGGTTTATTCAGAATATTTGATTTCTCTCTATATCAAACAGTTTATGATTAAGGAAAATTAACAAAATACTTTATTGTTATGTATGTATTTATTCTCTAGCTTCAACATATGCATTCTTGCAATTCAGAAGACGTGGTTTTGAATGATTATTAAAGACAGTGAAGAAATCAATTATAATAGCCTCATGTGTCTCGAAATTACAAGTTTTCTTTGCAGTAAAATATGATTAATTACTTTAAACTACAGACATTTGCCACATGTGCAAGGTGTCGCCAACAGGAAGCGGTGTGGGAGAGGTCATACACACACTCCCCCCCCTAAACCAACAGACATGACACTACCCGATCGACAACTTCTCCGTGCGCTCTTAGCTGATAGTGCGCGTGGGACATTTAAAATCTTACTTGCATTTCGTGTCCTATTATTTGCATTTTCAGAGGGTTTGAAAGTTTTAGGTCAGCTTGCATTTTGTGTCTGATTACAATAAATTATATACAGTATTTTAAGACATTATTTCCTTATATAAATGAGTCTAGGAAAAATGTTTTTAATATATTATTAATTTTTCAAATTTTTCTAAAATTCAATGTGAAGAGCACTGGTACCGGTTTTTGGCATCGGTGTATCAGCAGTGCTATCTGGGTATCTCAATCGGAAAACATGGTATGGGAAGAACTCTAAAATTAACTACTGAGGCTAAAGAAAGAAAATTTCCAAAATTTAATCATTGGTAATCTTGCAATTTTTTTTGCCGGGTGCACCAAAATTTATTGACTCAGGTAATTTATCAGTTTATAACATCATTTTTACCAATTTTTTTTGCTGCCTGTATGCATTGTTTGTTAACAATTTAATGTTAAATATGTAATTCAAATTAATGATGGCATAAACAAATGTATATAGTGTAAATTTGTGTAGTTTCTATACCAAAACATTGAAGATAAACTTTAAATTTACATATGAAAATTTATTTATATAATCACAGTCATACTGAACAAAGGGGATTGTGGGGAGGCTGCTCGGCCTTCTGTATCCTACTGTTTTCGTAACTTGAATAGCCAGAATTTGATCCACGTAACACCTGGTCCTTGAGCGGACGTTTGGGGCCACCACGAGACTTGTCCTTGAAGTTGTGCCTAAACACCTGTTTGAACAGGTGGTACAGTATAATCAAGACAAATTTAAAAACTTGTAATGAAGTAGAAAAATTCAATCTAGAATAAAACCAAGTCTGTAATGACAGTAGAGTATGCAGAAATGTCTGGATGTAGCTTCTCTTTCCATTTTTATTAACAACACAATAAAAATTGTAAAAAAATGTGCTACAACTAACTACTGGTGTTTGACTTTACTCAGATTGCCATTACAAATTTTCAACACGCCAGACACATTAATATTGTACATGTAACTTCTCATCCCATTTCAATATCAGTTTATCTGAAAAACCTAAAATATTCTACAAAAATATTTGTTTGGACTTCGAACAGGTAAAATAATAGCTCACTAATAGGGACCCGAGAACATGGTGAACCGTGAAATATATGAAATACCGCGAAATGGGACGTTATTTCACAGTTTTTGCAAAATCTACCAATTTTTTTTAACAAACCGCGAAATTTTGCAAATTAAAGATGTTAACATGAATATTTACATTCTTCAAAAACTGTAAATAATAGTTTACAATTGATTATCAACAATCGATTGTGAGTTGACAATTGATTGTAGTGCTGACACTGCAATTTGCTGCTCTTTGTAGTATTTTGTAGTGATTATTTTTGTGTTACGATGCCGAAAATCACTACTATTTTTTTTTATGGTGAATGTGCAATGCAGCATGTTTATACAATTTTGACGTCAAGAATAAAATAATGATGTCCAAGTTATGTAACATGCGTGCTGAGTTGTGTAAAAGTACAAGGCTGTTCTAGTTTTTGAGGCTAGATAGAAACAAAGACGTGAAATGTAATGTTACACAAATTTATTTTCGTATCAAATTTAAGTTTGTTGGTTTCAGGAAATGTATACAGTGTTGATTTTATTGAATGATTCTGCAAATAAATTATTTAATGCTAGTGACGAACAAACGTGTTTTAGTGACGTAAATTGCAAGGATTATAATAGAAAAATACGTGTTCAAAAGGTGCACATTTTACAAACAGCAAGATGCGTGTTTTGTAAATAATGTAATTGTAAACCTTTACTATAATTATTGAAATGCACGTATGTGACCTGAAAAAAACCACACTTTCAACACTTAAGTAGTGTGTGATTAATATATGTTTATTTGTCTATATCGCAAATTTGAGTGTAAGATAACTTCAGCCAAACTGTGTGCGTGCGTGTGTTTATTGCTGCATCTGTACGAATTCGAAAAGTGGCGTATACATCACATTTTGTTTATCATTGAAGTTAAAATTTTCGAAACAATCATTTAAATGTTATTTCCATTCGAGCAATATTTTCCATTGTTCCATCAAAACAATATGCAACTCAAAAAGGCAACACACCAGCAAGAAGCTCAAAACAGTGCGTCTCACGAAAGACGTTAAAATAAAACCCCCCACTCCCTCATTGTTTCCTTCTTTCCCTTGAAATAAAATAAACAGAACTCCAACAAATTACAAAAATAAAACAGGTTGGAATGCCAACCTAGCTATAATATCCTACATTAATTACTGGATGGAAGTTAGTTAATGTCAGACTTTCAGTGCCTGCCATGACAGGGAACACAGGGAAAGAGAAAAATGCAAGTGTGCATTGGACTCACATTTGTTTACAAACATATTTTTCTTCAGTGAAAAACAGCTGTGGTGGAAGGATACATTGTGGCAGTGCTAATTTTCTATAACTGTCAAAATTTACCCCACATTTCTTAAATTAATGTTTTCTTCTTAAATTAATTTATTGTACTAGTACTGTTTCTGAATTTAATAATTACTTTTCTATTTCTTATTCAGACACTAAACATGTGCATTAATTTCCTTTTAAAACACTCTTTAAACACATATTTTTAATTTTCAGACATAGAAATTTGGTTTATTTTTTACTATGAATGCAAAGAAATTCATTATTGATTTTATTTTTAAACAAGTTACAGAACTTTAGCAATGCTTTCAATTTAAACACCAAAACTGAAACTCCTTTCATTTTTAAATACTGGAATTTAAAACAGTTTTAATTTTTAAATACTGAAATTTAACACTTATTTTATGTTCTATTTTACGATACATACATGAAGGCAAGTGGCTGTGCTTTGCATCACGCCAAATTGTTTCATCATTTAGTGATGAATGTTTCATCAATTATATTTATAGTTCTCTTGTAAAGCACACAACAGTATTTGTCACAAATATTTTTAATGTCTAGTCAAGTAAAAATAAAATAAAATAATGTTACATTCATTGTAACCTAGTTAAATATGTACTGTACCATATTTAACAGAATGTAATAAAATGAAATGATAGAAAAAAAGGACTACAAAAAATGGGGTACAGCCTAATGTAGAGATATTGTATTAAAAAAATGTTTACCCCAAAAATCCGTATTATGTGATTATTTATAACCATATACAGTGTAAACTCGAACCGTATAAATCGGTTTGACTGAAAGTCCGTGTCTCCAGAGCATTTTCTGTGGTCCCGAGACAAAATTCCTATATAAATAATGCTAAAATAGTCAGTATTTTCATAGCTCGAAATTCATTTTTTACCGCATCGATCAAACAAAGATTTCTGTGGCATCACCGAAAAATCCACGCTCTAATCATTAAACAGTGAATTATTAACAAAAAAATGCATTGGTGAGTACGAACTGTACTCACCAATGCATACAAGTCGATATATAGCACATTATGTACACATGCACCAGTAATACAAATAGATAACCAAAAAATAAATAAATTTTTAACACACATTTTTTTTTGCTTATGTCTCACTGCCCTGCATTTAGTTCTATTTATGTAATTTATCACTTCCCATATAACATCTTGTTGATTTAATCACTAACTAGTTCTTTGTAGCAAAAAAGAAAATAAATAATAGACGTCTCAGACTACAATTTGTGTATTTACAGGGCACGAAATACAAAAAAAAAATACACACTGAAAAAATATGGGAATACAGTACATATGTACATGAAATATGTACAGTAGAATTCTATTAGGTGTTTAGCAATCAATATTGCAATGTTTTTGGCGGCAGCCATGTTGATAATGACTAGCTAGAAGCAGCGTTGCCATATTTTCGAGATATCAATTCGCGATGCGACTTTGCCAATAACACTCGCAAATTTTCCCTTGAATATTTTCTCATAAAAATTACAAATGGATTATGTATAAAATTGTAACAAATGAATATTCCTGGAAAGTTAGAAAAAGGCAACACAAAATTAAGGTAACCATATTCACTGCACTTTATCAATCACAGTATTCAAGACATACATGAGAAAATAATTTCTCTGCTGTACAAGAGAAAGATATCTTGTGCAGTTCACATGCCCACCGCATTGCCGCAAGTGCAGACTGATAGATGCAATTTTGTGTAACATGTTGCCATGGTTTTGCTTTCTAACGTAACATTACCATCTCACTCGCACGCGGCCTACATATACCAAAATACAGTACTAATTTGGTTTTTTTCAATACTGTGTGTAACCTATATTTCACTGTTTACATTTGATGGAATTCAGTTAGATTTCTTTTTTGCTGCCTTGATCCTAGCGTAATATTTTGGTAAACATAATTATTTTACCCACAAATTATTAATTTATGATTTCACATGATATTTATTTATGCAATTTTATTATTTTCTACAGCTTAATTTATTTATCTGAGCTAAGAAATTATATTCAGAAGTTATTTGGAGCGATAAACTTTATTTTGATTTGTTTTACATAATCGACAGTTTCGCTCTACTTACATACTCAGCCTGGATGCTTAGAGTGATCACATCACCGGAAGTGACGTAGTGAACGATTAAGCCAACTGAAGCTTGAGAGTGTGTGAACCCCGGTTTTCTCGCTCTCTCTGCCTCTACCATTGACTGAGTAAAAATACTTTTCTGAGACGTTTACAACTTCCTACATGTTTTGACATGTGGGCCATCCTAAAGTTAGGACAGTTTACTCAGGCAGAGAAAAGTGTGCAGTAGGACAGATTTAGGTTATTTTGAGAAGAGGCCTAGTCCTAATATCAGATATTTAGTGTGTCGACGGATGGAGACCCTACAATGACGTCTTGAGCCACCTAAGTATAAAGTTGCCAATGTTATGAGTGATGATGTGACTCACAGTTAGTCTAGACACAAGAATCCTGACACTTATTTGAGAGTTTTAATAATTTGAACTATCTTTTAATTTGTGTGAACTTAAGTATGATAGTTAACAACCCAGTGGTTAACTAGTATAAATTCTTGATGCTATGTCAGACAATGAGCGATGCAGTGTACAAAACATAATTGATTTGGACAGTTTTCTTGATTCTGAGCCAGATTACTACCAATTGAGACATATATACACTAAATTAACGTGTTGTCATAGCTGTTGGGCTTTGTGGGAATATGTAACCCAAATTATCCATTCCTATTTTTCCTGGATAGCAATTCTTTTCACATCTGAATAAATAAAATTTCTTTAATTAATTTACACACAACCGTAACTAATTTTCCTTGATTTTTTCCTAAGTAAAGAGTTTTTCTTACAAAGTTTTCTGAATTATTATTCTTAATTGCAGACACAATTACCATAATAAATTTCCTTGAGTAAAAGTCCCAAGTTGAAACTGAATACTTTGCTTATGATTTCAAGTAGTTTGGTTTGCTTACTCAATGAGATATGTTTTTCATGTGTGTTACCTATTCATAATGAATTTGAAAGTTCAAAAAGCAATTTTGTATGCTCTGTTACAGTAAGAAGCTCGTTTCACATCTGATAAGTGAATCGCTACACAGTGTACTGCATGTTCACAGTGAGTTTATGTTCATCTGTTTCTAAATTTCGGCAAATGAATATTTAAATATGGGTTTGTGAGAAATTTGCTTTACAATTGAATCCATGCTATTCAGGGAATGTCTTATCACATATGCTACACTTGAACTACCATAATGATGATAATGGCATCACAGGCGCCACCACTTTTGCCACCTCTACTAGCTTCCCATTCATCGCCAGTCACAGGCGGCGCTAAGCAGTGATGGATATCTCACGCCAAACATCTGATCATTTTTTAAAATAATTTTACCAGTGCCTCCACAGCAATATTGTACCTACATTTCAAAATACTTTATTTTAGTATTAAATTTTCTATCTCTTACTTTATAATAAGATAACCCCTCTCCCCCCCTTTGGCCATTTTATGCTGACACATTCCAACATGCTGCGCTGTGAAAATGTGCACTCTACAGGCAACTTCGCCGCATCTACGAGTGACCCGAGCTCAGGGAGAAGTCATAACAGCATCAAAACAAAAGGAACATATTGAGCAAGGAGATTCCACACGCCTGGACTGCAGAATACGTACTTGTAATTCACTCACGTAATTACAACTCTCATTGCCCACCCGGAAACCTGTATACAAGAGTCACCCCCGGGAATAAAATAAATATTGGTGATATTCTACTACTCGTTGCTTAGCCCTGGAAGAAGTTCTTATCAACCCCAGAGATGGCAGCACCCCCGTGGCCTTGTGATACGACCGGCCCACCTCGGGATGAGGTGTTTTAATTTGTCATCGCCTACAAGCGGGGCGATAAGAAATGAGCGACGCTCTAGCACCCCAAGATAACCTACCCCTGCGCTAAAAGGTTAAGTTACCCACCCGCACCCCAAAGAATTGCTGATTGGAGAAATGTTGTATTAATAGAAGTCCAGCACCCCGCAATGCCAGATATGCCAGGCTCACTGGCCGAATAGGATCGCGAGCCCTTCCTATTCTGCTAAGACTTCCTCAGTCTGGAAAGACACACTTCAGGTCTGCGAGGACTGACTCTCCTCTCCACGACCTGCAACACAGTACACCATCTGCTCCGCAGACTGTGAAGACTGCAGTCTCCAAACGGCTTTACCTCAAATGCACCTGTTGACTGCGAGGACAGCATTTTCTTCGTCCAAGATAAACCTCCTCCAGGTACCCGGTAACTCCTTACCCAAGTCAACTTCCGTGACTCCGTGGCAACAAGCCAGTGTGTCTTAGTTTACCTCCTGATAAACTCCCGGTAACTTTTATTACACTGTGAAAGTGCGTTTAAATTACCACAGATTTTTGTCCGAGGAAATTTTGGAAAATTTTGAATATTTTCTCCACGCTCGCCTTCGCCTGTTTTATCCACATAAATTTTGTAATCACATTACAATTGTTTAGCCAGTCAGCTAAATATTTTTGTAATTTGATTTTAGACGGGACTTTCCCTTTTCCATATTGCAGTTAATAAAATACACGTAAACTTATTTCTCGTGTACCTTCTTTGTATCTTTTGAGTACTAGGTAAATTCACTCTCATTGGAGAGAAACAGTATGGTATTAATCGAATTTACAGGGGACCCCATGTATAGCAGGAGAGGCAGACTACAGAGTAGGCAACGGCACAAGAAACGCCGCGCCCTGGCGAGAGCCAAAATAGCCAACGCCCCTGTAAGTAACACGTCAGACTAACCCTTACCGCAGACAGACAAAGCCGTCCCTCGGTCGATCTCGCCATTCATCCCCCTCGAACACACGTCCCACTTGGATCAGTATTAGGCACCTGTTTGGCCAGGTACCTTACAGGAGATCGAACAGCTCGCATCCCGCTTATTGGCAACTCATAGTGAGGAGGGCAGACCTCCCTGGTCGGGAATCTACCTCCATTCGCCTCACTTTGGGATTTCACCTCGCTTGTTCCCGATGGTACCCTACCACCAAACAGCCATCCGCCGCATCTAACCTTTCTACAACCCGTCGAGCCCAGAATGTTAGCCACTTATGCTGCATTAGGTTTACTTAAAGTTTTGAGAGGGTAGTCAGCGGCCTAACAACTACCTCACAAGGTAGGGCATGCGTCAATTTGGTACCCAACATGGGGCCAATCGTCCTATGTAGTTCAGCCTTGAGGGTAAGGACCACGCCAGACCCCCCCCCCCCCCAACCTTTTCTTTACTCCTTGCAGGGGAGCACGTTTGCAACTTCGGGGAGTTGTTCTAAACACCCCGTGGTGCCCATACTATCACAATGTTTGACTCAGAAGCGAGTCTACGTCAGTCACACTGCATCCTAGATGAAGACAATGCCACCGGGGCCAGTAACGCCCCTTGTTCCGTGCCAAACTGCGCAGGCACTGGCTTGAACACCATCCTGTGTAATTATTGCCACAGAACCTTTCATTACGGATAGATGGAAGGATACACCTCAATTTACTGACAGGCTGGAGTACCGTTGCATTGACTGCAGGCCAGATATTCCCCAACATGCCAATGGCCAGTATGTTAAGGCCAAGGTTGATATCTCGTGCACTGTATTATGTGCAATAGGGAGTTTCACCACGTCTGCATCGGCTGGTCGGACGAAAGGATCCGTAATCCTGGTCAGGTATGACGTTTGTCGCCAGGAGCAGGTGTACAAACAGAGAAATCCCACTCACAGGTATAACACAAACATTCCAGGGTTATCCTGCAAGTTGACGTTATCCGACTTCAACGAGAAAGGTTATGCAAATCCCGAGAAATTTCTCGCAGTTGATACATAGCCAGCGTGTGAGATTCGTTCTCATTGTCACCAACCTACGAGTGCAGTAAACATATAAGAAGAATAATATGGGATGCTCTCACCATCACCGGCCTACAAGAGCAAAAAACATGTACGAAGAACATAAGTAGTCAAATGAACACGAAAAACTGCTGCAAGATGTAAACAATACTATTGATAGCAGCAGCTTACTGTTATACCTGCTGGTCTGCGTTCATGTAGTGTTGAGAAATGACTGATGCACACAATTTATGGAAAATGTTTAATATTGAAGGGACCAAAATAAACTGAAAATATGGTAAAACATAAATAAAGGAAATGAATAACAAAAAAATCTACTGTAGCATTTTATCACACAGTTATATTCACACTGTTTTAATAAAATGCAGAGTCAGCTGCTGTGCTTAAGATTACCTGGAACATTCGCTGCAGTTTGGAGGTGTACTCGAACCCACAAGCCTGCTTCAGCTTTGAGATCATGGAGGCCTCAGCATCATCACTGGCAGACATGTGTTGGACCAGTCTTTTAGCAAGCATCTTGCTGTAGAACTTCTGGAAGACATCCTTGTCCTCTATATACTTGAACACCACCATCTGCAAGACCAAACAGTTCTCACACTTAACCACCCTTCCTAATATGCACCACCCAAACAAATGTGACAGAAGGACAACATTTAACTGTTTCCATTTAGCAATATCCTCAATTATGAGACAAATCCTGAACTCTAAAGCTTACAGGACTTTTGTATACACTATTTTTTGTAAGAACCACCTATTTTGCACCAGGCTTATTTAAGTTATTACTAAAATGTTTCAACCAAAATAAATACAAAAATTGAAGGGGTTGGGGGAGGGAAGCAAATTGGTGGCAGAAATAAAGAACAGAAAGAAGTTTCACAGTCCAGTAAGCACCAAGGGGAAATCTGCAAGAAAGAACAATATACAAAGGAGTGGGACACCAACAATTTAACTATAGTGACAACACTGTGGAAAAACATTTCAAAGATATTTGCTAGAACCAGAAATGGATTATTTCATTCCCAGAGAGTTTTAATAATTTTTTTGCTAATTCCAGGCACTTCATAGAAATAGATTCTGTAGTAAGGACTCTATAGAATAGAGAATTTCTGCATGTACATTACTTTGAATTTCACTGGCTTCAACAACTCTCATGTGAAGTATCAACTTATATAAAATTTGACAGTTCTCGAAAAGAAGTGCAGCCACGATGTATCCCTCTGCCACAGCTGTTCGGGAAAGAAACCGATCTTTGTAAACAAACTATGAATATAATGGCAAGCATTGAAAGACTAACAACGTCTGTCCAGTAATTAGGCTACTATAGCTGGTTACCATTCCAAACTTTTTTACTTTTTTTATGATCACATGATACACTAGATAGGGTTCTGTTTTATTTTATTAGTGGGATGGGGAACTATAGTTTTATGCCTTTCGGGAGAAGTGATTTTTTTGTGGTTCTTCTTATAAGAGAATGGCGCAAGAAACTTGCATTGTTTTGATGATGCATTGGAAAATTTTGTACGGAAATAGCAATCAACTTACTATAACTCAAAAAAGTTTTAACTTCACGGAAAGAACGAAATGTGACAAATGTGTCGCTGTTCATACCGTTGCGAGAAATGTTCAACAGATAAATATCAGTGCATTTTTTATATAGTGAACTACACTAAAAGAGCGCTTATTTAGGCCACATACATTTGAAAACCTCCCGCAACAACAAAATGTAATGAATACGTCACTGTTAATACCAATGTGCGAAACGCACATTGTAAACATGTTAAGTAAATTTAACTTCTACGTAAAAATCATTAAGAATTTCAATCATATAAAAGTCCAAATACATTTCAAGTATTCTAACAACAATTTAAGAAAATATTATTTACAAAAAACATAAATTTAGGCTGTGTTCGAAATCGCCAGCTAAGGGCCCTTATCTGGCTTGTCCCCTTGAAAAGTGTATCCTGGATGTGACGTTACACTGCCGCTGTCCGGATTCACAGCAAGGGCACATTATGCAACCTAGAATGTCCCCTTCAGCAAAGGGCATGACCAACTTGCCCTTCTCGAGCCCTAAGGCGTTTACAAAAAGTAACCCGGTAAAGTTAACTGGGTTAACTCGGTCACATGACCAGGTTTTCTCCGATCCCTTGCAGTTAACCAGGTTGCTTTGAACGCTTAAGAGTAACTCTGATGTTTTGAGATGATGGGAACTCAAAATAAAATTAAGCCTCAATATTTAGTGCAGATATTAAATACTGTGCTATAATTATTACATACCTCTTTCTAAAGCAATATGTTAATCTTCTGCCATTGCTATTTAAAAAACGCCTC
The DNA here is from genome assembly GCA_029891345.1 of Dryococelus australis. NCBI lineage: Eukaryota > Metazoa > Arthropoda > Insecta > Phasmatodea > Phasmatidae > Dryococelus > Dryococelus australis. The sequence continues at coordinate 185,001,495 of CM056997.1, read as the reverse complement.
CTGTCTGTTCATCCAACAGATATATAAAATTTGGTTCTATTCTCTTTTTCCTTAAATGCTGCTCGTTAATTATAATAGCTTGTCGTTAACTTGTTAATTTTTGTTGCTGCAATATTTACATGCCATTTCACGTGAGCCGTCTGCTAGAACCAAGTTACCCTGCTGTCGAGCAGGGTTAGCTCAGAGTTGATCAAGTCGAGGATCGAGTTAACCCAGGTGACTTTACGAACGTGAGTTAACTTTAACCTGATCACTTTTCGAACGCACCGAGTAAAAGTTTTAACTTAATCGAGTTAACCGGGTGACTTTTCGTAAGTGCCTCTAGAGAGTTTTCGATTCGCAATTATTTGAAATGTTTAGTTTATTTACGTTTATTTTGTTTTTACAACTCTGCACGGCCACAGAAAGCACTTGCAAACATCACAAAGACAAATGAAACTTGCAAGGAGTGAAATTCTACACAGTAAAACTCGAGGTGGAACAAGGGCTTGTGAAACGAGAAGTGATCAAGGGCACATTGCACCAAAATAGAACACAGCGTTACTATTCACTTCGTAATTTCTAAACACGTACCGAACTTTGGATGATTGTGTGTCGGCTACTGAATACGAAATAATTTATTTGCTGATTTATGCAATTAACAAAACACGAACTATTTCTGGAAATCAACAAATTCACACTTCACAACAAAAATTAATTTTCGCTTGTGCTTTGCGATGGTCACAGAAAATGGCGGACCACAGCACACAACAAACCATTTTACAAAGCGGCAGACATGTGTCTATAATTAATTTCACTGAGGAGACTGTTCTAAAAAGGCACCTACGATAAATTACACTTAACGAAATACGTAAATACAAAATTAATTAACTGCATATATAATATTCTGACATCACCAGCAAGGAATTCTCGCATATTGATAAATTATAACGGAAGAGAGACAATGGCAACAATTGCTTTTCACCGGGCAGGTGGAGACTATATACAACAGACTCAACGGAGATTGGTGGAAACTATTCACATTACCATAATGTTCACATGCTCTACCATAATATTTCTAAATATTTTCAAAGCCCTTGCTCTATAACTCAGAAAAATTGCGTATTAGTCTATGAGTGTAATTGTAACCATAAATGTAGTAATTATCATTAATTTTCCACATTATAATTTTGAATTCAGAGTACAATTTTCTTTTACAATCATCACCAAGAGTGCCAACATAATAACACGCATCCTGCAACAACCATAGCTTGCACAGTACTTTGGAAAGGGGGGCATTTACTGTTTATATGCTGTGTAGGTTGGTCACAACATCTGTCAAATTTTATTGAAGTTATATGAAACAGAGTACATATAGGTTTGCAATGAGTGCTAGTGCCACTACTTGGCAGAAACTACCAGTGTCAAGATAGCTTCTACAATGACAATAAGTTCAGTCAAGTTTTGTGTTATGTAAGCAACTCATTAAAACATTCTTTACCAATTTTTTTTAACAAAACCACTTTCTTTACCTACTTGAGAGCAGGATGCACGTACGTTAGCAGCATAAAAATGAAATCTCAGAACCTGGACTTTTCTGCATATCATAATACTAAAGGAACTTGTGACCTACATGTGGTATGTTTTATTAATGTATTATGCTTAGTTTTCATATTGTAAGCTTCTGAACATGCTACTTTCGAGCACCACAGTAAACAATCCTGATGCAACCATGTTGCATATGTGCAGTTCTTCCACTGAGTGCAACTTGTTATCCTCCCATATGCTGCGTGAGTCACAGTTACTTTCTTCGCCAGAGGTTGGCAATAAAGATTTGAATCTGGGATTCGAAACTAACTTCACTTCAGTAACATTTTGCCGCATCTAAGTATACTTCAAGAAATTGTCTTTGTGTGCTTCACTATAACAAACTAGCCATATTTATGGTCCCTTGAGATTTGTTATAGTAAAGTTGTACTGTATATAACTTGGTGGTTTACGCTGCTGCCAACTTTTCCTCTAAAAGTAATAAACGTTACGTTTACTAAGTAAAAAAGGGTTGAATGACTTAATTACTAAGACTAATGAAACTCTCAAGAAATACTTCAAAATACATACGGCTGCTCAGTTAACTGAATTTTCGGTTTGAACCGGTTATTTTTACAAAAAACTGAACCAGACTCTAATACTAAGAAAAAAACCCACCAGTCTGGTTTTTTTGCATCGAAGTTAAAACCAAAAATTTTATAATAATTTACCAAATAATAACACTTTCACTCATATTACGGTATGTAGCCTATCTGTGGCTTTATATTTGCAGTATTACTACTTACATGTTGTGCATTAAAATCGTCCTAAACAGTTCCCCTGGATAAAGAGGTTATGGTTTCCCAATAAACTATGTATTGCCAAATACAGGTATACTATTTTATTTGTCTGATTTTATTTCATTCTGTTAAACATGGTCATATATTCAAATTGTGCACACAGATGTTAATAACGTAAATTACTTTAATTATAATTTCATATTAACGAAGCATGTAAAACCGTTCCCTTCAAAATATTTAGCAAATAAATATGATGCTACCGAGCCAGTGCTGCCACATTTGTTCATGCAGTTTTATCTTTCCAGTGAACGGGTACCGACTACTCAAGTTTTGTTCACTGCACTGACACAATACTGTACAGAATCTTTTTTCTTGTTATGTTTATCTGCTTCCTGACTGCTTTGTCATTTTCTTTGGCAAAACCAATGATTAACCACTACTTTTTTTTAATAGCCTGATTATAAACCAGCTATGGCTTCGCTATTTTGTGAGGCAGTGTTTCATTGCCTGCAAGAGTGTAGTTAAGAGAATAATAAAGAACATTGCTTTTGTTTTTGCTTCGGGTGGACATTTTGTTAGCGAGGTCTCAAGATGGGTTTATGATTGACTTAACAGAATAAATTCACAGTGTGCTTAATATATGATTCAATGTGTTCAAGGGTATTAGTTTATGACTGTCGTGTGCGGGTCTTGATGGGTCGTGTGTGTTCTTGACATGACTTAAGAGATTGTTACATTTTATGTCTTAAGTACAAATCAAGACGAAGTAGCCAATCAGAGCACAGCGACAGTTGTTATTGGAAAATTGTATTTACAAATTGTATTTAGGTTATATCGTATTATGAAATTGTATGAAAGTAATTATTTAATTCGAGAGACAGTATCATCTTAATTTAAAGAATAGTTCATTGCGTTCATGGTCATGTTTTCTTCGTGCAAGAAGTTATTGAATTCGCTTTAATTAACTTTTTCATATTTATTGATGTAAATGTGTAATGTTGGCATCGGCTTCCACTTCTATAAAATTTCACAAATATTTTAAAACAATTACACAATCAGTAACCACAGATAATTAAATATGTGGACGACCCCAGGGTAAAAGGTAACAAGTAAAATTTTGGTCATTTTTGCTTTATTTCTTTAATAAGTCACTTTTATACTTACCCTTCATTGAGTAAAATGTAACAAGTCTACATGCATTAAAATAAAAAACTCGCAATGTGTAAAATGAAACAAGTTAGACACATTCTTGTTCCTGTGAAAGTTGTGAAATATGTGAAAAATGAAATAAATCTGATTTGTTTCATTCTACTCGTATTACTGACTGGCCATGTTGTATTATTCCATAAAATGTAAACAAGCAGTAATACTTTGAAATTCTATCTTGATTCAGTATTATGTATGGTTCACTAGTTTTGAATACGTTTAACAGAAGATGAAACTTTCACAAAGCTGAGGTAATGTGCTGCAATACCAGTTAGTAGCATTATTATATGTAAAAATTTCACGATAAATGTATTAAATATCAATTTTGTTATCTAATTGCAAGATACGATTGTCACTGCTTCTAGTGTTGTAAAATATTAATGCTGGCCACATTTTTGTTGACAGTGCCTCAAGTTACGTGTTTCGAAGTTGGTCAACCTGAATTGTGAAGAAGAAAAAAATCACATTATGTTCTGTTTGTGTTGTAGATGACATTTGGAATCATGATACAACAAGCTAGAAGCAAAAGAATGGTGGAAATGGCCATACAAACATTACATTTTAGCAAAGGTAATTTATAATATAGTAAAAGTTGTATTTTGTAATAATGCCAGTAGTTTTTATGGGACAATAAATCCTGTCCTCTTCACATAGTTGCTATTCATACACGTGACTATTTTTAACCTATTCTAAACCATCAGTTATCTATATGCACTTGTATGAGAATATAGTAATATCACTTAGTAATGTTACCTAAAATTGTTCAATATAACCTAACATTGTCACTTCAGTTTAATACACATGTGTTCATGGAAAAATAGTTCCTCCAAAAATGAAATGCATATTATTGGAATTTCAGGGCAGTATTTACCAGTTGCTTATTTCATCAAAAAAATATTCATTATATTGTCGCTGCGGAAGTAAAGTTCTCGGAACATATGTGTTGTTTATTAATTACTCTGACTCAAAATATTTGAACAAGGTGGTAATGAAACTAACTTCATGACACGAACGTGTTCTGTGTCGGGTAATTATTATTAATGCAAGAAATTGTTTGAAATCGCCATAATGGCATACTTTTAGTATTAATGTGAATATTGATATGTTTGTATTCTGTTGCAAAAAATAATCTTCTTTAAATATTTTAATATATTAAATTTATTCCCTTTTGCTTTATCACGAGATAAAAACAGTTCATATTTATTCCCAAGCCAGCCAAAGAAAACATTAGTTACAAGATTGGATTTTGATGCACACGCAGCTGATGTTGATAATGGTAGCAAGACATGTGAAGAAGGGAATTTTGCTGTTGATAAATCTGTTCCATCTACGACAGTACATGGTGATGCGAATCAAGCTACAACTTCTATGGGAGGCTTCATTTCAGCTGAAGAAAGCAGCATACGTAATACAAAAAGCCACCGTAATTAAAAACAGTTCCGGTGTGTGAACTGGGATTAATACACAGTTCAAGATGAGAAAAATATGATTACAAGAATTCTTATATCAGCTGTGCTCTTGTAGATTATATAGCCTAGGTACTCGTAACTGTCGATGTGCCTATAGAACATCCTAAAATATAATATTATTTTCACTTACAGGAAGACGATGCCTGAGATGACAGTGACATAGATCCTAACTTTGCACCAGACAATGGACAAAACAAGGCACCAGCACTAGATTCTGTCTTCAGTGACAGTGAAGTGAAGTGAATACTGATTGTGTGACTGCAGTACATAAAAAATGAGACACCAGAGAAAGGTCAAGGGAGGTAAGAAACTCTAGGAAAAAAAAAAGTAATGCAGGGCAGAGTTATGTGACAAAGTGGGAAGAAAATTAGAGCAAGATTGTTTTGTAGGTTATCTCACTGCTATATGAAATGTGAACTTAAAGTTATCCAAGAAAAACAGCAAGAATTATTTCAGCAATACTGGCGAATGGGAACTCGTGACAGAAGAGCATCTTATATCGTAGGCTTAATGACATATACCAAACCTAACGTTTCGAGAAAAAGAAGAAGTACCACTTGTCAACAGAAAAATAGAGGGGTGACATTTCATTATTATGTTTCCATTTCTATAAGGAATGTGGAAATCTGTAAGTTCTATAAGGAATGTGGAAATCTGCAAGTCTTGTTTTCTTCGAATCTTTGCTGAAACACCAAAATTTTTATGGGTCATTGGTCAGCAAAAACAAAAATCACCAGGAAGCTCTACAACACCAGACAAAAGAGGTTGCCTTGAGCCACCAAATAAAACCAACAAAACTAAATTGGACAAGGTCAATGAAGTCCCCAATGCACTACCAACGTACGAAAGCCACTACTGTCGAAAGGAAAGTAGCAACAAGTATATACCTCCACATCTGACTATATCTGAACTACACAAGAAGTACTGCGAAGTCAAAGATAAGCCAGTTAGCTACACAATATTTTCAAAACTGTTTTCTGGAGCATATATTGCAATTAAGAACCCAAAGAAAGATACATGTCGCACACGTGATGAATTGAAGATGAATTCACTGTATGCAGGTAATGATGAACAAATATAATTAAAACAGCAGCAAGACATGTACCCCAATGTAGCCAAACTGGCTTATCAAGTTAAAATTGCATACAAAAACTTGTCCAAGACTGATAACAGCATGACTGTACTTGCATTCGACCTTCAACAATGCCTTCCAACAACTTCCTTGCAAACTAGTGTGGCATTTTACGAACGACAATTAGGGACATTCAATTTAACAGCGCACGACATGAAGGATGACCAAGCTACATGTTTTTTGTGGCACAAATTGATGGCAAGAAGAGGGGCAATTGAAATTGCATCATGTGTGCGCAGAGCAATTTTGAACCTTCCTGAAGAAATCAAGCACGTTGTTCTGTACAGTGATTCATGTCCAGGACAGAATAAAAACACACCCTTCCTTGCTATGTGTCTTTATGTTGTGCAGGAAAAGAAGATTGACATGTTAGATCATAAACTCATGGCTCCAGGCCACAGTAGAAAGGAATGTGACAGTGATCATGACTGGGCACAGATGATCAGAATGGCAGGAAACAAGAAACCATTCAATGTGACTGAACTTACACAGGAAAACGTCTGAGATTATGCATCACTTCTCACATCTGATACACAAATGAGGAAATCAAATGAAGATGGGGAGAGGTTTGTATGGCAACAAGTAAGGTGGTTATGCTACGTTCTGGATAAGCCTACGAAAGTGCTGTATAAGACAACTCTGAAGGAAGAAGATACATTCTCTGTCATGGACATGACACGATGCCAACAACCTCATCCTTGCTTAAAGCCAAACAAATGTTACAATGATGTAGTGCCAATTTCTGAAGTGAAAAAGAAGGATCTTCTATCATCGCTCCCATACATCCCACCTGTTTTTCATGAGTTTTATAAGAAATTGAAGACTGAAATGATTTGAGTTATCCTATGTCTGACTAAGATGAGGAAAACTAAGTAAAAGTCAAAACTTTATGTTTTCCCATTTTCTTTTCCTTTTTATTAGTTGTAGATACAATCTTTAACTGTAAATGTTGGAAATCTTGTTAAAAATATTGCTTTTTCACTCCACTTTAATATGAATGTTGTTACGGTTTCCAAACAAGAACTTAATTGTATATAAATGTATTAACATACACGTTTTTAGTCAATAAATATATTCTCAAACAGCAGGTTAATTATAATTCTAGGAATTAAAGTGATTGTGAAAAATGCAACAAGTCAGAGTAAAAACTGTGCTAAAAGGAACAATTCACAGAATCTTTTAAGTATATCTAGACATTGTAATGGGCTACTAATAATTTGTGAAAGTCTTGTTAATTAAGAGAATAAAGCAGAAAAAATTAAGATATTGAATTATTATATTTGACTATGCAGTTTTTTCTCTCTCCTGAAAAAACTACAATTTTGACTTATTACCTTTTACCCTGGGGCCGTCCCCACGGCATCCGAACCATTGCATCATTTTTATGGTAAACACCAAATTGTCTTGTAAAGACAGCAAAATTTTAGTTTTTTCAAAACCACGCCCCTGTATGTAATCACCATATGTAAACTGTCAATTTTTCCAGGTTATTTTGGTTGCTTAAATCTCCTACGGTTTTGATTGGCTAGACTTAACAGTTGCTAATTCAAACAAAAACTGCAAATTTTCTTATTGTTCATTTTCCGTGTGCTTATTGAGTCATTAAGTTTAATTCTTCAGTCTTTAATCATAAACCCACCTTTATAACGCTTCCATTGCTTGAGGTACATATTTTTTTAAGTTCTTTCAGCTGACTTTTCGCTAAATATGGCGGAATTTAAAAACATTTAGCAGAGAAATATTCATTTTAGTGGGCAGCCAAATATATAATGTGGTTCATAAATCTGATTTTTACATGTCGAAATTCAGAAACTGTGTAGTCATGACCAACCCGAACCGAGAACAGACATTTTAAACTCAAAACTGAACCAAACCGAAGAAAAATATGAGAACCGATCAGCCCTAAAATACATATTTTATTATAAGTATCTAGAAAATGATGCGTGATGCCTAGAGCCTGGAATTTTTTACAAACCGCGTAATACGAAATTCCAAATAATTTACCACTATCCACGAATTTGTACAGTAAACCCATATTCTCGAAATAAAAACAAAATTTGGTCATTAAACACATTTTACATGAAGTTCATATTGCCAGAATACTTATTTATGCATAAATTCCCGTTCCAAGACATGTAGATGATCCAGAAACGAGCTGTAACGATGAGTTCTCACAGACAAAGATGCAATTGTCATCAAATCGCATAATTTTTTTTTGTGTTCTGAGGTCCGTATAAACAACTTGTCATTATCAGCTCAGTTGGCACAAAAGTAACGCAAAAATGTTTATTAGCTAGGATTTACGGTAAGACATAATTTCATGCTGTTTGCAACAAGATTTGCACGTTTGGATCAATAAAATAACCAAGGCCAAATGTAAACAAATATGGCCTACAGTGTGCAGGCCATACTGAACGACACTGCTTTTGAAAAAAAAATATATTACAAGAAGTTACTGTTTAAAAAACAAATGTGAACAAATGATAAATTGTAGTATCACAACAAAAAACATGTAACATTTTAGTTTGAAAAATTACCTAATACCTTCGTGCTTTTCAACAACAGCAGGGAGTAGGAATAAACTTCCAAATATAAATTTCAAAACCGTTCCGATGTTTGTATATTATAAATATGATAAAAATAAAACCGTTCCGATGTTGGTATATTATAAATATGATAATTAAGTCATGAAACGCAATAACGAAATCACATAACTTTCTTTGCAAGAAAAATGACTCTTGAATTGTCTGGTTTATTTGAATGTTATTCACTTTTTCACAGCAAAACTTTCTACGTGTTACAAGTGTATTGCTCACATACAAACGACGCCATTGTTTTGTACACTTATACTATGTAAAATTCATGGAAGCAACGGGCATATTAATATCTCCATAATAAATAGTCCATAACAGCCACATGCTAGTATGAATGCGATGGCAGCCATTGTGTGATCCATGCGGCGTAGGCTTGCCTGTGCATGTGCGTGTCAAGTATCAGTCAGGCGTTGACAAATATAGTGGTCAATCCATGGTTGCCACATCAACCATGCCGTTTCCAAAACAACTGTCATACATGCTAGTGAATAAACCTATTTTCACTTCAGATTTCCTGCGATAGTGAACATTCCATGCAGGAAATTGTTGTTGCATATCAGTTGAGTTTGTTACCGGCACCACGTGTTCAAAATGTCAAAAATAGTGACTGTTTTTGATTATACTAGCGAATTTGAGAGCGACTGATTTTACGTGTTTGACAAAATAAACAAAATTTTAATGTGCAAGTATTACAATGTTAAAATCGAGTGGACTCATAAACACACTTGCCTCAAGCATTACCAAAGCGGTTCAGTACATAAACAAAAAAAGGCAGTTATTGTTTCCCAAGCCAACACGAGCAAAATTACAAATTACTGTTGGGGACGGTTTTCAGGCTGCCGCCAAGAAGACGAAAATCGACGAAGATGTTTTTACGACATCTCTGACCAAAGCATTTGTGGAAACCAATATCTCACTGGAAAACTTCGGCAAACCATCTTTAAAAAACTTTGTGGAAACTTTTGTTCCAGGTATGTAGAAACATTTTTCGAAAATTCTGTTTTGTTAGCATTTATTGATTAGTTCTGCCCCAAATATGCGAGTTATTTAATTTTGAATGTGTTCTGTTGGGAAGACAATGAGAAGTGATATTTCTTAGGTTTCTTAACATTTCCCCTACCCCTTTCCTTTAATTTTATAGGTACACTAGTAAAATTTCCCTTGTAAGTTTAAAAAGAAATGTGCATTGTTGCAAAAAAAATCACCTTAGGTTTATCTCCTGCATTACTTAGCAAAATTTTGCAGGTTTTTATGTCACTGTTGTATTTTTCTGAATGTGTCTTAAGTCTCTTTTTGTGAACAGGTGGAGAGAAGTTGCCATGCATCAAAACATTGCGAGAGACGTACATACCTAGAACTCAAGAAACTGCTGAAGAGCAGTGGAAAGAATCAATTGCAGGCCAAGATGTAGCAGTATTGTGTGATAAAACTACAGATAAGCAGGGGCAGTGTGTTTATGTGGTGCTCTTTAAAACATTACAAGCTGCAGACAAGCAAAACCTTCTAGCGGGTGGAGTTAAGGTGTTGGAAAACTCCTATGCAAGTGAGTGCTCGCGAGCTATTTTGAAGGTACTATTGAAGTACAAGATCGAACCCTCAAGGGTAACTGCAATTGTTTGTAACAGTGCACAAAATATAACAAAGTATGGCAATTCTCTGTAAGTAGTACTTTCATATGAAGGTAAAGATGTCCTTCATGTGCAGTGTTGGAGCCATAAACTGAGCCTTATGCAAAATATTTGGCCCCAAACTCTTCCAGAACAGAATGATTTCGTCACCAAAACAAAAACTGCATTTCTAAACACTAGGAAACAGAAACACAAATATTTGTGATTTCTGAAAGAATGTTATCGGAATAAAGAAAAGCGTTTGTGCTGTTTCCATCACCAATTTTAACACGATGGAGCTCTTGGCCCGAGTCTGAGGAATATGTCAATGAATAACATAAGGACTTGGTGGCTTAACTTAAATCATTGGATATCAAGTCAACCGTAGCTTTACAATATTTCAAAAGGTTATCAAAAGAAGAGCTTGCCATAATTCAGTGCCAAGCTAAATTTCTTGTTGAACTAACTTGGTAGAACTGACAAAACAATTTGAACATTCATACTACCTCATGCCATGGCTCACACTATCACTGGGAAGCTCTCCGATTTGTTAACATCCATTCAGTTAATTAAAGATTTTCAGTTTGGTTCAAGAACAATTATGTAATTTAAGTCATTGCCAGCAGTAAAACAGGGTTTGCTTAGAACCCAGTTCCAGTCATCTGCCATGAAGTGTCACACAAAACTCATGAAACTGATAGCTGAAGATCATTCCAAAATTGTTTTCAAGAATCTAGGCTCTCTATTCAATCCCCATGAAGTGATATTCAGACCAGTTTATCATGACTTGGTTAATGCAGGAAAGTTGATACCCTTTGTTTCCAGTATTTCAGAAAAAGAATTTTTGAAAGGATATTCAGTTTTCAAGCAAATTGTCACTGATAAAATAAACACAGTGAAAATAGTGTAGACATTGTGCTGATACTTCTGCCTCTGAAACTGGACCATACAACTTTTGCATGCAATGGGCTGAAAGCTGTGTGGATTCCCATTTCAAATGTTGATTCAAAAAGAGCATTTTCTGCCTCTTCTGATGACTTTTCAGACAAACAAACAAACAAACAAGCTTGAAACCGGAAAATGTTGAACTCAGAGTATCATTATACTTCAACAATAAAATACAGCTAGAAGTGTTGAGAAACCCTCAATTAAAGTCCTGACACGTGCTGCTTATACCACTATTAAATACAATTACGATTCATCGCTCATCATGACAAGTATTCCAACTTCAACCCACGTGAGAGTCAATACCGCAAACCAATACACAGACGTTGCGCAATGCCTAAATCCTATTGGGCGACTGAACACGTGGTAATTCAAGGTTGCGTAACCCAGTGAGCATCCCCCATCCTTTTCGGAGTGCCAACAAGTTGTCAACAATCTCGGGGCACGGCCGAGCACCACCTAAGATTTACGAAGCAGAGTGCTGATGAGAGGGTTCTTACCTCCCACACCAGCCTTACAGCAGAGGGACGTCACACGCCCTCCCTACACCCGCCACTGCACCCTACAGTTCTAACTATATGTCAGTGCGCGGCTGGACTCCAGAGTTATTTCTTGCAGTTTCTCGAGCTCACTCCATCACTCTTAGTGCCGGGGGCTCCAGCGAACCTCAAGTCTTCAGCAGCCCCCATCTGCTGCTCCCTGCGACGACAACAGTGATCAGCTACCAGATGATTTGATTGCAACAGCAGTTAACACACATACACGTTGCTAATAGAGCAAAGGAACTTTTACTTATTTTTGTCTCTTCCAGATACCCAGTAATTAGACAGTTTTCTTTCAGTATTAATTAACTCAGTTTACTAGTTCAACTTTCCCTCCAGCCTAGAACCAGGTCGCCTACACCTGGGTAACATAGGTTACTTTCAGTATACCAATTTCTTGGTAGGAGATAGCAAGTGTTACTGTGTTTATTGAGTTCTCAAAAAATACAGCTTTGTTCTCTAGCCACAAGTTTTTATTCCTGGAGTAATATCTACTTCGCCAGCTAGGAAGGATTCGCACTGTGCACTGCTGACAGAAACCGGCTACGTTTACATCCAAACTAACTTTGACTGAGGACCCCCTTCCGGAGTCCTCCAGTCATGTAACACCCATTAGACTGCCGCCTGTTGCTTCCTCACCCAACCACCCAGGTGCTGGATGGATAAAACAGAGGAGTCACAACCACTAGGAATACTTCCAACCAAGGAGAGACAGCAAGCCTAGGTTGTAGCCCCTACCAGAGCACCAAGGTGCTGGAGGGGGTGATTGTTTGGGTGTTGAGGCCTGGCTTTGGCTCGATATCAGATCCAGTAGAAGCAGTGGTGGCTCACAAGGCTCAACGCTTCTGGTCTGCCCGCAAAGGAGGACCTTCGGAAGCACCGAACTCGTACTACCAAGCGGCTACTCGAAATACACTATTATAGGAAATAGTTTCTCGTCCGTAGTGCACGACGTGTATCGTTCAGCGGCGAACCACGCTCTATGCCTTATAAGAAAAGAATGGCTGACGGCATACGGAGCAAAAGATAACTTATCTTGCTGCCAAGCAGCGGTCTAACCAAGCCCCTCCTACAAAGGAAAGATGGGCGGAACGGGACTGTGCCGCCTCACTAAGGCTACGAGCAACCCCGACTGCTCCCGTGTTACGCTACATATCTTTTCCACCACACGTCCATACGAGCCTAGACTACTATCCTGTTCTGAGGGGTATAGTGTATGGAACGGAAACGAGGTACGGGATCACCAACGCCAGGTTTTGGAGCCAAGAGTCAGTGGCCTGTAATTTACAGTACTGTGTAAGCCAGCACAATACAACCTACCCAAAACCCGAGGACTGCAGCACCAGCATCGCTCAGCCGCCAACCCAACTTCATCCACCGGCCAAAGATCATAAGAGTAAGTCGGGTAATACTAAAACCTCCCGTCAGCTACCCATACAACGACCCTCCACGGGGAATAAGGTAGCAATCCAAGACTTCGTGCCAACTCATAAACCAACACGACCCATTAAAATCTCTAGTCGCAAACGTTGCTAAAGTTCTGAAAATCCCTCATGATGCACACTTGATCTAGCGCAAAAAAAACCTTGACGATCGTGCTAAGCAGTCCGTAACGAGGCTCATAATTCCTTTTTGTGAAAACTTGTTTGTACATAATTTATGTAAAATACTTTGACTCGGGGAAATTTGTAACAAGATTGGAATATTTTCTCACGGAAAGAAGTTCAAAACCAGAAATCAGTTATGAAATGGAAATTTTTAGAGAAACTTTTATGTCATGTTATTTTTTGTGGAATGTTTTTTGTGCATTTTCTTGTTTAAATAATGTGGACTGTTAAATGGATTAGAGATTTAATTACATGTGCATTTGTTTAATTCGTACTTTAACGTAATGATTATGAACACTATAATTTTATTACAGCACAATAATACTTTTATTTGTTTGTGTTCTCTACTTTGAAAATGTGATTTATTATGTTGAGTTTTTGTGACGAAATCAGGAAATTTTTATTACGAAATGAAGAATTTTTTATGATGAAATGTGCTTACTCTCTTTACAGTAAAAGTGAGGTCCTAGTTATGCCACACTAACTCCTACTAAATTACACAAGTTACAAAAGTTACAGAAGTTGAGTTTAACATTAAATCCAGGTGAAGGCGACCTAGGCAACAAGAGCTAGGTGTAACGTGAATAGAACTGGCGAGTTGCTTAAATTGAATAGCTAACGCATTTAACAGCGCCCAACTATCGGGGAGTTTTCTAAAAGGAACCTAAGAACTGCAACTATCAGAGGGGTAGTTGACATAGCCGCACCGTTCGGTGGGCTGAAGAGGTCCAGAAGGGATGTGGACGCGACCTGCTACCAAAGGAGTTGTTGGTGGTTACCACAAGGTAGGGTGGTAGGTGAGGAGAAACGTCTTTGGAAGTCTCTGGTTTGGTGGTCTTCTAGAAGCTCGGAATCTGCGGTCGCTGCAGAGACCGGTCAGCGACTGCTGAGGTGTTGAGCTTCTGGTTGACTGGTGTACCCTGACTGGTATAAATACCAGCCTTTGCAAGCGGTGGGATCTCCATAGTACCAGTGGTCGCGGACCCGATGGCTCCTTCGACCCTTGCAAGCGGTGGAGGAGCAGAGACACTCTAGAGCTAAGGGATGTTCTCCTTTTATAGTAATTTCTGTAGCTTATAAGGGCTCAGAGGTAAAGGGTGACTGGAAACTAGCCTCGTTCTCTGGGTTGAGAATTCATGCTGCTGATGGGGTGCCATTCATTTCTTATTTCCTCGGCTGGAGGCGTGATCCTTTCTTATCACAAGGGTGAGAAGGGCTGGAGGCTGGAACTGCTGGAGAAGTCTGGGTGCTGCCCTCCAGCTGTGGTACTAGCTAGGCCTTCCTGGAGGGTGCCGGTGTCTCAGCCAACACTACAATTCTACGTCGAGAGTTGGGGCGCTAGCGTGACTGCTTCTTGGAGTTTCTTGGCGAACAGTACAACCTGGGGACCACATGTATGTAGTCTCTCTTGACCTTGACGTGCGCCAACGTACCCTGTAGGCACGTGTCCCGTAGCAATGTTATGGAGTAATAATTTGTCCCTTTTATGAGTGGCTTGTTCAAAGATGGGGCGAAGTCAGAGAGTAGAGTGTGCATTCCCAATGCGCAGAAATGTGTCACACGTCAGTTCAAAAATGTTTTCCATCTACTTCCATACACATGGCTGCATGCTTATGAACCGCACGTGTTGCTCTATATAGCTGCACACGGCTATCTTTGATTTCTGTAGCGACATCAATGACATGCCCAAGTAGTCTCTCCTGTGCATGTGTGTGTGTGTGTGTGCAGTCCTTAGGTAAACAATATCCTTCATCCATCAGCATACACAATAATGTACGTATCTCCAATTTGTAGAATTATTCTGTAAATATTGGGGATAGGACCGACATTTACATGACGTAATTATTTCCAAATTAGTGGTTGAATTTTAAAATTTAGGTCTTATGAATAACATTCATGCAAAAGAAAAACTCAAGACTACTAACTACTTGAGTGCCAACAATCTTTCAAAGTAAATAATGATTCTCGCAATAGGTTGACTCAAAGCAGTAAACAATTTAACTTGTGCCTTCAAACAAGTACCCTCTAACACATTTCACTCCCACTGATTCAAAATATCTGAAGACACCCAACAGTGGAAAGGTGGCTGCACTCACTATCTGATTGAGGGTGTCTTCCAGTTCTGCCTCCTCAGGGTTTTTGCTGCTCTTCTTCAGCAGCAGGTCACAGAACTTGGCAAGCAGTTCCGGCGACTTGGACGAGCTGTTGGCCTGCTTGGTAACTGCATTGCTGTTGATGAACCGGCCACATGCCTTGTCCAGCGACGCTACGAACCCTGAGTCGTTCTTGAAAGCAGTCAGCACCAGAGCATTGTACTTCTTATGTACTTCAAGGATCGTGTTCACGTACACCTTCGGATCCTACACAAAATATCAATAGCCACATTAATTCTACTTTTCAAAAACTAAACACATTGTAAGAAATGGAACAATCAAGTAAACAGTTTATACTTTATCAAAGCTACACAAAAAGTAAACAATGCTCTGTAGTGTCACAAAACCAAACACTGCAAAACAAATAGCTCAAAACAGTCACGTGTAATGCAATGCTCGACTATAGGCAATACACGGTAACTTCAAACTCTTCTGAAGCATTGCTAAAGTTCTACTTTTGGTTACAGATTACGTATCCTTACACTAGATGTAAACATAAACTATGACATGTGACTTCTAAGTTTTAAACTTTCAAATGCTTTGTTTACTGATTTCAGCTATTCAAAGAATTCTTTCATATTTCAAAAACTATTTTGTATGAATGTTCACAAGTTATGCATGTAACCATATCTAGGTCAGCTTTATGACTTTTTAACAAGGTCTATACCGACAATATTTCTTATGGTTATTATTTTACGTTGTTAACTTACCTGTTACACAACATTGCACATTACATGTAATACATGTTAATATTTTGCCACAACTGTGTTTAATCCTGTTACAACTGTGAGGGGAAAGAACTGTAATACGTAATCTCTTGTTATTGATATGTGTTGGGCTATTCTTCCGTGACAGCATGGCCACAGTTAGAATAAATATAAAAACGAAGGAGCAACCAGTCCAACAAAAAGACAGTAAATTAAAGCATGCAACTCGTGAGACTTATTGTTTTATGTAGCAGTGACAAACTTAATAGATAAAGGTGAAAATCCAAACAAATAAGCCTACCATAATTTTTTTCCATGATACCTTCGCATGGAATAACGTAGGAACGAGCTTCCATTTTTTTGTTTTTGTTGCTTAAATATTTTATCATAGGAGCTAGTGTGGATTCACCCTGCATTTTCCCAAGCACATCATTATAGAATAAATCTGAAATCATTTGAAGAGTATTAATTTTGTCGTGGTTTAAACCCTGGATTCTTTAAGCATTAAGTTTATGACTTTATTAATCAGACAGAGGAAGAGCAAGTAAAACACATATATACCATTACGATGAATACCATAATACCATGAGACCGGCAAACCGAAGCCTGCCCCTGGGTAGTTCATCAGCTGCGCCACACCCTAGGAACTCTAATCCACACCAAAGTTGGTGAGACAAGGTGTTCTACTTATCCCTTCCTGTTTGCAAATGCTAGAAGGAAACTGAATACCTCTGCAACTGACTATAGACTCTGTGTGGGTGCCACACCCAGGATCCAGACATTTATGCGTCTCTCTCAGTCAGTCCCAGTTTGAAAAGGCCAGACGGTGGATACTGAGCATTACGGTACTATATCCTGGAAGTACACAGTAGGACCATTGTTCTCGCTTGCTTCTCCTCAAAGGTCTTCTGAACTGTATAAATGCCTTATGCAAAGCGTGAAAGTATAAGTAAATAATGCAGAAAAGCTCTCAGAGAAATTATCAGAGGATTAAATAATTTAGCTTCATCAAAACCTGAGAGTGGTAATTTTCAAACTACTAATATACCTCAATTACCGGTCCCTCTATTTTGGGCCATTAATCAAGTTACCAGATAAGGTCCATTCGGCCGTAGCTTTTATTCTGCAGAAAGGGAACGCTCTTATAGGAATGTAATGCCCTAGACACCATACTAGCCCTCTTACCCCAATCAACTTGACGCGTACCGCTTATATCAACTACCAAATACGATTATGACTCATTTCAATGCAAACCTTGTATACTACTTTTACACACGTAATATTTAAACCCCGCGTCAACCCATACATGGAAGTCGTGGCCTGCCACAATCCTGGAGGGCAGGCAGGCACATGGATACGAGGGGTTGCGTAAGCGGCTCGTCACCCCCCCACCCCCCCCGGTGGAGAGCCCACAAGCTGTCAGCCGCCTCGGGGCATGTCCGAGTGCCACCGAAGATACGCGAAGGCAGAGAGATGACCAGAGGGTAATAACCCCACTCCGGCCTCGCAGCAGAGGGATGTAACACGCCCTCCCCCGCGGCCGCCACGACACGCACTACCCTGACTGTATAAGTCCGTGAGTGGCGGACCTCGCAAGTTGTTCCTGCCAGTCTTCGAGTTCACTCCAACACTTCTAGTGCTGGAGCCCTCAGACTACTGCTAGATCTTCAGCCGGCCTTCTAGAGGCTGCCACCAACTGCTTAAAACTCTTCAGCAGCCACCAGGCTGGTACCATTGCAGTCACCGTTAGAGCTATGCAGCACCCCGCGACCAGACACTCCAGTGACGCCAATCACCAATAGTTACCAGAAGCTTTCTGTAGCTACCCGATACTCCACGCTACTAGAGCAGTGATTTTAATTCTTTGTCTCCTACAGACACCCCGGTTATATAGTTAGTTTTGTTTAAGCAATTTTCGACAGTTTTATTTTACTTTCCCCAACTAGCCTAGGACCAGACCACCTCCACCTGGCTACCATAGGTTTACTTCCAGTCACCCTTCTACATGGCAGGAGAGCATGAGTCACTGTGTTTACTAAGTGATTAATAAACACAGCTTTGTTTCTTCTAACAACAAGTCTCATTCATTGAGTACTTTTGAACCAGCTGCTAGGAGAACCTCGAGTCAAGTACTGCCGACTGAGAACGGGAAATTGTTACTACGAACAAGCTATAATTGGAGACTCCCCCTCAGGCGACTCCAGTTCTGATACACACATATTACACGGCCATAAATTTTATTCCTACCAAGTATACAGGTACTGGAGGAGTAGAATGGAGGAACCCCCACTACTAGCAACACTTTCCAACCAGGGAGACAGAGTACGCCTGAGTTGTATTCTTACCGGAGCACCTGGGTTCTGGCGGGGGTATTTGATTAGGTGCTACGGCCTGGCCTTGGTTGGAATCGCACACCCAGTAGTAGCAGTGGTAGCCCACACGGTTTCAACTCTTCTGGTTCGCCCGCTAATGTGGGGGGCATTCTGAGGTACCGGGCTCGTGCTACCAACCACTACTGGGCAACACTATTCTAAGGCTACTCGTGTCCGTGTTGCTTGACTCACAGTCCTCAGCAGACGAACCCACTCTATGCCATTTAAGGTGAGACACGGCGCAAGGAGGGAGGAGCAAAGAATTGTGTGCCTCGATGCCAAGCAGCTGGGTGGTTTAGCTCCCCTTACAGCCAGTCGACAAGTCGATCGAGATTGTGCTGCTTTGCTCAGGTCACTAGAACAGCCTACGTCTGTAGTGAATGATCCAGCTACTTTCTTGTCATCACCGATTCGCATCCATCCTGCCTGCCACCCTGTCGTGACTGGGGTAATCAACAAGACTGAGAAACACCTGGGTACCGCTAATTCCACTTTCTGGAGCTCAGGCGCCACTAGCTGGAACAATAGATTTTTTGTCGCAACACCCCACGCCCTCGCTGCCGCACGGGCTGAGAACGATAGACTCAACCAACTGTACCCAGTTAGTACTCGTCCTAAAGACACCAATAAGTCTGCTACCGCTAGCATCTCCCGCCCGTCACTGACAATAACTAAGCACGCTACTAGCAACAGGGCATACCAATATAAGGGACTCATTAACCGTAACATCGAGAACTTTATCTCTTCACGTAAGGCTACGTTGCCCGACTACCATATCTAGCCGCAAATGCCAGTAAGCCAAACCTGAGAGCACAACCGACCTAAGTGCAACCAAAGCCACACGACCATGAGCCAGCCTTAGTTAATTGGACACGCATCAAACCTGACCCGCTGACCTGCACCACCGCAACCGATGTCGAACGCTGTCTCAGCACTCACCCACAGAGTCCTAATGCACCCCACAAATCTGACATTGCAAGTTTTGTTTAATGTATCTGAGAGTGCACCGAACCAGAACTCCCCGCTCGGAAGAACACCTGGTCCAATTTATTCTAGGGTTTACCCCCCTTTTCCCCTGGTCAAGGGGAAAGAAACCCAAAAGCTTTCCCAACGTGGAGAGCCTCACCTTAGCAAGGCACCAACCCATGTGCCTCAGGTGCATACTCCCATTAATCAAATCTTGCTGAGCCACCAGAGAGGTACGAGAAAAGGATCTATAGTCCATTCCCCATTGGAAGCAACTTTCTCGGAGCCCTGCTAAATATCTACTTGCAGGCCCGTTTCGTATCCTTCCGCCAAATGTAAACAAACATTCCCATGTGACTACCATGTAGCATCTGTCAAAATCAATGTTTACATTCCATTGTGTATGTACATATGTCAGTATACTTTCGCTACACCCAACAATAAACAGTGAAATGTGACTTCTAGTTTTATACCTGTCAAATGTATTGTTTAATGTTTACAGCTTTTCAAAGAATTAGGTCATATTCCAAAAACCATTCCGTAAGGAATGTTCACAGTTTAGGCCTCTAACATTATTTAGGTCAACTTGTACGACATTTTAAAAATGCCTGAACTGACAACAGTTCTTACGGTTATTTTACATTAACATATTTGTTTTCCACAACATATATCAATACATGCAATGCACATTATTATTTTGCCGCGACTGTGTTTAACACTGTTACAACTGCGAGGTTAAGGGTTCTCAGTTGGAATAGATATTAAAACGAAGGTATAACCAGTCAAACGAAAAAGGCACATTGAATTCAAGCACACAACTCATGTTTCTCATTTTTGTCATACAAACTTTACAAGATAGCGGTGAACATGCACCCAAATAAGCCTATGATAACTTCCATTCCGCTCATATTTCTAAGTATTGCTAATTACTGTTTATTAGGTTTATTGAAATTTATCAGGCTGAACTTAGTATTTTTCTTCTGGGATTGTGGCACATTACGATGATACATGACTGTGTTTCAAACAACTTAGGGCAAAGGTACAACATTGTGATAAATACACAGACGTGGATGTAAATAATTAAATTCGTCATAAAAACAGTTCACAGTTAAAACGTATAAATAGTGCTAATCAAATATTTGAAATCACGCACACACAGGGCCAGCGTATCGACCATGATGCACAAAGGCACACCATTTCACAGATGTAATAATTAATGAAACACACGTCACAGTATGTTTATTACTGCCGTGGAAACTCAGATTTATCACAACGTCGTAACTTGCCTAGGAAGGTTTAAAAAACACAACGTCTACAAACGTGATGTGGTAATTTGAAGTATTTTTCGGAGTAAGAATAATTTACGTTTCGTTTGGCAAAAAGCAACACACCATGTCATGGCTCGCCACTACTGCCAACTTCACTTGATAACTGCCCCGCCTTCATATCTAAATATATTAAATTAAGTATTCAAACATTAAAATATAGTTTTAGTTGTAAATTACAAATTCAAAAATCATTTTTGCTGTAATAAGTATGAAATATGCTACAATTGAAAACTTTTATAATGTCGCTGCTTACTAGTGAAGTGAATTTCCCGAGTTTGAAAGAGAGAAAGAAAGAGAGAGAAAGTGACAAGCCTCATCCAGCAGACAGTTTTTCAGAAGCATTCTCGCTCAATAAAACAACACCTTACCATTATGGCCTACTCACAATATTTTCTGCTGTTATTTTAAACTGTAAAAATGATAATGTTGCCATCGGGTCTACTTAAATATTTCAATAGGCACCGGCTAATTTACAGATGGCATTCTAAAAAACTAGGTTAAAATAATATATTTACTGTGAAATACTCCTCACCGGTCATTGCCAACACGTCGCTGCTCTCGCTGTTGTTTATTCATATTCAAAAAGAAATAAATATTACAAGTTATAGAAGATATTAAGGTAAAGGTCCATTTATTCAATAATACAGTACTCTAAAGCTAACCACAGTGTTATATATTTGTGGAATATAGGTTATTCAAAAAACAAGTTGACATGTTATGCCTACAGTGTTTTTTCAAAGGTTGATTTTCATAAGTTGCTTCCAACTGGGAATGGACTATAGTATAATTATTTTAATTAAACCCCCAGACTCACGTCAGTTTAAACCTATAAGCTCAAGTTTATTTTTTCATACATGAAGGTTATTAGGACAACAGGAAAAGCAAAAATTTTGTACAATATTACACACAAACCATTACAGATTTTTTTCTTTTGGAGGATTCATCACTCGTTGAAGAAGTGCAGTGTAGACAGTCATTATTTGTGCAGTTACATTTTTAATACTGTATTCTGGCGTGTATAGGCCGCATTGAATTTTCGTATTCCTGTAAATATTGTTATGTTAAGATTCCATGCAAAAATAATATATGCTGACTAATATTTATCCCCTACAAAACATTTGTGACAGAAAACTTTTTATTATGTTGCAATGTTTACAAATATACATCACACCATTACTATTCCACAGATGGTAATTTGACTTGAGAAAGCAAAACCATGGCAACATGTTACACAAAGTGGCGTCTTATCAATGCGCACTTGTAGTGCTATGGCGTGTATGCAAACTACTTAAGTTATCTTTCTCTTGTACAGCAGAGAAATTATTTCCTCATTTATGGCATTTATGGCTGAGCTCCACCATGTTTACATTTCACACATGCGGAATGAAGGTTATTTTGTTTATGAATGTGAATGAACACATAATTAAAATAATTGCACAAGTGGAAGTCTTCTTCATCTCTTCCCATACTTCCTTAAAATTAAACCAACATTAAAATGTATTGTATGTTGACAAATTTCTTAACATGTTTCGGGGAAAAAAATATTTTTAGTGTCAATATCTTGTATATAAGCTACTACTACTTTTCATAGTCATTTTTGTTTGTAAAAATGTGAGGTCTATACACGTCAAAATATGGTATTTTGTGTGTCAACCATTTTTAATTACTGATTAATAAAAAACTATCAATGATTTAAAAATACTAATTAATGATTTTAGAGAAACAGTTATTGCAATTTTTAATTAATAATTACTTGTATCCATAACTGAAACAACCATTTTTTGGGTAGATTAAGGTTTGTTTTTATAAGTTCCAGATGGATGTTTCTTACCTTTTTTCGTCACTAAGCAGCCATGGTCACATTATTTATAAAAAAAACTTTAATGCTTTATGCCCTATTATTGTAGCTGGAATTTTTTAATAAAACGTTTAATTTGAAGGTACTATACTTCGACCTGGATGAGTCGAGCCATAGTGAGAAGAGGTTATGAAGCAGGGGAAATAAGGTGCATGCCAGAGGAGCAGAATAAGAGACAGAGAAACTTGCAAGCTCTTGTGTAGGTGACGCGAGTAACACAACCCAGCAGGGTGGATGGGGTGACAAAAGGCAGGGGTTAGCACTTCCTGCAGACCACAAATCTGGGCTTCTACCTGACCCTGTGCTAGCCTGGCCTCACCAATCTTCATGTACAGAGACCAGTAATACAAGGAAAGCAGGTTTAAGTTCGGTGCACATGGGAAGATTTTTCTTGTGAGTTTCACAAAGATACTATTTGACAGCTACGTCAAGAGCTATGTAACTGGGTTATTTGCAAAGGTCCTTCACTTGTTCTGCCGCACATGGTATGGGTTTCCTTGCAAGCTATTCTATTAACAACTAGTAAAGCCAGCAAACATGGCAATTTTTGACAGCTTGCAAAAATAATAAACAATGAACTTGGTATGGCAAAAAAAGATTAATGTAATTACACTGAGACAGCTGGTCTCAAATTTTCTACAACTACGCAACTACAACTTCCCGATGGCCGAGCGGAACAGACCCATTTGACACCTGGTGCCCTGACATGTTCCTGCAAGTACGCAAAATAGTCACCGTCATTGTTATGAACACACATCAAAAAAAAATTTCAGCAAGAATAATACTACTGGGGAAAATGAGGTGCTTTTTCCCTTATCTGTGCTCAAACAACATTTTACGTATGCGACATGATAAACTGACTTTCTGTGAGGTTACTGGCACAGAGCGGTGGCTTGTCCGCTCAGCAAACTATTGACCTGATGACTGACACGGCCAACGCTGTTTCTGCAAGGCACCACGTGACAGCAGCACTGTCACTTGGAGCACTATTGCTCAGCAGCAAATATGATTATAGGCAGCACCATATTCACATGTTTTCTTAGAATTTGAGAACTACTCGAAGGTTCCACTTATGGTGATTGGTGGAATTCTTATTGGTCCATTTTCCATTTCTATTTTGTGATAACTTCTGGTATATAATGATCCTGGAGCCTACCTCTGGGAAAGTCATCTGGGATTGTGCCAGTTAAGTACAAATCTTGATAATATTTCATTGATAAGGTAGCTTGTAGTTCTAAACCCCATCAGGCTACTCGCAATATAGGACGAACCCTGAGAGGTTCTTAATATGAAATTGAAATTTACCATTTTGTGTAGAGTGGGCATAACTTTTAAGATATGTGAAATTTTAGAATTTGTAAACTTCTAGCCAAAATTGCCCTGAACAATGGTAACATCCTGTAATTGCAAAGTAATTATAGTCAATAATGTCACATACGGCTATTTTAATCTACTGTTTTTTTGAAAATACAAATTGTTAGGTCATCCTTTTTAGAAGGCTGTTAAGATCAGAATTCTTTTTATTGAGTCAGCCTCATGTGGAAAAGTACAACTTTAAGAAAAAAAATGAAAACATTTTTATGGCAAAGTGTAATGTCTCAAGACTTAGGTTTTGTACGCTTTTTCTATACAAATTTTTAATGATAGCCTCTTGTGTTAAGGCGCTTTAATATATTTCTCTAAAAGAAGGTTTGAGAAAATATGTTGAACAAAATCTTATTGCTCAGTGAAATTCATACAGGAGTTTGTAAATTCAAATATTATAATATATAATCAGTTCTGCCAGACCATGCATATCTGATTTAATATTTAAAATATTAAGATGTGTTTAAACTTTATCTTATATCTTTTTGCTGTTTCTCTGCTGTAGCATTTTGTCATAGGTTTTTTTTTTTTGGATTTTTGAGCATTTGAAAAATTGTATATGAAACAAACGACTATGGACACTAGAATGGTTAGCCCGAAGGAACGAAAACTGGAAAGCTTTTCGAAGTATTCGGATAAGTACACAGATAACCTCAAAACTATATACAAACACGTTTCTTCTGTGGATTTATTTAACTGCCAAAACAATCATGTTGCCATGTAAATAGTCACACGACACATTTGCTTGCTCTCATTGGCTGAGATTGTTAACTATCAAAGAAATGCGTAGAGAAAATTGCACCATTCCAATTACCAAAAATAGAATTAATTACTGTAAAAATAATGTCATAGGAATGGTGTATTGAAGTTAGTCAATGCAAGCTACACTAAAGCTCAAGGTCACGTGACCAGAATGAGTAAATTATAATAATTACGTATTTATTATTTTAGTAATTAGGTTTTTTACTACGTAATTAAAATTACTACAATATTTAGTTATACAGAAACATTTAAGGCACACAATCCTAACAAGAAGAAGGGACCAGCTGCAGCAGCATACTCACACTATTGGCTGTCTCTCCACACTTGTCGATAGCGGCCAGACCCTGGTTGGCTATGTGCACCTCGAGAAGGCTGCGCAGCTCCCCCAGGCCGTTGAGGATGCGAGCCACCAGCTGGAACATGCGTGCCAGGTCCGGGTTCTTGTCCGCATCCAACAGATGCTGGAACTCTGCGTGGAAGATCTCCAGGTGCTTCTCTATCAGTACTTTCTCACAGGTCTTGGCCAGCCGCTCCTTCGTCGTCTCATGCAGGTACAGCTGGACACGTCTGTCCTCTTCCGCCAGCCGCTGTTCCGCCTGTAGCAACACCTTGTTACAGTCTGTTTACAGTTATCCCTGCTTAGGAGCTACAGTACTTTTGCTTCTCATTTATGAAATACAACATCCACGTAAAACCGTGGAATTGTTAAGAACGTAAATTTGCACTTAATATGTAAATTCATACTCTAATGTTTACAAAACACAAAACGCAAGTCCAAATGTTTACAATTGCATCATCTCACTCTGATTTTAGCAAACTACTTTTAAAAAAAGTAAAAATGTTCTTTTTCCTTTAAGTGAATTATAGAGTTTTTCTTTAAAAGACTATGTTTACTGCAAACAGTGATTGAAATTTTTTCATTTTTCTTCTAATGTTAATATTTTTAACATATTTCATTTGATCACCCCAAGTAATTATTTTCGTTTGTATTAATGTAATATTTAATAGTTATTGTAAACCATCAATCAATTTCCTAGGTATAGGATTTTCAATAATATTTAACTTAAAATTAAATTTTTTTTTTCAAAAACATTTTTATGTTGTACTTTGCTTTAATTTGTTTTGTTTGATTAACTCTTTTTCAGTTAAATATTAATTGTGTTTCATTTTTCTTGTGTATTTCGTTTTGTGATTTTTTCAGTTTATTTTTGTTTTTCCAGAAGTTAGTTCTGGTTTTTGTGTTATTGTAATACGTAGTTGCCGGAAATAGCGCTTCTTGTAGGGCTTTTTGAGTAAGGTAGCTGCAATTTAATACCGTCGGGATTGAATCTGGCCAATCCCTGGGCCCAGTATAATGAAATTATTTTACAGTGGTCCCAGGAGCAGTTTAAATGATTGGAAAGTGAAGCTGCATTTGAGAAGAGGGTGCAAAGTTATTGAGGGATCTTTCATTGGTTCCAGCCTACGCCAATGATGAGGCGCTGCTCAGCGCCAGGTGCCATATTAATGAGGATGACATCAACTTAAACCAAGGTGACCCCAACTCTTCTTTGATGCCAGAGGGGCATCTAATCATCTACAGAACATTTCTGTGGATCATTAACTTTTTTGCAGTTTTTGGAATATTTTATTATCGCATATAAATTGTGTAATACGATACAGTGATCCGGACGCCCTACGGACTTGATCTAGTGCCAGAGTAATTTAATTAGTTTTTTATTAAACCTGAGAAACTTTTGAGAAATATTAATTATTATTTTTAAAAAAAAATTTTTATTTTTAATTGACGTTTCTGGAGATTTCAAAACAAGTGACATCCTTTTCTATGGACTAGTGAAGTTAAGCTTTGATTCAGAAACGTGATAATTAAAGACAGCTTTAACCAGTACCACTTTCATAAGCACTTTTTTTTTTCCTCCAATTTAAATCAATTATGTTAGGACAGTGGTAATTTAAAGCCATTAAACTCCTTATCAAGTTTTGCGTATAAAATTGACAGATTTTCAATTTTTTTTTGTTAGAGTGTGAACACCTATTTTAACTTATTATAATTCTATTTTGAACTGAATTTAGATTCAATAAATGTGAGTAAAATTCACCATTCTACTTGTTTTTCAGTAGTTAAAGTAGATATTTGTGATTATTTCAGAGTGCTTTATACTGTTTTGTCCAGTGTTTTATGTATTATAATTTATGAGTGTTTACCTGTCTTTTGCAAGTGTGTCACACCCTATCTATCACCACCACAAATACCAATCTCTACCACCATCTACTCATCACACCAAACACTAACACCACTACCACGCATGTAACAATGTGGCCAATGACCATCCAAAACCAACAACACTACTACTTTCTCTTACACCGAGGAGCCCGAGAAACATTCACTGTTACTACAGTGAGAGTTTTAGATCAGGTATGTACATACTAAATTTATGTTAGTTCTTGTCAGAAAAGGTGTGCGCATAAACATCTCTTCCTTTCAAGCAAATCCTGTAGTTAAAAGGCATATGCCTAAGGAGGGTAGGTTTATTAGAAATATAAAAGTGCAATAGAGTAGTTGGGAAATAACAAATGACCAGAGAAAATTAAAAATATAATTTATGTGCAAGTTCAACACGCCTGGCTCCCCGCAAGGGAATTAAGATGGAACGGTGACAGAAAATTTTGTTGAGAGATTGAAAAACTGACTGGGGTGAGCAAATTGGTTTTTGGCAAAAAAAAGGTTGACGCATGACGTCCTTTAGTGGCAGCAGGGCATCACAATAGGGACCGTTTTTGGTTTGTGTTAGGTCAGAAACACCGGGTTCAGTTCATATCTGATTTAGCACTGATGCACCGCAGACCGGCCGGTGTAACGCACTAGGCGTGTGGCTTTTCGGCTGGGCAAAAAGTTTAGAATGGCAGTTTTTGCCCTGCGAACAGTAGGACACACTGTTGCTGGTTTACCTTGAAGGTTGGTAGCCCAGGATGGCTACTGACAAAGCTGCTGCAACAATGGGTGGCAGCTGGTGCGGGCACTGGGTCCAGGTGCGCTGGTGGAGCGGCTGCTGCTGGAACTGCTTGGCGGGGCTAGTGTGGTGGCTGCCCCTGAACCAGCGATTAGCAATCCCATATGGGATGTCCTCATTCCTTCTGAAGGTAACGACAATGGGATGTGGTTTCCCAGCAGTCTTCACGGGTGCTGTAAATAAGGAAGGGGAGGTAGCTGGGAGATAAGGCCTCTCCAGCTATTAGGCAGCTTGAGCTTGTTCCCTTAAGTTAAGGCTGCAGAGTGCAGTCGGTGCTGGGTTACAACCTTGTTTGGTTTTAGAGGCGGTAGCTGCGTTTTTAGCACAATGTTGAGTATCATGTCACCGGGAGTACCACTTCGCAGCACATGGAGGGGTACTAATACCAGCACTGTAAGAGTTAAGCAGGCGACAAAGGTCCCTAGCTAGGTGTTAGACCAAAAGCCAAAATAAAACAAACAAAAGCAACACTGTGTGCTCCCACGTCCGGCACCGTTAAGCGTGGTGGACAAGAGCATTGGATTTACTAAGGCTGTCCACCGATGACGCTTGGGTGTGGGTCCAAAAGAGGTCAGATCGCCAGGACCAGGCGAGCACTCCCTCCAGCACCGTTAAGCGCGATGGATGGAGTACAACCTGGGCTGACTGATGAGCCCCACTTTAAATTGTCTTTTTAGTGGTAGGGGCTCTACCTTTCTGTACACTGGGGTGCACAGAACAGGTGGCCGTCTAATGTGTATGTCACAACATACATGCATCCCTGATTGGGAGCAGACAGTCCTACACCATAGTTCGCAAATGGGCGCAGTAATATTCCGCGGTCTCTTGCTTCTTCCTGAAGGGCCTGAGGTCTACGTGGAAATGGCACGAATACCCTTATGAAATAATACTCGTGGTTTGGCTAAAAATGTGTTGATTCTGGTAGGAATAAACCAACTGCCCTGTAATGCCACCTAATCAAACAAGAGTTGAAAGGAAATAATCTACGATTAACAGGTAAAGGTAACCTGGGTCTAAGCTGGACTAGGTAGTTTCGACTAGGTGATTATGAAAACAATTCTTATAAATATTCTAACACCGTTGTCCAGAAGTGACTTGCAGGGGCCATTACCAGAAGGGTGGCCACCTTAAGACAAGTCGGAGATTCCTTGGCTGTAGTGTGTCTGGTAAGACCAGATGCCTCTGGTGTAGCTGCTGAAGAACCTCTTGGAGATTTAGGAACTGTTGGCAAGGTTGCTGAAGAGCTCGTACTGGATCATTGAGAGTAGAAGAGCTCCAGCACACGTTTTGATGGAGAAAGCTACTAGAGACACTTCTTCGGCACCATACAGTGCAGTAAAGGAGTATAGACTCATGTCATCAGCTGCGCGCAGGTATATCCTCTGCCAGCTCATCCTCATCTGGGTGGGAGGGTGGTGGGTGGTGTGACATCTACTCTATGTGGCATCGTCCACTCGTCGGAGTTTCTGCTGAGGCTGGATGCGTCAACGTTAACACTGGTAGTGCCATCCCTTGGCATGCTGTAGTACTATGTGGCCTTGGAATGCACTCTTGGCAGCTCGGCTGTCAGCTCACTCATACTTCAGGGGGTTTAGCGCGTGTGTTGACCGTCAGGTGAACAGTACAATTTGAGGGTGTCTGTAATAGCCCCCAGACTAGAGGCGTATTCTGTAGTTACTCTAGTAGATTGTACTTCAGTTCTAACACCACTGGGTGTGACAGGAAGGTTCACACTGATGAGACAAAGCAGTTTAATAAAAATGTAATGTGTCAAAATTCACCCCCCCCCCCACACACACACACACACACACACACACATCCAACATCAGGGCCACTGAAACTCATCTGGGCAAAAAAAAATTTCTTAGAGCATTGTAGAATTGTCCCCCCAAGAAAATCTGTTGGACTTTTGTTTTTCACTCTGCTCGATACTCTGGTGGCAGTGCGAAGCACCGTGTGCATCACCGGCAGGTGGCAGTGGGCTGTATAGATCCATCTCTCTCTAGCACAGCCAGGCGCTGTCTCTTAACTGATCATTGCAGGGTTGGCACTATCTTTCTCTAGCGCTGCAGCTGGCCGGTGGGTATTGACCGGATAATGGACTTCTCCCATTGTGTAGGAAATAAGTGTCGGATGGGAATCCTGTGTCGGGTGTTTCGCGACCTTCTTGCTTACATGTACCGCTGTACAATTATCAGCTGGAATCTGTGGATACTGAATACAAGTATCTTATAACAGAACTTAAACTGCGGAGAAGAAATTGCAAACACTGAATGGCATATTTAAATATCGACCCTGGGAACATATAAAAGGCCTCACTCGCAAAGAGGCATGTAGGTTGTATAGCTTCTGCCTGCCATTGCACTGAGGGCGAGGAAAATTAACCCTACCTTGCGATCATCCTATTGTGTCACATGCAGGCATTACGTGTGACAAAATTACTAAGGGAATGCCGACTCCAGGCCTTCCATTACCTGGTACAGTGGCTTCATTTTTTGATGAATACCTAATCTTGAAGGTATCCACGAATTCCTTGTTGTAGTACTTTAGCCTATCTCTATCAGTAATGACCGACTTGTGGTAAGCAATCGACAGAGAGTTTAACCTAGAACATAAGTCCCTCTTCCGGGGTCTGTCAGTTATACACACACTTCATCTTTCGATGGCCACCCATTCTGTTCTGTTCACTTCAGTGTTCAGAACGGTAGAGCCCCAACCACTAGGACACACCCCACAGAGGCGGGACAGCCAACCCCAGCTGTATCTCCCACCGGAACACCTAGCGAAGGTGCTGGCAGAGATAGCTGCGGGGGATTGGAGGCCCTACGTTTGTGGTTACACCCGGCAGTGGCAGGAAGGCAGTCTACGACCCATGACTCCAGGTGCTTGTACGGTTAGGCAGTCAGGGAACACACAGCCATTGGTGGCTTACACTCTAAAGTCGGGGATTGTCTATTGTTTGTCGCCAACAGGAAATCTGGTACACTGTCAGCCTATACCATTCCACAGCAGGCATTCCATAGCAGTTAACAAGGCAGAGTTCAGCGCTGCCAAGCAGGTCTGTACGGCAAACCTCGTTACGCCAGGAGCCGACACTCCTAGGGGCAAGCCCAAGTTGTCCGTTACGCAGCGAGACCGGCCTCGCCCATTGGAACATACGTGTTTCACTCTAACCCGGTACGGACCGGCTACGACGTGCAAACGGTAATCCGGGCCCTAGTCAGCGAAAGCGGCACCAGGCTCGGGAGAGCCAACCCGCACATCGGCAGCTGGGACAGCACAGAGTGGAACCGCCGCCATCACACAGACCACTACGTAACCTGACTTCCACCAGGTCCAGCAGAACCAAAGACTCCATACGCTCCACCTACACTACAGTAACGCCACCAACGAAGAACACCCCGCCGAGCTCTGGAAAGTCAACCTAGCCCCAGAGGGCCACTGTTGTTGTGAGGACGTTGCCAGACCTAGTGTGACAGAATACATATGTAGTAGTCAGCCTACAAAGCAGACACTAGTAACCAGTAAAAAGGGGAACTGAGTAACCCTAGTGCGCGACTTATCTAGCGCATAATAAAAGTCTCTTGCCAACTAAGGTTAAAGCAACATGCGTCAAGGACTTTTCTGGTGCCCAACGTAGGGCATCAGCGTAAATCTGTTAACCAGTAAACGTGGGACCAGATCAGTATGGCCCAAGAATAAGAGTAACTTAACCGGGACCGGTAAATCATACTTCGAGGAGTCTTGTAAACAACTCGTGGGTCTAAAGGCAACAACATGACAATCAACAACCCGATACAGCCACAGGCCAGCAACATGGCCGACGTGGTCCCAAAGAATCACAGTCAAGACACAAGCCAGAGACATAGCTAACGTGGTCCTAGAGATGGGTAAGCATACAACTTGCCAGAGTACTGAGAGCCAACGCACTGTATGAAAACAACCTCAGAAACCGAACCCAGGCCCACCAGCAAGCCCGAGGCCCAGACCTCGGAGACCATCAGGGAGCAATGCTACCCTAGATATACACGGAAAAATTGTCCGAAGCGTAGAGGAGCTGCCTCCGTAAGAACCCTGCCCTTGACGCCAATGAACTATCCCCGCAAGCAACGTTCCAAGAGTGAGCAGGCCACCCCACCAATAAGCTCCCTGGACCAAGACACCAGGTGAGGACCTAGATGGACCAGCTGCATATCAGGGCAATCTGAAACGATCCAGGCGAAGGAGGCAGAAGAACCCAACAACCCTTCCCCCAAGCAAACCACTACTACAGAACCGGGGATCAACATTATAAGCACAGCAATAAAGTTAAATGCAGATCCGGAGGAAGCTCCGACGGCAGAACTTAGGCCATCTAGCCATGCTGAGACAGGTGGGCAACTTTCACAAACGGTACCAGACGCTCACCATGATGTCAACGAGTTCACCGAATCCTCCCAGCAGCTTCAGACGTCCTCCAAAGTGATTGGTCAGGTGGAACACCGCCCCACCAGTGGCCTTCACACACCCACTGAAGGTACTAATAAACAACCCACCAACCTCCCCAAAGATGAGGAGCCCGATGCACTGCAACCGCATGCTGACGTCGTCCAAATCACATAATTAAACCCCAGTACCGTCAAGGTGGTAGGGACACACCTCTCTCCGGTAGCTCATACAGATGTAGATAGCAACCCCGTCCAGCAGCCGCCACGCCAGGAGAAGTCTTTGCCATTCAACACAAGTGCCGCCGAGGTGATAGGGCCATCCCTCCTGGCCAACAGTACAGACGTCGATGTCAACAACGTCCAGCAGCCACCCCATCAGGAGAAGCCTTTGCCATTCAACACGAGTACCGCTGAGGTGTTAGGGCTATCCCTCCCTCTGGCCAACAGTACGGATGTCAATGTCTCCAACGGCGTGCAGAAACTGCCTACCCCTCTGGTAGGAACCCGTGCAGTAGAGGTGGAGGGCCCTGCAGAGCTGCTCCCTTGCACTGCCTCATCGTCCTTGGTAGCTGTGTCCTCCCCAACGGTTGCCGCAGAAGACGATGCCCCAGCACCCCGTGCTGAGTCTCGAAGGTTGATGCCCCAGCACCCCGTGCTGAGTCTCAAAGGTTGATGCCCCCTCGTGCCGCCAAAACTGGATCAACGTTTGGCCTGTACAAAGAATCACCATGGCGACCAAAGGCATGTTTCACGTGGCCATATCCTATGCACGCTGCCCTACGGCAGAGGGGAAGACCGACGAAGAGCCAAGCACCTGACAAGTAAGTCAGTGCTCCATAACCCGAGGCTGCAAACCAGTGAAATAAAGAAACTATAAGGACGCATTATAGTCCTACATTTCCCTAAGCCTCAGTTTCCGATAGCCACAGAACAAATAATTAGTTGAGTAGTGTACCATAATTAGCCACGCTACCACTAGTTATCGACAACAGGGTAGGAGTAAACAGAACACACAGTGTATTGAGTAGCAGTTATTTGCTCTTAATTATTATCACGTGTAATTGAATGGGCACATTAAAGGCCCTTATTTAAAGACAGACAATTTAAGGTATCATTAGAGGTGGTGGAAAATAGCATTAATTTTGTCTCCTTGTAGCATTTCCAAAGTGTGTTCATAGCATTTATTAGCATTAATTTTAATATTTATGTAATAAACAGGATTTTACCATCAATACAGGTGGTAGAAAAAGGCATTCCTTTTGTTTATAGAATAAAACACACTAAAAAGAAGTCATTATTCTACTGCTCTCAAAAATTATTCTCTATAAACGGGTATGTTATCGGTAGAAAATACGCTTGAAAAATATATCTACAGTGATTCATACTATTTTTTAGTGCTGATTTTTACCGATACCAGTACAAACTGATACTTCATTGCCGATACAGCAGATATCCAATACTGATACCATGTTAGCATGAGTAATGAACTGAAAAACATTTCTACTAGCACCTAAAGTATTTTAAAAAGCTGATGGAAATCTGTGTTAAGTCTGCATCACACTAACTACTATTTGATGCGTTAAGAAAACACAAAAAAAAAAAAAAGGTAAAAAAAATTTCACATAAATTTTTCAAAATCAAAGAATAAAAAAGCAGCACTCAAAAAATACTTTAGTAATAATCTTAGGTCAGGGTAAATTAAACAATTTATATTTTAAACTTACAAAATAAAAAAATTTAAATCTACGAGGTTGTGTGCCACATTTCTCAGCATAATTCAACTTTGTTTATATTCAGAAAATTAACAATTATAAATATTTATAGTTTTTTTTAAATTCAGCACACCCTTATTTTACTGAGAGTAAAATTGAAGCACTGCCATTTGTCAGGTAGTTAATGTGCACAAGCTGTAGTTGCAGTATGCCCCTGGAAAGCTACTAATTCGGTGAACCACAACACAGACTACTGATGATTAACAGTGCCATGTCACCCCAGGCAGCAGTGGGGTGAGAGTGGCATATCACTCTCTCCCTCACTCTTTCCTCTTCCAGTAGATGATTCTCTCACAGCAGGGTAGCTTCTCCCACTGGCCCTTCCACTTCCTTGAGTTACAGGCTTACAGTTGAGCATGTCTGACTCTAAAGTCGCCACCCTATTATCCTCTGGTGTTACTCCAACCAACAACCGACCAGAATCTTGCTTTTTTCTCTACCTCCCTCCTGGCCTTACCTAACAACCACCCTCGCCCTCCCTATCCATTTCATGCGCGGTCGTTTCTGCTCCCTCTTGCTAGCACTCTCTTCCCTCTCATTTCAAGTCGACTGCCTCATTCACCCTGACAAGGTCGCCAATCCCAAAAAAATGCAGCTGTCAACATACTCACCTGCCTCCTAGCCTGCACTGCTCCCTTTATGTATCAACTATTCATCGGCCACCCTCCTTACATGGTGAAACATGCGAGATGGGAAACCCAAGTTTGCCATACATTGCCAATAAATTTTGTTGTGACAACCACTGGCTCATGGGTGAACAGTTTCTTCTGTTTCTACAAGTGTATTCTTAATATAGCTAATTCATGATAACTTCGGCCTTTTCTGAAGCCCTGCTAAATATCTACTTTGGTTACTGATTACGGATCCTTCCGCTACACGTAAACATAAACACTGCCACCTGACTTCTACTTTTATAACTGTAAAATGCATTGGTTGCTGTTTACAGCTGTTCAAAGAATGCTGTCATATATCCTATGAATGTTCACATTTTAGACCTATAAAAATATTTAGGTCAGCTTTATAACTATTTGTTACACACGATATAGCATGTTACACATAATACACATTAATATTTAGCCACGACTGTGTTTGTTACAACTGTGGCAGAAACAACAGTAGTATTTTACCTGTTGTTATTAATATGTGTTGGGTTATTTATTTAAAAGGACGGCCTTATTTGGAATAAAATTTAAAACAAAGGGACAACCAGTCCAACGAAACAACACAGTAAATTCAAGCACGCAACTCGTGCCGCTTATTTATTGCACGTAGCATCAACAAACATAAAATTTAGTGGTGAACATGCAAACATATAGGCCTACCATAACGTTTATTCTGCTAATATTTACATGCATTGGTACTTACTGGATTTAAGGTTTATTTTATTATTTATTTAAATTTAGCTGGTTGGGCTTAGTATTTTATAGGGATTGTGGCAGACATTCAAATCACAGAAACGTAAGGTCTTTACACAACTGTGTTTCAAACCCCTTAGAGCAAAGGTACAACATTGTGATAAATACAGTTCACAGTTAAAAATATTTGAAATCACGCACAAACACAGGGCCAGCCATACAGCCACCACGCAACAATGCCCACACCATTTCACACACTGCGGTTAACGAAACACAAGTAACAGTATATTTATTACAGCAGTGGAAAAATATATTTATCACAACATTGTAACTTGCCTAGGAAGTTTAAAAAACACCAGTACAAACTTGACGCTTCGTACAGAAACACGCAGTGTCATTGACATGTCGCCACATCACTGCCAGTCGTAAGGCACTGGGTTAAAGCGACACGCATCAGTATATGTATCTAATTTGTGTTGAAGAGACTGGAGTACAAACAATTCTAAGCATATGCACATTACCACAGATTTTTTTACTGTATGTACTAACCTTCTTCATGTATTCCGTGACTGGATTCTCACGCAGAAACTCAGTACTTTCGTGGTTATAAAATCGTTCCGTATCCTCCAAAAAAACATTTTCAAACGAATCTTTATACACCGATAAATTGGCACCTTTGGCGGCAGGATCCTCTTCATTTAAACCTAAAAAATAGAATTAGGAAACACTTAAATATAGGTTTACAATTTTCAAAACTAACATCACTTCCAAATACACTACCGGTCCACAATAAATCTGATTCTTTGCCACTTTGGTAGTTGTTTAAACTGGTCTGCCTATGTTCATACTCTTCATATACAAATACTTACAAACCATGTAATTTAATTAATATCCATATTATAAATATAAACATAAAATATATCCATATTCACACACACGCACACATATATATATACACACACACACATATATATACACACACACACATATATATACACACACACACACACACATATGTATATATATATATGTGTGTGTGTGTATATATATGTGCGTGTGTATGTATATGTGCGTGTGTGTATATATATATATATATATATATATATATATATATATATATATATATATATATATATATATATATATATACATATATACACACACACACACATATATATATATATATATACACACACACACGCACACAGTACCTAATTACTTCACTCTAAGTCGCCAGTGATTCTAGGCCGTACATAAATTTTTGGGGAAAATCCTGGGAAAAATTATTTGCACAAATATGAAGCCACAGACTGAACTACCACTTCAATATGAAATTTAATTTTTTTTGGAAGTTAAAATTTGTCTCCAGTAAAATTACTTTCCATCAAACAAATATACTTTACTTTGCCAAATGAGAATTTTTTTTTTTTTTTTTATAAGAAAATAGTTGCACTGTGTGCTTTTCTTCAGTGGCACATGTTCAATTTCCAATAGCTTCCCAGCTGCTGTATTTCCATTATATTTTGCAAAATAATTACATTTGTTTTAAAGAAACATAATAATAAACATGTTTTTCTGTCACTATAAATAAAGGATTATGTTTTAGTCCCATGAAAACCATTAGTTGTGACGTTATACCAAGCCGCTGATACAAAACTACTGTTTGTCTACTTTGAATAGTTTGACGAGTGCCATATGAATTAGCTAGTTGTTCTGAATTTTCCCTATAGTTAGGTTATTCTTGCATTTGTGAAATGTGAATTTGGGGTAAACATCTCTTAAGACTGCTATCTATTGCTGATTTATTCTGTGGCAAAAGAAGATTTATATTAATGGGTGAAAATGCGTACGAGCCAGGCCATGCGAGTCCAGAGATGCACAATCCTGAAAGTAATAGTGATTAGTGTACTTGTATATAGCATGGATGCATACATGAAAGATAAATATTACATAATGGTTTGTATAGTGATATGTTATTTTACAGTGTAAGTTGGTTTACAAACAATTGCAGTGTGTTTAATATTTGAAAGTGCTGTAACACCCTTAAATTGTATGTCATTTGCTAACATGATTAACATGTATTAATTAATATATTTTTCACACTTTCTGGTTTTGCATAATATTCCATGTAAGAACTTATGTTAAATTTGGCTACATATGTCACTAATGTAATTTCATTTTATTTTTGTAACACATTTGCTTTTTTGTATTTTCATACACAGGAGTTTTTTTACTGTAGTTGTACGGTGGCAATAAATAATTTCATATAGTTTGCATTTAGGTGTTTTTTATATGTACCTAATTTAATTGTAATTTTTTCGGTTTCCTGTTGTAAATGGTTACGATTTTATTTTATTTTTGTATCTGTTTTGAGACCAGTTACTCTAGGATTTTTAAGCAGGTAGGCCATTAAAGTGGCTTGTGAAAGGGGTTTAAATTATTTCAGCTTACCATTGGGCCACGGGTTTAAACCCTGGCTTGTGATTCGCTGGAATGACAGGCTCCTTAAACTAGCTTCAGTGAGTCGAGCTTATTGCTCTCTCTTCCATCAGCAGCCATACTGAGCAGACACAGCTAGGATCCTCACCTGTATGTAGGCGAAGCGCAGGGTTTTAACAAACTTTAACACAAACTTAAAACTGAACTGTGTCCCACATGTATGGTATTTGTGCCTAGGGTTTGAATTAAAGACGACCCCGAATTGCAGACGACCTGTAATTTTTTCTCTTCCTTTTCTGTTAAAAACCTTGTCTTACTTTCGGGTAAATATGGTAGATAATGTTAAGAGTGAGACCGTCAACAAGTTGTTTTCAAGTTAAGATTTCATTCGTGGAAGAACCCAGCCAACTAGTCTAATCACATGGTGATGCAGCTTTGCTGATGCTGCAAATTTGTACACCCCCCCCCCCCCCTCAAGTAGCAAAAATTGCGGGGTTAGGAAGCTACATGTGTCGGGTGTCCCACCAGCCTACATTTCTTATGTGTGCCATTGACAAAAACCAGCATATCGCTGATGGATATTACAAGGGAATCATACATAAAAACAAGAAAAATTATTTAAAACAATGGCACGTCAAAACGAGGGTAGTTAAAGAAGTAATAATTGAAATATGTGCAAGCCTTACTTGCGGAAAGCAGGGAAATGCCACTACTATCCTGGAGCTTGCTACAGTTGAGTTAAGAAAGAAAAGGAAAATCTTTCCAGGGAACCTTAGTGTCTGTCCGCAAGCTAAATAGTTACGTGCGATAGATTGTGAGGTGGGTAACCACAAGCCCTTCAACACCTGGGTTGGCCAGTTAATGAATAACAAAGCGAATACACCACATGCATGACTATCGCTGCAAATTGTGCACACATTGGTCACTTAATACATAGACACTGAATAAAATATAAGTTAAAAATATCTTGCACCTAGTTTTGAGAGCTTTGGAGCTCAGAGTCTTTGGGTTTGGTACTGAGTTGGTGCACAAGATATTGCAAACAAAAGCACACAAAATATAAGCATACAAAGCATAACACAAAAATACCCTCCTACAAAACGGCATTCTTCTTGTGCGTGATCTTCACATACACACTTGAAACATGTATTGAGATATATAATTGTAACTTAATCATTACCACTGTGGTGGGCGTCTTTACGTCATTCACTTATGGTAGCCATTACTGTTACTGTGGTGAGCGTCTATTTGTAATGCTATCTACTTAAGTGGGCTGTTGGCTACTGAAAACTATAGAACCTAAACGTGTAAAATGTCTATATTTCACAGTGGTAAAAAAAATTACTGACGTACAGCTTTTTATGGCTGTATTAAAAAGCACATAGTCGAGTGACTAATTATGGGTGCATTTACCTCGTTGGTTCTTTATACTTGTATTTATACTAGATACTTTTTAATTCAGCCTAAATGTGATTATTCTACTTACATCAATGTCTTTGGCTTGCGGCTAAATTAAACGTGGTGCACATGACCGGTCTATAACGAGTCCTTTTGAAACATGCGCGTAATAGTGTTTTACGGCTACTGCACTGTCTATAATATTCACGCACTTACTAGCGATCTTCGGTCTCACTTTCCACGGGCCTCCCCCTCGGACGAAGGGCAGTGTGCAGAGGATACGGCCAAATGTACTTGGTTGTGGGCCTCCATGGCAATTCCCGGTACCGGCCAGGCGTATGGACGGCCTTGGCGGTACGTGGGGGCATCAGGCATCATGGAGCAGCCTGAGGCATCGTGGCGTTTGCTTATGTCGCAACAAATTGGGAAGTCACTCGTTCAAGGGACGTTGAGGCAGTGCGGGGGAGTGACAAGACCTCCATCCTGACTGCACGGGTTCCTACCCGTAGGGCAGGATGTTTCTCTGACGGGGCAGGGCGAGGGAGAAATATCTCAACCCCGTCAGCTCGTCGTTGTACCAGGCCGTGGGCAGCATCAACAGTCATGGTGGCCAGGTCTTGGGGCGAGGCAGTGGAAGGGAGATTCACCTCGACCTCCACCGCAGGTGACGTGCCTTTTGAGAGGTAGTGAGTGGCATCGACGTTCTCGATGAAAGCGGCTTCTCGCATAGCAAGATGGCGGGGCAGAGCACTTCCAATTTGGCAGCTCGACGTCCGGGTCTGCGGGTATTCCAGCATCGCAGGACCTAGGGACAGAGCACATCTGTTGCAGCTCGACGCCCCGGGTGGCGGTTGTTCCTGCGTAGTAGGTTATAGGCATGGAGCACTCTCGTCGGAGCTCAGCATCCTAGGTGGCAGAGTTTCCTGTGTGACACGTGGTTGGTACGGAGCACTCTTGTCCAAACTCGACGTCAAGGGAGTTACTGCATCGCAGGTTCCTGGGGCGGAGCACTCTTCCCTGAGCTCGACGTCCTTGTAGGTGGATTGTCCAGCATGGCAGGTTGTTGTTGGGACGGAGCACGCTTCTCCGAAATCGATGTCCAGATTAGCGGGAGTTCCTGAGTTGCAGGTTCTGGAGGCGGAGCACTTCCGGCTTAGCAGGTCGACGTCCCGGATGGCGGCTCTTCCTGCATTGCAGGTGGTTGGGGCAGAGCACTCTCGTCGTAGATCGACTTCCCGATTTCCGGTGGTCTAGTGACATTTCGTACTTCATCATCGGAACCAGAGGTCGACTTCGTCGAAGTTGGAATGGCCTCGACTTCTGACTTCGTAATTGTACTAGGTGGAGAAGTACGCGCTTCAGTGATTCCTACCCCTCTTATCAAAGGTGCTTCCGATTGCTCGATAATGTGGCTTGATCGATGCGGTGTTTGATGGGGTTCTCTGTCACGTGAACTCCGCCAGGATAATTCAGAGCAGATAGATTTTGTTTTGGCTGCTATCTTCTCGACGTGGCTGCGTCACGTCGAGGCCATTGATCTGATGGAGAATGCACCTTGGCATTGTTCTACATCTGGTTTCCATGGCGCGATGTAACTAGCAGCCCTGTCAATAATGATGGGTGTCGGCTCGGGTCTGTATCCGAGATACTATTTTGGGTGGGGGGTTCGTCTTAATCCCCTGATTGGCCAGTTGTGTCTCCTTCGGCTTCATCATCCCCAAGTGCCGGCATGTCCCCTGGGTATGGTCTTATCTGGCTACGGGTGGCCTTTCGGATCCGTCCGTGTATACCTTTGGCCCAGTAGACCTACGATGCAGTACGGTCCATATCATTTGTGGGCAAGTCCAGAGATGAATTGGTTGCTGACTTTGCTAAGAGGGTGACTTTGCAGGACAGCTTCCCCTAAGTTAAATTTTCTTACACCTGTTTTCGGTTGGGGGTATTTCTTTAAAATGTAGGCTTTCTGGGTATGCGTGGTCCGGGCCAGAGCTGCTAGCCGGATGTCCTAAGGTTGAGGCATATCAGTAGGCTCGCTTTCCTACTGCCAGTCGCCTGGTTGGCGTAATGGTTGTCCCAGGAGTAGGACGCTCAGACTGGTGTCGATGGCCGTTTGTACGGCGTCGAAGGGCAAACAGTATGGTCGGGATGTGCTTATCCCAATGCTTGTGATCATTACCCACACTGATACGGAGGCACTTCTTTACCTCCTGGTTCCTCCGTTCAGTGGGTTTGGCTTGGGAATGGAGGGAGGGGTAGTCCAGGTTTCTACCCCCACCCACCACTCTTGACAGGCAGTTTGCCATTGATGGCTCGTAAACTGTGTGCCATTGTCTGTCAGTATGGCCTTAGGATAACCCCATTGTGCAAAAAACTCAGTCTCCATTTTCCCCACAATTGGGGTGGTTTCTTGGCTGGGTAGAGGAAATGCCTCTACCCATCTCGAAAATTGATCTGTTACCACGAGCAGATAGCAGTTTCCTTTCGTGCTACCCGGATACGGGCCCATTAGAACGGCGGTGATGTGGGTCCAGGCCATCTTGGGTATCCGTGGTTTTGCGGTGGGAGAGGGAACCAGGTATGCTTTGCTGCGGCAGCACGTGACGCAGTTGCTGACATACTGCCGGACATCGCGGCTTATCCCGTCC
The DNA here is from genome assembly GCA_029891345.1 of Dryococelus australis. Classification (NCBI taxonomy): domain Eukaryota; kingdom Metazoa; phylum Arthropoda; class Insecta; order Phasmatodea; family Phasmatidae; genus Dryococelus; species Dryococelus australis. The sequence continues at coordinate 184,959,529 of CM056997.1, read as the reverse complement.
CAATTGTTATGGGTTTTAATTTCCAGCATGGTTTCTCTAGTACCCGGTAGACCAGCTTGGGGATGATCGTGAAGGTGCTGGCATATATCAGCGCGTAGTTGCAGTGGAACCCAAATCTTCCAATACGAATTGGGCTGTCCGCTACTCATCCACATGACGTCATACCATAGTTCATATCGCTGGGGCTGTTCCCGTAGTAGGCGTCCAATGTCGGGGTCCTCGTGCTGGTTCCAGGTTATTTGCAGTTGGAGAAGCCAGATTTGATGTTGCGGACATCTTTCGACCTGGGGGGGGGGGGGGGATATTTTCTCCTCCTTTTCCTCCAATGTCGGGGAACAAGACAGGGCATCTGGCAGCTTGTTCATCTTATCTGGGCAATGCTGGAATTCAAAGTCAAACTCAGTAAGAAACATGTTCCACCGGCCGAGCTTGGCTTCCGAATTACAGGACTTATGTAGCCATTGGAGGGCTTTAGAGTCTGTCCGTAGAATGAAGTGTTGCCCTTCGAGATAATACCTGTATTTCTTCACAGCCCAGATAACGGCCAGAGACACTCCTGCTCACTGATGTGGTAGCGCTGCTCAGTCTCATTTAAGCGAGTTGATGCATACGCTATCACATGTGGCTGTCCTCCTACGTCTTGCTGGTATAATACTGCGGACAGGCTGTTTTGACACGCGTCCGTTTGCAGTATTAAGGGTTTGTCTCCTTGCAGCCGAAGTAGTTGGTGAATATTCTTAAAGCTGTTCAAGTCGGAAAATGCTCGTTGTTGTTCCACGCCCCGTTGCCAACGGGTGTCTATCTCGAGGAGTGGATGTAGCGGCGCCATATATTCCGCAATATTTGGAACAAAGTCTCGTAGCCAATTACCCAGACCCAGGTATCATTGTAGTTGTTGCTTATTTGTAGGTTCTTCCGCTTCTTCAATTGCTCATTTTGAGCTGTGTTGCAGGAAGTTTCCCTCGGGTGATATGACGTGTCCCAGATAATCTATTGATAACTTGCTGAAGACACTTTACGGCAACTTGCAAGTCATTCCGTGTAATTCAAGTCTTTCCAACACTCTTTGCAGATGGCCTAGATGTTCCTTCCAACTCTTAGAATATATTATTACATCGTCGAGATAGGCAAAACAGAACTCGCCGATGCATCCGATGTATTACTTTAGCAGACATTAATCGTTGCAATGTTGCGGAGGCGTTTTTCAAGCCGAATGGCATGACTCGAAATTAAAGGGTTTTGCCCTCGAGTGTCATAAAGGCTGTATGTTTCCGACTGTCCGAGTGGGCCGCAACCTGCCAGTATTCAGACTCCATGTCGAGAGTACTGGATATTTTTGCATCGCCAATATTTCGTAATGTATAAGAAAGTCTACAGCTGGGAGAGCGATCGAGTGGGTGACTTCATTTAGCAATTCGTAATTTACCCAAAATCGCAATTTCCCGTCTTTCTTAGGTACAAGGATCATGTGTGAGTTATATGGTGAATTCGATGACTCCACAATCCCCTGGTCCTTCATGTCGTTGACCTGCTCCATGATGAGGTCACTGCAGTGGGCTGACACTCAGTATAGACGGTTGCAGACTGGTACGTCAGTTATAAGCCATATTTCATGTTGTATGGAACGTATGTGTCGAAGCAGTACTCCTTGTCCAAATGCTCTGGCATGCTCATCTAGTACGGCTTTTAATTGGTAGAATTCGGGTTCTTCGAGTTCGCGGTTGATGCTCATTGGGTCAATGGACATTGGCGGGATGTCATCTGGGTTTTGATCCCAGTTTACAGTGATCTGGTGGGTTTCTCCCAGATAGGCTCCAAGTTGTCCGTGATCTAGAATGCATTGATTGCAGATAAGCCACGGGCACCCTAGTATTACTAATTTGGACATGGCTGGTGACACAACAAATTCTGTCGGTGTAGCGAGACTTTGAATTTTTATGTTCAGGGTAATTCTGCCTGTTACGCGCAATTCTTACTGTTTTGGTTTGCGGTCTTATTTTGGCGAGCTAGTTTGATGTTAAGAGATTACTTCTGATAAAATTTCCTGTGGCTACCGAGTCAAGTAAGGCAATTACCCTGTCATTTACCTCCACTTCTATGTATGGGGGGTATGGGAATCGGTACTCACTTAGTCCCTGGAGGATGGACCCTTGTAAGCCCGGGGCTGTGACCTGCTTCGTACCTTGGAGTCGACGTTTTCCCGGCTTGGTCTCGGGAGTTGGTTTTCCAGCTGGGCTTGTTAGGATATTTGAAGGCGTTTTGTCAACTCGGTTTGGTGTAACGGATGCCCCCTCTGGTTTCCGAGGGCAGACCTTGTTCTGGTGGTTCTCCAGACAGAACCAGCATTTGGGTACGAATGCCATGCGAGGAGTTGAGGTTGGTGCGCCTTTAATGGATGTAACCGGTGGTTCTCATACCTCAGGGACCTACCTTGGCTGATAATGGTTTTTCGAGTCTTGCCTGTGCTGCAAAGTTTTGCTCTGTTTATCGGGCTCGATCAACTAATTCATCCAAGGTAGTGTGTCTAGCCTGCAGGAGTACGTTCCTGAGGTTCGGCAGTAACATCCGACCGATGGAACGAACTGCGGTAGGTTCTTCGATTCCGGGGAACACACGTCGAAACATCTGTTCCTTTCTTCGTATCAACATTTCTGTTTCTTCGTCGAGTACCTAAGTCTGGTTACAAAACTGCATCGTTATACTAGCCAACATCTCCTCGTCAGTGAATTCCGCCGCTATCTGGTTACTGAACTGCTTCCAGTCCGTTAAGAATTCTCTGTATCTTTTCCACCATGTGAGGATGAGAATCTCAAATGTAATTGGGTCCTGTCGACACATTGTTTCGGTGGCAGATCCATTTCCTTGAATTCTTTTTCGTATTCCTGCGTGAATGCTACCGGGTCTTCGTGTGGTCGACCAGCAAAGTCGGTAATCTGAATGTCGTCGTCTCTAGTGGTTGCTGGATGACCACATGCCGTTCCGGGTTGGATATAAATCTGGGAAGGCTTGGATCTGCAGGAGTGAGAGATGTGTTTTCGTCGGCATCCCGGGCATAGACACGCGTTCGTCGGGCCACCCTATACATACGTGATGAAAGGGAAGGGTACGTCAAATTCGCAATTGCGATAAATGCACAATAGATGCAACATTTTTTTTTTTCGCTAAATATTTGCAAAATTTTATGAAAGTTCATGAACGGGGAAAAACATCTGAAATAACTATATTTTTGAGTAACAACCTCTGTTTACGTTTCCTTGACGTTTTATCACTACCAATACTGTTTATCAAATAAGATATCAGAAATTTGGTAAGTAAACTGTCTGCTTTAACAGCAAAAGTCAGGTCCGTGTATGTATTTTGCTCCTGCATTTTTAAATAAACTCTAGCGGCAGGATGCAGCAGTCACTACAGGGCCGCCCTCCAGCTGGCCAAACTCCCACTCCTCTGCTGCAGTCCACATTCCACACTTAGCCCACCTCCTCCCACCCCTGGACAGCACACACACTGTTCCCTTCCTACTGCCAGGTCACACAGGTCACACCCATACTCCTCTTCTGCCATCCAATATCCACCCTTGTAGCCACGTCCATACACCCCTCTTCTCCCTTCTTGCTTAAGTCTTCCATCTAGCCATGACAACACTATTCATCTCCCATCCTCTCCCTTTCACTCTTTCTTTCTTTCTTCCTCCCTGCCAAGGCCTTCATTCTCACCCCTCTTGCTCCTAAAACACCCTACACCCTGTGGCTGGCATCCATCACAACAAGCAGGCCCTTTTTCTTTGTCCTACTCTCTTTCCCTCTTCCCCCCACCAATAGATTTGGTGTGGCACTAGCTGTCTCATCTTTTCACTACTTCTTCCTCTTTCCTCCCCCTTCAAAACCCATACACAGGCTGTGAAAACTCTGTTAAACACGTGGTGCACATTCAAGACGTGTTATATTATTGCACTAGTGAAAAGTTATAATTTGTTCTTATTTTATTTTACTTCCTTAAAAACTAAGTTAAACATTAAAATGTACTGTATTTTGAAAAATTTCTAAACGTGTTTTGAGGGTAATATTTTTTTTAATGCCAATATCTCATTAGTAAGCTGTCACCCCCTTTTTGTAGTTTTTTTTGTAAAAATGTGCGGCCTGTACATGCCGAAATCTATTTAAATAGTCGATGTAGATATAAAAATAATTTTAGTGAAAAGGCACTACTAAAGTGTCGACACTTAACAATGATAACACGAAAAAAAGTTTTTAAATGCTATATTCCCAGTTTTTTATATATGCTATAACACGCTATAGACCACACAATAAATGCTATAAAAATGCTAAAAACCACAAAATAAATGCTATAAAATGTGTTCATAAATGCTCTTTTAACGTACCTCTAATGATAGGGATCACTGCATGTCGTGCATCTGATGCAGTTTATGCCTCAGCCGTTGCAAAAACTAGTGGGTTGTTGATGGCAAGCGGTACAGCGGTACTCTAATCTGGCTGTATCCTGGGCCTCTTCAAGCCAGCCAAGACAGGCATAATGAAAGAGTGTAGTGCAGTAGGTGCATTCTATTCTTAGTACGCCATTGCCTGGACAGTCGGCATTCCTACACTGTAAATCAGGTAAGTCATGCTCGTCGTTGAGTTTTTCGCCTGTGGTGGCATTGACTTCGGAGTCTGACATGGTAGTGGTTAAAGGTGCCACAGGGTGTTTTGAGGACTCCCCAAAGCCTGCTTGACTGATCGTTTTGACCCTTAGTTCTCGGGGGTATGGTTGGTCTAGTTTGTGCTGTTTACTGCGCACAGCTATTCGTCTGACGCCCCACGTTGGGTGCCAGAAAATCTCTTGATGTGTGCCCGGTTAGACTGACGGACACAAGATTGAGGATTTTGCCTGCTAGACTAAAAAGGGGTGGTTTAGTTTCGATAGATGGCGAGTGGCGAGGGGTTTTTTGTTTAGTACTTATTTACTCCTGCTTCTTGGGTGCCGTGGTCATGGTGGGTTTTACCCAGACATAGCGAGCTTGGCCCACGCAGAACCAGCAATTCAAAAGGTAGGCTTCGTTGGTCCAGAAGTGGATGTTGTTCCAGCCGAATCTTACTTCGGAACCGGTCAACAAACCTTTTACCACAGGGTGACACGAGGGGTCAAAACGTAGACAAGAAGATACGTATAAAACAGTGACCGCAGCAGTCGACACTGACTAGTGCCTGAATTGGGCGGGGTGGTCCCATTCCGCCTCCCTTTCCGATATAGGTTGAGGAAGTGGACTCAACTGTCTGGCGGCAAGGAATGCTGCGTTTCGTTCCCTACGTTTTCGGCAATGCCTATGGCTGTTAGACATCGAGTCTCTGCTCACAGTTTACTGGGTAAACCCTGACGCAAACAAAATATACATAATGTACACTGAAGTTAGGTTTCGGCTTGCTGACCCCACTCTGTAAAGTCTCCACTGATTCCCCACGCTATGCGGCTTGATCAGAGATGGGGAGCTATTTGGGTCAATGCCACCACTGGATGTGCGTCCACACAGGAATGGGCGGCAGGTCTCAAGCTACAATATATCCCAGCACTAACAATGATCTTGGATAAGGCAATACCTCGACACTGTCACTCCCCCCTGGGTGAAGGTGTTACTAGTGGTTGTTGCTCCTCTGTTCCTCTCCTCCAGCACTGACAGTGCTCTGATAGGCGGAAAGCAACAGATGGCCATCTAATGGGTGTGTGAGAAAATATGACAGACCATTGAAGGGCGCCCGTAGTTTGAGCTATCGGTTATTATAAAATACCCAGTTCTTGTTAAGGGTGTACGTAGCAAACTGTATCTAGCAGACAAACAGAGAGATACTCAAAGAAATAAAAGTTGAAAGGTAGGAAACAAAAGTATGTTTATTGAAGTCTCAATAAACATGCAACACGCGCTACCTCCTACCAGGCTATTGAGTGCTGAAGGTTACTACACTGGCCAGGTGTAGGCAACCTGGTTCTAATGGAAAACTGGAGAAAATTAGCTAAACGAAAAAATATATAATACTTCTAAACTGTTCTAATAAAGGTGTCTCGAGGAGAAAAAGTGAATTTAAAATGGGTTGGTAAGCGTGTTCGCTGGGTGTCAGGTTGACATTGTCGATGGTGAAGTAGCCACAGGGGGCGTACTCAAAGATTCAAAGTCCTCTGAAGGCCCCAGCACTGAGTAGTGCTCTAGGATTTTGCGAGAGATGGAACAAGAATGACTGACTGAGCCCGCCAGCATCCTGACTTATACAGGCGAAGTTTGCAGGCTGCCGGCGCAGACTGCTGGGTGGGCGTGACGTCCTTCTGCCCTGGTTGGCATGGGAGTCAAAAAACACTGGTCAGCATTTCTGCTTCATGCCTCGTCGGTAGTGCTTAGCCTTGCCCGAGGTCCGGGCAGCTTGTAGGCTCTCAGCGCAGGGAAGGGAGCGAGGGGATGGAGTGACTGCTGGGTTGCATAACTTTCACACGAAGAGAATTTATTTATAAGTGTTCTTGTTGCCTGTACAGTAGGCAATGTGTCACATCTGTAGCACTGGAAGTAGGTACCTTGGCGATGAATCGTAATTGTAGTTGATTAGATGTAAAAGCAGCACATGTCAAAATACTTACTCTAAAACGGACCCAAGAGTTCTTTGTTACAGTACACTAGTGTATCTACCACCAGTATTTGACCACCAAGTGGCAAGCAAACAACAGAGTGTTTAACCTAAAGTAGGACATCAGTCCCCCTTCAGGGGTCTGTCAGTTATACACACAACTATCTTTTAACGGCCACTCATTCTGTTCATCTCGGTGTTCAGTACTGTAGAGCCTCCACCACTAGGACACACCTCATAGAGATGGAACAGCCAACCAAGTTGTATCGCTGACCGAAGTGTCTAGCTAAGGTACTAGCAGAGATAGCTGCTTGGGATAGGAGGCCCTACGTCAGTGATCACACCCGGCAGTGGCAGGTAGGCGGTCTACAACCCACGAATCCAGGTGCTTGCACTGTTAGGCAGTCAGGGAAAGCACCGCCAGCCATTATCGGCTTACACACCATGTCAGGGATTGTCAATTGCTTGTCCCCTACCGGAAATCTGGTACATTATCAGCCTATGACATTCAACGGCAAGCACGGAGCTCAAAGAGCAATTAAGAAGGCAGAGTTCAGTGCTGCCAAGCAGGTCTGTACGGCAAACCTAGTAACGCCAGGAGTCGACACTATTAGGGAGCAGGGCCAAACCACCCTTCAAGCGGCGATACCGGTATCTCCCATCGGTACCTACGCATTACACTCCAACCCAATGCGAACTGGCTACGAGGTACATCTGGCGGTCTGGGCCATAGTCAGCGGGAGTGACGCCAGGCTCGGGAGGGCCAACCCACACATCGGCAGCTGGGCCAACACGGAGTGGAACCACCGCTAATACGCAGACCACTACCGAAACCTGACCTCCACCACGTCCACTGGAAATAAGGACTCCACACGCTTCACCTGCTGCACTGCAACGCCACCAACTAAGAACACACCGCTGAGCTCTCATAAGTTGTTTTAAGACACGTTGCCAAACCTAGCGTATCTGATAACATACCTAGTAGACAGACTACAAGGCATACACTAGTATCCAGTAGGAAAGGTAACTGAGCTTCCCTAGCAGGTCTCTTGTCAATGGAAGTTTAAGGCACAGGAGTCAAACGAAATATGCCAAATGCCTCACTCCTAAAGGCATGTGTAAGCTTTCTATTCTGCTGTGGCCGCCTGTTGCAAAGAATAATACAACCTCTACCCATGGCCTTCCTATGTGTCGCACAGCAGGAAAACTTACGTGTAATAGAAAACTAAGAGGTTTAGTAACACTGAGAACTTCCACTATCTAGGCCCAATGGCAAAGTTTTGCAAAAACGTGTGTGATGGCAAGTGAAGTTATATACAACAAAACTTGTAAACTGCCGTACAAATTGACGCGTGCCGCTTATACTACTAATTAGGGCTGATCTGTTCTCACATTTTTAGTTCGGGTTGGTTCAGTTCGGTTTTTGGTTAAAAATGTCAGTTCTCGGTTCGGGTCAGTCATGGCTACACATTTTTGAGTGCAAAAAGATCATAAAATTTACAACAGTTTTTAAATTTTGAATTGCAAAAATTTGATTTATGTAACCATATTATATATTTCGCTGCCCACTAAAATTGATATCTCTCTGCTAAATGATTTAAATTCTGCCAAATTTGGCAGAAATTCATCTGAAAGAACTAATCATGTTGCTAGCAATGCAAGCGGTATAAAGGTGGGTTTACGATTAAAGACTGGGGAATTAAGGATTGTACTTAATGACTCAATAAGCACACTTAAAATGACTACAAGAAGATTGCAGTTTAGATTAAATTAGCAACTGTTAAGTCCAGCCATTCAAAATCGTAGGAGACGAGAGCTACCGAAATAACTTGGAAAAATGAACCATTTAAATATATTTAATTATTTGTGGTTACTGCTTGCGCAATCCTTTAAAAAACTCGTGAAATCTTGCAGGAAGGGGACCTGATGCCAACAATAGGCATTTACATCAATAAATCTGAAAAGGTTCATTAAAGTGAATTCAATAACCTATTCCACGAAAGAAAGCATGACCATGAACTATTCTTTAAATTGAGAAGATACTGTCTCTCGATTAAAATAATTACATTCATACAATTTCACAATGCGACGTGACCTAAATACAAGTTGTAAATACAGTTTCCCGCCAACAACAACTGTCGCTGTGCTCCGATTGGTTACTTTGTTTTGACTTGTACTTAAGATATAAAATACAACGATCTCTTAAGTTACGCCAAGAACGCATACGTCCCGTCAAGACCCGCACACAACAATCCTAAACTAATACACTTGAACACATTGGTTCACATCTTAAGCACACGGCACACCTATTCTGGTACGTCAATGGTAAACCCACCTTAAGACATCGCTAAATAAATGTCCGCCAGAAGCAAAAACAACAGAAACGTTCTTTATTATTATTATTTTAACTACACTCTTGCAGGCAATGAAACACGGCCTCACACAATAGCAAGGCAATGGCTGGTTTATAATCAAGCTGTTAAAAAAAATTTTGGGTTCAACATAAATTGATTTGTGTTGCCTAAGAAATTGACAAAGCGGTCAGTAAGCAGAGAAACATAATAAGAAAAAACGATCCTGTACGGTATTGTGTCTGTGCAATGAACAAAACTTACCCTTTCACTGAAAGGGAAAACTGCATGAGCAAATGTGGCAGCACTCCATCATATTTATTTGCAAAATATTTTAGAGAACTGTTTACATACATCTTATGTTGATGTACTTCTTCTTTTAAACACACTATCTACCAAAAATTAATTGGGCACACGTGAAGATAGGTAATTCAGTACGTCGGTTGACTTGTGTTTCACTGCCTTCACCGTAGGACCGCTGGTGTTTGTCCATGATAGCATGAACACAGAGGCCTATTGTAGCATTCTGGAGAATTATTTGCTCCCAACATTGTGGTGTTTTTAAGAATGAACCAGTGTTACTTCCAGAATGACAATGCCAGGTGCCATGTTTCAAGGGCTACTATGCAGTGGTACGCCGACAACAATTTTCGCCGATTGGACTGGCCTGCCCAGAGCCCTGACTTCAACCCTATAGAACATTTTGGGACGAATTGGATTGCCGGGTGAGGGCTCGTCAGGCGCTGCCAAAATCCATTGCTCAACTCATGGAATGGTTGCAAGAGGAATGGCGATGAATCCCCATGGATGTCCTACACACACTCGTAGAAAACATGCCAGACAGGGTGGTTGCTGTTATAGCTGTAAGAGGTGGCCCTACGAGATTCTAACGGGGTGACAATCACCGAGCAAATATTGTGGACAGGTACCCAATTACTTTTTGGTAGATAGTGTATGAAATTATGATTAAAGTAATTCACGTTACTAACGTCTGTGTACACAATTTGAATATGTAACCACGTTTAACAGACTGAAATAAAATCGGACACAATAAAAGATAAAACCGTAATCCTGTATTGGCAATGCATGATTTATTGGGAAACCATAACCTCTTTATCCCAGGGAACTGTTTAGGATGATTTTAATGCTATAACACGAAAGTAGTATTATTGTAAATATAATGCCACAGATACGCTACATACCGTAATATAAGTGGAAATGTCATTATTTGGTAAATTGTTAAGTAAACTCTCGGTTCAACGAACTATTTGGGGGATGAATAATCCGGTAAACCAGAATGCCCAGTAAATTGCATAGTACCAAGATAATGTAAAGCTACGCGTTTTATAGTGGAGTGTATACAATGTATATTTGTGTGGAACACTTAGTCAATGACGTGGAGACAAAAAAATTATGGGAATGGTCTTTCTCCTGTTTCCCACCCGTAACATGTCAAAGCCATTTCGGTGGTGCCCCATGTTATTTTTGTTGTCTTCCTCAAGTGTAAATGATTATCTGGGAACAGTCCCCATCTCCTTGCTCGGAGTGTGACAGGCGTCACTGCAGTTAAATGTTTGGAACAACAAGTCTGGCTAGCCGGCGGTCAGGTCGCTGTTTCACTGTGAGGAATACTGATACATGCAGTAATAAACTTACAAGGAGTCTGGAGGGGAAAGGGGTTGGAGTGATTTTCTAATCAAGCTAGTTTTTTTATGAGTTGGGGTGACGTCAGCTCTACTACACATAAAAAGGCTGGAAGTGGGACACTTTAAATATGCTAATATTTTCTTTTGTCTAGCACTCTTGTTTTCCTTTTGGTTTGACATCATATTTCAAAATATAATTCTTCAGTTTATCTTTTGCTTTACAAATATCCGACACTGTTTACCATGCCATACACACATCCTGGCCACTGAAATACCTGCTTCTAGTTTTTCGGTAAGTTCTAGTTTCTGTTTAACTGTCAAATTCACATGCTTTCTTTTTTGTTCTGTGGCAGAAGCCATTTCTGCAAAAAAAAAAAAAAAACATGCACGGTGTCACCATACACCACACCCAACACATCAGCCTAAATATTGCTTTCACTCCCTTTGCAGTGTACAGCTGTCAACTCGCATGCATTTGCTATTCACCAAAGAACAATAACCACGTAGGTCCTGGACTGGACATGTCTTCCTGTCAACTCGGGCATATACACACCAAAAAACAATAACTATGTAGTTCCTAAGCCCGACACATCGTTCTGTCAACTCACGTGCTTACACACCAAAGAACAATAATAGTCACTGCCCCTGCGTACATATATTTTAATGGGCACACTGCATAACATTCGCCCAGAGAAGTTGGTAACTATGGATGTAATATAGTTCCATATCTTAACGTCAAATAAAAAGTGCTAGGTAACCACTGTGATACGTAACTTAAAATTATTTTTTCGCTTTCTATTTTTTTTAATGCATCGAAGTGTAAAAATGAGCAGATTTGTAAAGTATTTACTTTCTTAATAATTTCACAGTTTCATTTGACAGACGCATTAATAAAATGATGAAGCCCACTGCAATGTTAACTTTTCAAAGGCGAAAAATATGCAACGTGTATATAAGTAGATCTTAAGCAGGGCTTTCAAAAGGGCTCATTTTATCATGCACAGCCTATACTCTCGTGCACATACACACCCAAGAACAACCACCATGTAGATCCCGCACTGCATGTAGTAAGTAGACACAGTGGTGAAAATAATTTCACTCAAGATTTTTTCTGTTAAAACCCAAGTCTGCTGAATGGAGGACCGGTAAAACGAGCGTTTACGTAATTTGTTAGTGTAAACTTCGGTGCAAGAAAAACCCGACTGGTCAGTTTGTTTTTTGAGAATTCGGGTCAGTTTCGGTTTCTGTAAAAATGACCGAACTGGAAATTCGGTTAACCGATCAGTCCTACCACTAATAAATTACGATTATGACTCATCGCTCTTTAAATGAAGTATACCCTTACTTCAACCTACGTAAGAGTTGTTACTGCAAACCAATACACAGTGTTGTGGGCCACTTAAATCTGCTGGGTGGCCGAACACGTGGCTACAAAGTTACGCAACCAGCGAGCACGCCGCTTCCCCCCCTCCCTGCAGTTATCTGCATGTGCACGGATTAAACAAGTTACAAAATTTGAACTTTATTTTGGCTTAGTGTCGGCAGTCCGACGCAACTTTTAAGACTTTTGGCTGTTATTTCTTCCGGCAATTATGGCATACAGCTTTGAACATTTAAAGAAAAATAGAAAACAAAAACAAAAAAAAGTGAAAATGTAACTACAAATTAATTGCAATTGTGTTTAGTACTGGCTTTTTGCCAACGTAACTTTTAAGAAAATTTAAATTAAAATTTAATTTCATTTGATGGGGATCGCGTTAATTTCTAGAAAATCATGACATTATAATAGAAACTAACATATTATTATTATAAGGAAGCTATTCAACAAGATTTTTTTTATTTATGAAGATGTTTTATCTAACAGATATTATTATTGTTTGAGATAATAAAGTGTGTCACTACGACATCTTGTTATTTATTTAATTGAATTCAGTAAATAATTTCTTTGATCCCCTTATAGCACTTATCTGAAATTTTTGAAGAACCACTTTTCTATGCAGACAAATCTATCCAATGTAAAAGCAAGTGTAAGTTTGCCGAACTGGGCCAGTGTTCGGCCCTGTGTCATATCTACTAACCTTTGGTAAGCCCCACTCGTCACAACCAGTCCATTGTGTTATTTGGTGTTCATTGCATGGGGTAATTGGGAGTAAGGTAAGTTAGAGCGGTGTTGTCTTCCCGAGACCCTGTGTAGCACAGTATGTAAGCACCGAGCCGAGTGCAGTGTAAATCACTAAAAGGAAAATCAGAGGACGTGGTTTTGAATGATTAATTATTAAAGACAGTGAAGAATTAAATTGTAATTGCCTTATTTATTCATTTCTGTCTCAAAATTACATGTTTTCTTCTAAGTAAAATATAGTTAATTATTTCAAAAGACAGACATTTACCATGGGTGCAAGGTGTCAGCTACAAGCAGTGGGGTGTAGGGGTAATCCACCCTCCGCCACCCCCCCTCCACCAGCCTCCCATGATACAGACAAACATAGCAACATCGATTCTACATTAACGTCAGGCATGTTCTTCAAACATTCTTTAAAAAATTAATTTGTTTGTTCCCGAAAACGTTACGGCGACATTCACTTACTCGCATAACATATGGCACATCACCACCGGGAAGAAATTATGTAGCAGGCCCATACTGCTAAACGTCCGCCCGACTTCCCGATACTGTCCAGCTCCGCGGTCAAGCACACAGTTCCTGCGGCCTTCCACACACCGCGGCAGACACACACACACACACACTGGCCACAGGCGCGCTGTCTCAGCCAGGTGACATCGTGATCTCCTGCCACCCCAAGCGCCACGGTCGCGACTCTTTACAAATCGAATTACACAAATAATTTTGATTACAAATATCATACACAACACCCATAAAAAATATGTGTACTGAAATTCATAATAGATTAACACTAAGCAATAAGAATATTTTTACCATATAAAACTACGTGCAATAAAACACATTCTGGATTATTAAATGTACAATGAGAATATATGTACCGGCCGGTACATAACCAAATATAAATACACATACAAACAGTAAATGTGCAGCGCTACAAACTGTGGTGTAAAATTACTAAAACCCATACATTTAACTAGGTGGTGATCTAAAAATTGTCACAATGGCCAACAGACGCCTAGGCACTTATATATGGGCATCCAATGGTCAAGGGGAACAAAGGGGGATATCGGTCGAGGAACTGCTTCAGTTGTCGGAGTCTGAGGTTCGACTTTACACGTGTCCTCTTTAACGGGGTTGGCTATGAGAGCCCTTTCTAGAGCACGGCGTTCCCTATTTCATTTATAAAACTGTAGGCCGCCCTATTTATTGTACATCTGTCTAGTCCCAAGATCCTTTCCGCTGACGCGCAGTCCTGGGGGCATGGCTTATACAGGCACACCCGAGGCCCTGACGTGCAGACGTGCAGTCCGGTATTGGAACGTCACTGGAGGTAGACATGGGAACACTGGAAACCCAGGAGCTTCGGCGTATCTTCTGCAGACTAATGCTTTCTGCAAGTTCACGTCACCTGTAGAGTTTGGTGCACCGCACAGCTAATCTCCAGTGGAATTTAATTACCAAGTCTAAAACAAGTTGCGCTATCACTCTGAAAAGTAAAAATTGTAACAATACAGGGTCTAATCTAGAAATTATGGTAAATGGACAAAAAGTTCATATAAATTTACCACGGGATAAATGAAAATGGAAAAGTAAACAATTACAGAAAAACAATTAACTAACTAACAATTTAATTAATATTACTTAACACACTCAACAGGCGAAGGCAAGCTTGGTAAATAATAAATGAAAAAAGAAAAATGCAGAGAAAAATAAAAATTGCCCTAAAATTGCTTTTAAATTGTGTTCAAACCACCATAACGTAAAAATATCCTGTTATATGAAAACTAATTGCGTGAAAATGAGTGAAAAATCTGACCGCACCATGCAGTATAGCCGCTCTGCCTGCAATCAGTTGCTCGGCCTATGCAGCATTGCCCGGCCTACGCAGCATTTCCCGTTATCACTTACTCGGCCACCGAAGCATTGCCCTGCAAGCAAAAACTCGCCCGCCACAGCTCCACATGACTGCCTCAAACCAAATACTCGTATTTACTGGCATAATTCTCGCACCTATTTTACAGGATTTTAGTACAAGGTGCGTGAATTATGCAAGGAATTGCCAAGACACGTGCATGTAAACATTAAAATGGGGTCTACTGTAGGTAATCCCTCGCCAACTGCGGGGGATACGTTTCTTAAAAACACAGCACCTCATTTATTAATAATAGATATGAAGACACATATTCAAAATATAATCACTCATGTGCTGGGGCTAGCAGCGAAAACATTGCCATGTGCACGTATCTGGGCAAGTGAATAGATCCTTTGCAGCGTTGCCGGGCTCGGCTGCTTGTCACTGTTGCTCGGCCCTAGATCCTCGGGCAGGGCAGCTGTTGGCCGGGCGGCGGCCGGCCGCTGGCCGCCACTGCCGTTGTTACAGGTCCGGTTCACTTAGTAACAGCAGCCCGGTATTGGGAAAACATGACATGCATGTTAAACTCAGAAACAACTCATTTTCGGCCCACTTCTCTATTGCTGTGTTCCTCTGCATACGCAATTACCCGAAGCTTAAATGCAGCAGTTTGACTGGAATATTTACCAATTATGCATTCCTACTGAAAAAATTTTTTAATAAATGTAAACTATTCCCTTTGCATTAAAAACACCACCAGTACACAAATAAACCATATGACTGATTGTGTTTACATGTTTGCAGGAAGGGCGTGAATGATGTTTAGTATGTGACGGAGATTTTTTAAAGTTATTTAGTCTGAAATAATTAAAATGTCATTCAAATACTAGAACCGAATACTGGAACTGATATTATAATGTAGAACCAGAACCGGAATTGTTTGTTATTCGACCCATCCTTAATAAAAAACATATTTTTAAGCAGTTCTGTAATATAGCACCAATTGGGAAGTATGTTTTTATACCATATCTCAGGTACTAATCAACCAATTTCCACCAAATTTTTTAAAAAGTAGCATTACGGTAGGCCATGTAAAATTTGTGTATTTTGTGGCTGGGAAATTTATTTTCAAAATGATGGCCGAGTAAATATTTCAGGTTAGTGAACTCTTCAAAACATTAAACTGATTACATCCTAAGTTGATGCTCCAAATGCTACCTCAATGTTGCAGTTGATTGCAAGCTGGTTTAATTTTATGAGATTTTCTGAATTTAAATCCCAGATAAGTCACTTGTTTATTTTTATTCTTTTGATACTGTTTCACATGCTTCTGGTTTCCTCTCTACTGATATTACTGTCAATGAGACATCAGCACCTACCTACCAAGCTTTTAAGAACTTCACTATAATATTTGCACCCATGTAGAAGAAAGTAGGCTTATTAGTTATCTGTAACTTATTGTTTTTTCTGTTTTTGTAGATTCAGAAAATCTGTCTGTACAAATGAGGTGTCTATATGAAACAGGTGCGATACAAACAAGGTGTGGGTGTAAGTTAGATTACTCGTTTATCCTATGGAAGGAAAGGTGTATAAAACTTCTGTATTGTTTCTGTCAGTTCCTTTAAGAACAAGGAGAAATGAAGAACTGATTGTTCCCCATCATTACTTATAACTGGAGATGGGCCATTCAATATGTCAATGCCTGTCGATACTGGGTAGTATCGAAAGTATCCAGTATCGCGACAAGCATATCAATACTTTTATTTGATACTTCTTATCAACACGGATCAAATCACAGAGCAAGTAAGGAGACAAAAGCGGACACTTTCATGTTGTTACGATAGTCTTATTTTGAAGTCCTTTTCAAGGGTGGTGGGTGGGTGGTAGGTGCCTGGATTAATACTAACAGCAGGCAAACATTACGAAAAATAATCACCTAGTTTAATAGAACAAAAATAATAGTTTTTAATGATTATTTTGTGATAAACATGCTTCATTGAAGTAGTCAATAACCACGTTGTGTTCAATGTTTGATAAAATAGCTTATTTACTAAAAATAAACTTTTATTGTTTTTTTTTTTTAGGCTTGCCAGATAGCATTTACAGTATTTTTACAGCTTGCATTATTCTTGAGAGGTTCTAGAATGACGTTTTAAAATTGCTTAATTAGAACCTACTAGACTAACACCATTTATTTTCCTAATGCTGTTTTCGGCAATAATTAAATATATACCTAAGCTGTTTGTGTTAGCTGTGTCTTTGAAATATTTACGTTACCACCAATTGTGACCAACAGAATAGATTAAATATTTCTTTGTGACCAACAGAATGGATTACATATTTCTAATTGTTTAAGTAAGTAACTAAATCAGCACCTGAAATATATGTAGGTTAAATCAGTATGTTTGAGATACAAAACACTCATAGTTTTGACTCAAAACCGATCTGCTCCATAAAATCTGGGGATGTGCGAGTACTCGAAATTTCAAGTACGATCTCGTGTTTTGTAATTACTCAACTCGAGATTGTATCATTTTCTCAAGCTCGAAAAATTCAAGTTTTTTGGGGGGAAGAAGTGCATATTGCAATTTCGTCCTGAAGAATACAAGAAAGAAAGCCTCGTTTTATATGCATCATAAAACATACGACTACTGGCTAGATGGCGGGTAAAGTTAGGGAATTTTCCATCAGTGCATATACAGAATTATTATTGCTTCGTGTGCACTCAGTAACATTTGACACACAGCTTCGTGCCACCTTTTACCCTTATGTGAAAAAAAATGTGAGTATCACCTATTTGTAGAGTCCCGGACGATTCCTAAATGCGAAATAACCACTATAAAATCTGAAAAGTTGCACTATTCACTATAAAAAGCTCAATTCTTCACAAATGTCTTTCACTGCATTAGTTTTCAACGTAAATAAAAGATTGATCTATTTTGAATTAAAAATACTTTTGGACAGTCTTTGTATTGACTAAAAAACTTACGTAAACAATTGCTTTTTTTCAGACATCAAAGATATGAGACATGCAAGCAGCACTCAACCTAAAATGGCTTGCCACGCGAACCTAGCGCTAGCAGTCGCTTTTGATGAAAAACGTGTACGTAATGAACGTGTGCATAGCGAAACAGTTCAAAGTCATTGTGTAATGTGTCGTGTAGGAACATCTTCGGCATGAAGATGTGTAGGAAATTGCGCGATATTATTTTGTGTTGTGTAGGAACATCTTCGACGTATAGACGTGTAACCATTAGCACATTTTTATTTTGTGTTGTGTATGTAAAGCCTTAAGCCAATAGAATTAAAGAAGCACAAGAAAAATTAGTATTTGTTTGAATATATAATTTCCAAAAGTAGTAGAAGTAAACAAGTAACTTAGTTGTGTATAGTGTGTTAAGAGAAGTTAATGCATATGGGGGGGGGAAAAAAAAAAATTATTGTTCAGAGGAATAATACTACAATGCTGTTTGAATTGTATAATTAATTAGTCCAATGTAATTTTTTTTCATGGTATTCATTATTAGACATGTTATTACTGTACAACATTATATTTTTAAATTTTATATATAGGAATAATTGGATAGCACTTTATAATACGGTTCAGGTAATGTTAAATACACTAAATTAATAAGAAAATGCTGTAATTGTTTCATGTCCATTTGTGTGAAGTAGGTTGCTAGTAGTTTTATATTGACAGTTTTATTAATAATTGTAGAAACTCGCTCGAGTTCGACTCGAAAGATCAAAGTGTTTTTAAATACTCAACTCTAACAAAATTTCAGTGTCCGCACATCCCTAATAAAATCATTAATCATAGTGGTAAAATATCTATGTTGGTGTTTCCACAGGCACTTACTTCAAATAACGTGATTGTAAGCCATATCTAGTGTCTCCCCTCTGGATTGGATCACAGAGTGATCGGATGCTTGGTCCACCATTTTCCCTATTGTCACGAAGCAGCACCATTTATTTTGAATTATGCACTAGTTTTGGAAACCCAGTGAAGTGTAGTATTTATTTAATGATTCAGCTAATTGGTTTGTATTGATGGCAGACAAACGTGTAATAAGGATTGCAATAGAACAACATGTATTCGGGAGTTACAAATAGAACTTACAAACAGTAAGTCAGTGTGTGTTGTAAATGATGTGTTTTGAACATGTATATTGTAAATAACGTATTTTGAATGTGTATATTGTAAATAACATACTTTGAAAGTGCATATTGTAAATAATGTATTTTGAAATGGTTATTAGAAAATTTTTATATGTATGTGGCCTAAAAAACACCAATTCAACTCGTTTTGCAGCGTAAAAAACAAGTGTATTGTATGGAAAACTAACTTCTCCAAAAATATTTACCTCCCGAATGTGTTTGATAGGTCTATTTGAATTACCGTACGAACTACATATTTATCTTGTTTTCTTTCGGGGAGGTTAAAACTTGACAAGTTATATAATAAATTTAATGTTTCTTTCATACGAGCAAATTTTAGACTCGTCCACTAAAACAATATGTAATTAAAGATGATAAACGCCGTGTCCAAACTAAAAAATTTAGTTATTTAGTAAATTCGTGATTTGAAAGGTATAAATTCGTACGTTGTCAACAATCACGTGTTTTGCAGTCGTGGCAACACATTATTACATTAAGTGCAAAATATATTTATCTATATTTAATGCTTAAAACAGACATAATATTTCTGCAATCCTCACTGAAATACTAAAAATACGTTAATAAATAAGAAAATAATAAACTATGCAAAAACGACTTTTAAAAAAACTTTTAGTTGCAGTACTATACAAAGCATATGTCTTATTTGCTTTTTAAAACATTGATAGTGTATTTTATGTACGGTTATTTGTTTAAAAAGTCATTTCATTTAACCATTTGCACACATGTTTAATAAAAACATGGCGCTGATCATGTCATTTTATATTTATGCTGATAACATCCGCAAAATACAAAATACCAAATAGACAAATAAGTCATAATTTTTGTATACAAAATTGGGACACGTGATCAATTTGTCAACAAAATCTGCCAATTCGGACAGGACCACAGTCTCCTAAGAAGAGTTGCAGAAAAATGCAGTCTCATGAGAGACAATAAACTAAAGTCTCTCCCAACCCCTTCCAATCCACTGGCAATAAAATTAATGGAGGTCCAGCAGTATGACTTAGCCATAACAAAAACAAGATAGGTTGGAATGGTAACCTACACTGATCATACCATTTGTTTACACTCATTTTATTCATAGACAGAGCAGCTGTGGTGCAAGTATACATTGTGGCCGTGTTGCGTTTCTAGAACTCAAAATTTATCTTCAATATTCTGAGTGCAAGTACTAGGCATACATATTTTTTGTTCTACATGCCATTTGTGTTTACAACCCGTATGTTTGGTACTGTGTGTACAGATGTCTTTGTAAATATTACTGTGTACAGATTTGAACTTCCTGCCATAGCCGTCAGTGGCATGCTTGTAGTGCTTCTAGGAACTAGCATATTTAGACAGTCAGTTGTATGCAATTCATTCGGGAGAAATGGTGTTTGGAAGTGCCCGCCAGTTCTTATACCAACAAACTTTCGTGTAATACAGTCCTGCACAGTAATACAGTCAATGCAACATTTATTGGTCCAACCACGCCGGATATTGTTCCGACATAGTTATTATCTACCATATCGCTGTTTTGTGTATTTGTTCACGCGGTGCTATTTCGGTCGTGGGCTCCTACGTCGTCAAGAGTTTTCAGAAGTTGTGGTAGAATTTTGTCCCAGCACCTTGTCAGAGTATTTATATATCAGTAATTGCCAAAATGGGCATATTTGCATTTAGTTGTATTGATATGTGTATCTTGTTCGTATTCACAGTGATCTACATACACTAATAATAGGGTTAATGTGCATTGTAACAGTTAAGAAATCACAGCTACTTAGTTCCATAAACTGTGATAAAAGCACAGTTATAAACATTATAAATCACTGTTAATTTTTAGAACTGTGCTACAATTCACTGTTACTGATTACGGTTAGTTAATCACTATTACGAACAGGATTATCAGCGTACGCAAGCTCCACGCGCCTGTTCCTTTTGGTCTTTATAGTGTGGAATAGGGCTGAACATTGCTGATAAAACACCTGGCACTTCGGAGACATCTTCAAAGAGCAGAAAATCGACTACAGAGTGCATTTACATTGTCAGTTTCTGTGCAAGGTGACAGTACTGACACACACCTCTTCCTTTCTACTTGCCAGGACTTAGCTCAAATTTGGAACGGTTTTGATGATGACAACATCGCACTGGAAGTTGCGTTTCAAAGGTAGTAGTGAATTTGACACCCAGTTCCATGCCCAACGACATATCAAGTTTAATAATGAGTATTACGCTGTAATGGCCATACATGACCGTGTCATAGCGAGCAATAATAGGAATGACAAAGGAGCCACCCAGTCACATTCAAAAACATCACATGTTAAGTTACCCACTAGTCAGCTTCCCAGATTCAATGGTGACCCGAAGTCATGGTCGAACTTTGCAAATATGTTTCAGTCCATGGTAGCCATCAATGATAACTTACCTCAGGTGGATCGTTTCACATACCTAAAGTCGTGTTTAACTGCAGAGCCATTGTCGTTAATACAGTCCCTACCACTCTCGGAGGAAAATTACACTATTGCATGGGAGATTTTAGTGAGGAGATATGACAATAAGACTCCTAACCTCAAACCACATTAAAGCGTTACTTCAAGTGTCAGTGGTATCATCTGACTCTTCGAGCTCTATGCGTGCACCGCTACCTGCGCTAGCCAAAAATATGGGTGGTCTGCGAGCAGTGAAAATCCCTGTGGATCACTGGGACTTGTTGCTTCACTTGATGGAGAAGAAAATGGACCCTTACCTGCGCCGCCAGTGGGAGGACAGTAAGTGATTCATCACTACCAAAGCAGACAAAATTCATAGTGTTCTTATAAAAGCAGTGTCAATCAGTCGAAGCAGTCGGTTTGTACCATGTCAAGACCTCTCTCAAAAACTTCAATTGTGTCCAAATCCAGCAAACATAATTCCAATCGAACTACTTCCATGGTGAACATGACACAAACAACTACTGCTAATTGTACCCTCTGGAAGGCAGACCACATTCCTTCCCAGTGCTCCCAGTTGCTGAGTATAGGCTCGAAGGAATGTTACACTCTTACCAAAAGGTTGAATTTGGGTTTTCACTGCCTCAGATCATAAGATTGCGCTAGAAACTGTAACTCCAAATTCACGTGTCGACACTGTGGTGCTAGTCATCACACATTGCTACACTTTGCTGAATCATAGGATGCATCGGCCCGTGAAATAGATGACCCCTCGGATATCACAATAGAAGAACATTCAGCAGATGGACGAACTAAAACTGTATCCACACTTGCAGCTCATACCACCATGACAGCTACCACCACTGTTTTGCTGTCTACTGCTCCAATAGAAATCCAGGATGCATTTGGAGCTCCCCAACAAGTACGTGACCTTCTAGACTTGGCTAGCCAGGCTAGTTTCATAACCAAGACCTGCCTACAGCGATTGGGACTGCCCCGACAGAAGATTCAGCTCCCGATCCATGGATTATCCAATGTGCCAGTCAGTGTTTCCACGTCAACCACGAATTGCCAAATCAGTCCTTTAGGACAAACCTCACCATCATTCAGCCTGAATGCCTTTGTTCTATCGCACATTTCAAGTGATCTCCCTAATGCTAAGCTACCCTCTAGCATTTGTGATGCTGTAACACACCTGAAACTCGCAGATCCTACCTTTGCCCGTTCAGGCCCAGACGACTTGCTGATAGGTGGTGAGTTGTTTCCGCACTTGATGACTGGCCGCAAAAGGGATGAAAGCAAGGAAATGCCCACTGCATTGGAGACTATGTTTGGATGGATCCTCATGGGAAGGGCTAAAACTGCTGTTCCATCGCAACCAATAATATCATGTTAAATTTCATTGTTTACATCGTCCCCATCGCTTGAATATGTTTTCAAAAGGTTCTGGGAATTAGAAGAAGTTCCTCAGAAAACACATCACTCTCCTCAGGAAGCACTCTGTGAAGAGATGTTCGTAACAACTCATACAAGAGACCAAACAGGGCGCTACAGTGTTGCTTTGCCCTTTTGTAAACCAAGACCACAGTTAGGGGAATCTAAGAACCAAGCAATATATAAGCTTCATCGTCTCGAGAGGCAACTGAAAGAAACGCTCAGAAAGAGCCCAGTATGCAGATCTTATGGAAGACTACCTGTCATCTGGACACATGGAAAGGATTCCAGAGGAAGAAGGTTCTGTAAGCGAGGCCTACTACATTCCTCACCACTTTGACGTAAAGCTTGATAGCAACACCACTAAGTTGCGAGTAGTGTTCGACGCATCGGCAAGAACCACGAATGGAACAATCGCTCAATGACATACTTCTTATAGGGCCAAAACTCCAAAGCAGCATTGTTGATGTGTTGCTTCAGTTTCGTATGTACCCTATGGTGTTCACTGCAGATATCAAACAAATGTATCAGCAAATATCCTTTCATCCCTGCGACAGAGATTATCAGAGGATTGTGTGGAGGTCCTCGGAAGATAAACCCATTGCGGAATACAGACTGAACACAGTTACTTATGTGGTGTCATCTGCACCATATCTCGCCATACGCACTCTCCATCAACTCGCAGAGGATGAGAAGAGCATATTTCCTGTTGCAGCGAATACTTTATCATCACAGACATGTATGTAGATGATATAGCCACTGAAGCTTGCAATGTTGAGGCTGCACTTAATCTACAGCAGGAGCTCATAGCATTACTGAAGGTGGGTGGATTTCAAGTGAGAAAGTTTATTAGCAACCATACAGCCTTATTGGATTGGCTTCCACCGGAGGACATTCATGCACCATCATCTCACTCGTTTGATCTTGACAATGACTTGGTTATTAAAGTCCTAGGCTTTCAATGGAACCCTTCCACTAACTCATTTTCGTATGTAATCCATCCCAACTCCAATTTGTCAACAAAATGCATCATCCTGTCAGACTTGGCTTGAGTGTTTGACCCGCTTGGTTGGCTAGCTCCCTTAACTTTGTTTGGCAAACATTTGATTCAGATGCTGTGGCTGAAAGATGTGGACTGGGATACTGAACCAGCCCTGGAATTGCATGAAAAGTGGGACCATGTTAGATCTGAACTGTCATTATTGTCGTCCATCGCTGTGGCCCATCCACTACTGAATCTGCAAGGGTGCACATATCAAGTTCACTGCTTTGCTGACAGTTCCGAAATTGGTTATGCTACTGTTGTATACCTTCGTATGAAACCTCGACAGGGTCCAGCAATAGTTCACCTGTTGGTGGCCAAATCTAAGATTGTGTCTGTGAAGAAGGTGTTGCTACCTCGCCTAGAACTCTGTGCAGCTCTTTTGCTAGCTCAGCTTCTCTGTCTCGTCATCAACAACTATGATTTGAGGCTTCACATTGAGGCCACTTACGCCTGGAAAAATTGTATGTTAATTTTATCTTGGATTACATCATCACCTCACCTCTGGAAGACCTTTGTGGCCAACAGAGTCAGTGAAATTCAAGATTACACATCAACTGAATGGTGGCATTATGTTCAATCGGAGGAAAATCCTGATATTTAATGTACATGTTTTGTGTGTACACAATATGTGAAAACGACCAATGCAAAACAACAAATAGAATAATAAATGTATCTTGCTTCCAGTAGCGGAAGAATTGGTACAGTTTTTTATCTGGTGATAAACAATTCCCACATTTCCTCTATCTGACTTAATCCAGAAATAAATTTAATGCTTGCTTATCTAAATAATGCTTAATAATGCTTTCTTAGTTCAAAAACTGACATGCCTGATGTACTATTATAGTATCATATAAATATTTATAATTTTTTAACACTTGACAGGCCTACTGCTAAGTTATATAAATTTCACATTTGTTTCCATCATCTGTAGTATTATCTTGCATGACTTTTCTTTGATTTTAAACTCTATCACGAATTTGGTCGAGAAAAATGAAAATGTAGTTAGCAAAAATTTGATTGCATTATTGATTCTTTTTACTTAAGAGAATCCAGTATTGCAAGTATCGAGCTGAAAACTGTATTGAGCATCGAGTATCGAAAACGTGGTATCGTCCCACCCCTACTTATAACATCTGTTCATAAACTGGTGCACAGTTGAGAGAAAAGGCTACTTTCACCACACAAAACACGGACTATGGACTCACCCAGTTCCACGTAGCAGCTGATGACACCACTGACCAACCTGGTGTTGATGGTCTCCCCATTGCGCTCGCGCTCTATCAGCTTCAACACCGCATTCGTAACCTGAAACATGACACACACTGTTTCATTATTTCCCAATATTTGGTGTTGAAACAACTCAAAGATCAAAAATTTCACTTTTGTATAAATCCCATTTCACAAATAATATTAAAATAATTATGAGTCTAAAGAAAACAAAACTCAAATTGTAAAATTAAAATTTCAATACTTCAGTGAAACAGTCACTAGCATACAGTAGAACTACATTACAAATTTTTGGCCAAATCCGAATCCATAGTTCAATCCTTTAAAATATTCTCTAATCGAAACCTGAATCCGAATCCAAGTTACCAAAATTAATTGGTCTTTTTAAAATATTTCTTTTTACAATTGGGATAAATTTGGAACACCGATACAGATAATTCTAACAGTGAAGGCACAGACTTACCAAAGAAAACTACCACATGAAATAATGACATGCAGAGCAAAAGACTGAAAATATGATATTGAAAGACACTTAGTATTAGCAATGCATGCAACATAGGCATACCTAAGTAATGTAAAAGAGAGTTACATAAGACAGTACCTTTCAATGGGCACAGAGGTCTCAGAAACATAATAAATTGGGAATATATATAATGAAAAAAAAAACTATGCTGTTGTAAACTGAACTTTATATTCAGAAAAAATTGCACACACAATTATAATGGAAATTTTGTTCACATATTTAGGATCAGAACAAATAAACATATTCACAAAATCAATTACATTGAAATTATGCAGCCATGGAACAACTACCCCAATCATGCTACATCATATCCATGAGATACTTTTCGCTTGCAAAATACATAGATCACTTTGTTGGCGAGACTGAAGCCATATTAAAATAATTCCGCACTGCCAACATTTTAAATAACTACATATCACAAATCACTGCAATACAAATAATAAAATACAACACAACAATACACCTTCCCACATTTTTAGCAAATGCAAATGGGAACAAAAATGTTGGTCAAATCACAAACAGAAATTTAACCTAAAATAATTTTAAAAAAACTTTCGGTAAGGTTAATTCTACTTCAGTTAGGATCAAAGCGAGTTTTCTTATGGGAAAATTTGGCATAGGGAAATTTTCCGCTGCTTGGTACGTAGTTATCCAAAGAGATCACTTTTCATTAACATTTTAAGCTAAGTGAATAATAAAATAGAAAGATTTTACAACTTAGTTATGTTATATTCAATTTACGATTATTGCAAATATTTGGTTTTTTAATGTAGAAAAATAGAGAAAATCCGGTACACATGTAATACTACCACTTATATAGTGGTGAAAAATACTAGTTGCCAAACTAAAGCATTGAGTTTCTGAACCTGAGGAGAATAAACCTTACTTTTTGTAAGCTTTATTCTCCTCAGGTTGGGAAACTCAATGCTTTTCTTAAGTGTAGATGACTACTGGTTATTCTAATTTCAATCATCTCTACGTAAACTATAGTCATGTGTGGAAAATGTCATTGTTACATGGTTAAATTGCAAGCTTGCCTGCAGGCAACTGCATTCAGAACATGTAGGAAGCCCATAGAGTGAGTGTTCGATACCACTACATGAAATTACGCTACACAGTAATTTTAGTTATAAAATAATACTATTTCACTACAGCATTAATTTATCTCATCATCGTAAGTTGTCATTTTAGAAAGGTTACACTATTTTTATTTAGATTACGAAAAATAATTCTGTGTTGCAGCTCTCAACAGTATAGATTTAGTTTTAGTTAAAAATTCTTAATTTATTCAATTACTATTAATTATAAATACTTTCATTATGAAGTACTTTGTGCAAGATATCAAAACTTCTATATTAAGTGCACAGGCGAAAAAAAAATCACAATTACACGGTCGTAAATATCTGCCAACATTAGATTACACAGGATGTCTACAAAATCACCAGTGCAGAATTCCCTGCCTTTTCCTTGTTTTCCAGAAACATAAGCACATGTATGCATGCGTGTGAGCTAATTTCAAAATTGTCAAACCAACATGAAAAAACTTAAACATGATTTTCAAAAACAACACTACTATAAATTTACAATCAAACAATGGTTTCTGTTTACTGTTCGAAAATGTATAACACTAACTATATGAATTTCAAACAGACACGAAAGATGTAACTTCAAATATAAGTTTACTAAAACTTTACACATGACTGATCCTGCGTTTCTATCAAGCAGACTCTATTGAACTACTTTTCCCATCTTGGAATGCAAATAAATCCTTATGGGGCAAGTCACACCAATCAAACAGTAGGCTAATGGAGGCACGACATGTGCCTACAGGATACTTTGGCGCAGTCCAACTGATACAAGACACGTGCTCCTAGTTTTTACTGTTCACCGAAACTCGCCCAGAAGCCGTCATGTCAACACCCCTCTCGGAAGGGTGTATTATCTACAGAGCTATCGACACTCCAGGAAGGTCAAGCTAGTACCACAGCACGCCACTGGAGGGCAGCACACATTCCACAGGCGTGCCACAGCCACGTGAGCCTCCAGATGAGGCAATAAAATATGTCAATGCTTCAAGTGCTGTGCTCCCCTTTCTCCACCGCTGAGAAAGCCAGGAGGATGTCTGCAAGGGTGTGGCTGCACTAGATCCCATACCGCACCGATGACTGTGGTTTACCAGTGGTCTCGACGTCTTTAACAGCTCCAGAGCACCTATGCCTTCCAGGGTGTCTTCCACCTCTTCATCTACCTCCAGTAGCCACTCCAGCAGCTCCTGAGGGTAGTCGACGCCAACCAGAGGTCCTGCTGACATCTTCCCCTCCTTAGCCCTCTTCCTTCTCATGGTAGTCAATCCCAGGCAATTCAGGTCACAGCTACGACATCCCCTTTGCACAAACCATAGGGCTCTAACCACGCCAGTGTATTTGACCTTCTAGAGAAGGACCCCCTTGTTACGTAACATCACGTTCCTTCAGAACAATTCCTGTTAATTTGAGTACGATTTATTTACATTTTGACTAGTTAATCTTTTCTTTCACCTGAATTTTCACACCATACAAACATTAGTTCTTTTATCCAGGCTGCCTTCACCTCGCCTTTTTAACGTAGAGTCAACTTCCGTAGTTCTTTTCATTATTTACTTCAATTTATTTAATTCTAGGAGTGTGTAGAACCACTTGTCTCAAATACGTAATAATAAACATATTTTGTACTGTATTAAATTTAACTTACTTGTGTTGTTAATATCTTAGCTTTGAAACCCCTTTAAACCGTCAAGGAATTTTGAAGAGCTTGCATTGCTCTTCCTAAGCTGGCTGCAATGTAACAAAGCCACAAAGGCAAGTACAGACACCTTAAGATGCAAACTGAGATCTGCCAGACAGAAAATCTTCGGGAGCACCCAAAACACAACAGGAACTCTGCCACTTGTGGAATCGAGAGACTAATATAGTTTCCAACTCAGACACCGCTGATGAACGGCCCGGCTGGAGGACGAGATATTTTGGCCACCTGACCTACGAAGGAACCACACCTAGGCATTACTACTGATGAGTGTACTACTAGGGGTGCCTACCTTAGATGGTAGGGGAATTACGTTGACTCCTTTTCCAAATCTAGTTGGGCCTACCTGGGCGGTTAATACTGGGTTTACTGGACCCGTATGATCGGATAGAGCGGTAAACAACATTATGCCGATTATGGGTAGCTTTACTACGGGCTTGGGGGGAGTCAAACCCCAGAGTGAAGCAGATTGAGGTGGCTGCCCGTCCAGGGAGTTCTATCCTCCTCACTGTAAGGGTTGCCAATATGCAGGATGCCAGCAATCCCTGGTGAATGGAAGAAGATGATGATTAGTTGGTTGTAGAGATGGGGGTGTGTGCTCAGGTAGACGAAATCTTGGTAGGGCGTGTGGGTTGTCGGGTAGGAATGAAATCGGGAGAAGGGGTACTACTCGGGGTCTGTTATCTGGTTGGGCCGGGATTCAATCCCGTACAACTTTTCCAGATGCTAGCTATATTGAACAGAACTTCGGGTGTGAAACCCGAATTAGTTTTCCCGACTGGAGTTTAACATTGCTAGTTGTCTTAGCCGGTTGCCTAACTGGGATATCACAGAGAGTAGTACTAACCTCTAGAAATAATAATTTGATCTGATCCTAGAATTCTGAAGTCGGATACCCTGGCCAATGAGAACCCAGGAGATGATCAAGCGGGTGGTGATTTTGAGTGGTACAAAAGGGGAAATCGTTCATGGAACGTGATCCTGACAAGTTGGGCAGGGTTCGCCCACAGAGGGAGAACTTGCCGTAGTTCGAGCTAAGGCGCGACGTTCTCTGCATCGCTGTCTGCTTTGTACTTCTCCCTTTCTAATGTGCATCTGTCCTCTGGGTTCACACACTTTCACACAATACAAAAGAAGTGGAGATACAGGATGATTAACTAAGAATAACGGAACACAAACAAATAAATCCAGCATGATGTTTTACTATGGGGGTTTCGCCCTGGAGAGTCCCTGCTATTCCTAGAAAATCCAAAAGGATAATAGACTAATTCTGCGTGGCTAAATACTTTTAATAATTACGTGAACGTAAATAATAACATTTATGGCGGCGAAGGCAAGCCTGGAAAGAGAGAACTAAAATACTCTGGTTGACGCGTGCCGCTTATACTGCTATTAACTACGAATACAACTCATTGCTCTTCACGTGAAGTATACCCTTATGTCAACCTACGTGAGAGTTGTTACCAACCGCAAAACCAACACACGGTTGTTGTGCACTGCTTAAATCTACCAGGCAGCCGAACACACGGTTACAAGGTTAGCAAAAAAGTGAGCATGTCCCTCCCCCTGCCCACACCCTGCTCTGAGAGCCAACAAGCTGTCAGCCACTTTAGGCAAAGCCGCGCACCGCAGAAGATCCACAAACCATGAATGCTGACAAGAGGGTTCCAACTCCCATGCCAGCCTCACGGCAGGATGTCACACGCCTTCCCTGCACCCCGCCACAGCAGCCTACAGTTATGACTATAAAAGTCCATGCATGGTGAGACTTCCAGCAGTCATTCGTAATTCTTCTCTTGAGTTAACCCCGAGCACTCCTTAGTGCTGGGGCCTCCAGCAAAACCTCGAGTCTTCAGTAGCCATCGTGGCTACCCTCTGCGACGACAACAGTCTTTGACACCCATTGAACACGAATATACCTTGCTAATTTAACTTTAACTTCTTTTGTCTCTTCCAGACATCCACATTAGACAGCTTTAGTTAAGTAGTTATATATTCAGTTTTCTAATTCACTTTACCTCTAGCCCAGGACCAGGTCGCCTGCACCTGGTTAACATAGTTTATCTTCTAGTCTGTCTGCTTGGCAGGAGATAGCACGAATCACTGTGTTTATTGAGCCCTCAATAAATACAGCTTTGTTCTCTATCCTAATGCTTATATTTCTAGAGTAGCATCTATTTCGTCTGCTAGGAATAAGTTGCACAGTGCACTACCGACAGAAACTGGGTACTTTTGTAAATCCGAACTAACTTGAATGAGGCCTCCCTTCCGGGGACCTCCAGTCTGGTATACACCCATTAGACGGCCATCTGTTGCTTCCTACTACCCCGAGCACCCAGGTGCTGTAGGGAAGGAACAGAGGAGCCACAACCACTAGGAATACTTGCAACCTAGGAGAGAGAGCAAGCCTAGGTTATATCACCTACCAGAGCACCCAGGTGCTGGAGGCGGTATTGGCCTAGGTATTGCGGCCTGGCCATGGCTGGATATCACATCCAATAGTAGCACACACAGCTCAACGTCTCTGATTTGCCCGCGGACGTGGGAAATGAGCGAACACTCTTACCGAGCTTGTGCCACGAATCAGCTACTGGACCTACACTATTATAGTGGGAATAGTTTCTCGTCCGGAGTGCACCACGTGTATGACTTATAAGATAAGGCACGGCCGAAGACATAAGGAACAAAAGATTGCTCATCTAGCTGTCAAACATCGGAATACCTTAGCCCCTGCTATGCAGAAAAGACAGGCGGAATAGGACTGAATAAGGTAACAACTAGTCAATCCTAGCTTCTGGAGTCAAGAGACGGCGGCCTGGAACTTTGAGCATGGTGTGAGACAACTTAGTACAACATAATCTCACCCAAGCACTGTAGCACCGGCTTCGCTCAGCCATCAAACCCCCGTTACTAACCGACCAAAGACCTTCAGAGTAAGTCTGGTTAACTAACACCTCCCGTCAGCTACCAATAACCGTACACTTGGTCTAGCACAATAAACCTCAACAATCTTGCCATACAATCAGTAACCTGGCACGCATTAGGGTCAAGAATCTATAGAGAGACAATTTTACAGTGACTATAAAAATCTCGGAAAGCTATAGCAACACAACTTACAGCATGCTTAATTAATCTTATGTTACTCATGAAAGGCACTCATCAATGTGCTGGCTCATTACTGCAGAGTCACAGAAATTTGACTGGGGTAAGTGGATACCATGGTTTAAGGAGTGGGTTACCTGTCGAAGGCATAGCTGTCTCTCAAGCGGCTGGAATAGGCTGATCTTCAGTGGAGGTCGCGGAGAGGAGAGAGAGTCCTTCGCGGACTTCGTTGGAGCCTTACAAGGAGTACGAGGGGTTAAGGTAGGATTAAGAGTGTCCTTGATCAGACTAGACAGGAAAATCTGTATCAGGCTGAGGTAGCAGAGAGTGTTTAACAGACTAGGGTAGCGGAAAGTCTTGGGTAGACTTGAGGTAGGTAAGGAGAGCCTTGGGCAGACTCAATGTAAGTGGAGAGTCTTGGGCAGACTCAAGGTAAGCAGAGTCTTGGGCAGACTCAAGTCTTTGCATACTGAAAATGGCTCACGTCCTCTTCCGTTGCTGAGCCTGGCACATCTGCTGGTGCAGGCTGCTTGACTTACTTTTATACCAATCTTTCTCATATCAGTAGTTCTTTGGGGTGCGGGTGGTAGCATAGACTTCCAACACGGGCTTATTTATTATTACCCCGCATGGAGGCGACAACAAATTAAAACCCCTGTTCCAGAGGTGGCCTGGGCGTGATGTCACAAGGCCACGGGCTGCTGCCATCTGTCAGGTCGGAGGAACTTCTTTCAGGGCTAAGCGTCGAGTAGTAGAATTCTAATAATATTTATTTAGACAGGTCACATGCCCTATACTTTATACTAGCTGTGCACCGGCCAAACACTAAAGGTCACTTCATCTATCATTCTCACAATACTAGCATCACAAATAAAACTAACTGACCAAAATGACCTATCTGACCAGGGTGATCTCCTCTCAGCCAAGGACATCATGTAACTTAGGTTCGCAAGTTACGTACCCTAGGCCGTAGTGCGTCAGTGTGATGGTTTTCATTAACACTTCTGTAGGGTTGTGCGGATATGACTTTTTCACATGAAACGAAAATGAATTATATATTATGAACTTTTGAGAAACGAAAACTAAAAATAATGTTATTACACTCAAGTCTTTACGAAAGTTCAACAAATGTCTTAACATTTTAGCAAGTTATTCATAATAACTAGAGACAAGATTATATGGTGAATAGAAATAAAAGTGATACAACACCGAAATTCAAGTAAATACACCACCAACACCGAAATTGAAGTTAATACACATCAAAACACCGAAATTACAGGTAAAAAACAAAATTAATTAACTATAGCCAGGGAAAATTTTTTTTTTAACTTTAACGAACAAAATTTATGAGTTATGTACTAATCAAAATATTGTAGGTTAACTCAAAGATTTTTTAAACATTGAGGATGGGGAAAGAGAATATATACGTACATATATTTCAGGTTGTTAACGTGTAGTATGAATGAATCAGATGCTGCGAGGTGTGGCAAAAATTGTATTCTGTTAAACTAGCAAAATTGAAAAAGTAAAGAACTTATAAAAATGTGGTTTCAAAGAAAGATTGTTTTTCTGTTAATACATATTCAAAATAGTTTTGTGTAGTAACCAAATACAAATATGCTTATTCTTGAATATGTAGTTGTATAAATGTAAAGTATTTAAAATGTTTACATGAAAGTGAGTATAAGTAAACACTATTTTGAGAATACAAAGAAAAAAAAAAAGCAATTATACTGAAATATTAAAGTTAAAATCAAGTTGCGGTAAAATATTTTTTATATAATCACTTATTGTAGTAACCCGACGTTATCGCGACTGAATTTGAGTAGTACATATTGATGCACACATAGTACATCTTTTATAACGATAAAGACGAAATGTACAATTATTAATGATGAAAATTTCTTTTAATAACACCTAAAAACCTTGCCTCTAAAAATAACAAATTTGTGGCATGCAACACCCTTGCCCCCAAGGACATGGCAAGGTAGACAAATAGTCTGCAGATTAAAAAAAAACTCCCAAAGAAAACAAACCCCTCATAAAAGGGCAGCAAATATGAAAACCTTAAACAAACATGCTGTTTAAAACTTGGCGAGATCTTATAACCAGTAAAATTCATGAAATTCAAGATTAGTTTCAAGAGTAATAATTTGATTACCTTTTTTCTCATAAATATTGCAATTAATACAGCTTGCCATATTTCATTTTATAACACAACTATTAATAAACACGAAAGTGCTAATATTGAACCAAAATTAAAATAATTAATTGTTTTGCCAAAAGGCACAATAATTGTATAGAATTCAAGGAACATTCTAGATTTCAGGGTTTTCTCTAACCAATATATATATATATATATATATATATATATATATTAAAAGTACATATATGTGTGTGTATAAACATAATATGCGCCTATAAGTCTCCATGCTAATTGATTAGAGAAAATTTCCAGTAAATATAAAAACCAACCTGCCCTTCAAGTCGATTCTCTATACAGTAAAACCCCTCCATTTCGACCCCATTTATTACAACCACCTCTCTATTACGACCCAATCCCAAGGAACTGTTAAAAGTCTGGGTTGAAAAAGTCGAAAATATGAGGCACGTATAAAAATAGATACAGTAATAACTCGCCAACCATGGTATCTTCAAATGTGGTTTCAGTTATGAACGTATTTGTTTTGGTAGACCTATTCTTCAAAAGTGTACAAGTTTCTATTATCCACGGTTTTCACTCTATGGAAAACTGGTCTTTACTGATGTTAGCGGTCACACATTTCTCAACACTTGTCGTTCCAAGCAGCGTGAAGCCATAAATTACTTCTAGTCACAAGGGAACTGTGGTATTGGTGGGTTGGGGGGGGGGGGGGGTTGCAGGCCGGGTTGAGAATTTTTTGTCTATAATCCATTCCCAATTGGAAGTGACATATAAAAATCAACCTTTGAAAAAACACACTAGGCATAACATGTCAACCAGTTTTTTCAATAACTTGTATTCCACAAATCTATAACACTGTGGTTAACTTTAGAGTACTGTATTAATGAACAAATGAAACTTTACCTTAATATCTTCTATAACTTGAAAATTTATTTCTTTTTGAAAGTGAATTAACAACAGCGAGAACAGCGACGTGCTGGCAAAGACCGGTAAGAAATAGTTCACTGTTAAAATATTATTTTAACGTAGTTCTTTAGTATACTATTTGTAAATTAAACTGTGCCGATTTAAATATTTAGGTAGCCCCAATGGCAACATCTCATTTTTACAGTGTAAAATAACAGCGGAAAATATTGTGAGTAGGCCGTAATGGTACAATGTTATTTTATCAAGAAAGATGCCAACTAGAACCAACTGTCTGATGGGCGAGGTTTGTCGCTCTCTCTTTCACACTCAGGAAGTTCCACTTTGTTAGTGAGCAAGAAAATTATACATGTTTTCAATTGTATCATATTTCATACTTAATAAAGCAAAATCATAATTTTTAAATTTGTAATTTACAACTGAAAAGAGATTTTAATGTTTGAATACTTATTTTAATATATTTAGATATGATGGCGGGGCAGTTACCAAGTGAAGTTGGCAGACGTGACAAGCCATGAGATAGTGTGTTGCTATTTGCCAAACGAAACGTAAATTATTCTTACTCCGAAAAATACTTCAAATTACCACATCACGTTTGTAGACGTGTTTTTTAAACCTATATAGGCAAGTCACGATGTTGTGATAAATCAGTGTTTCACGGCAGTACTAAATATACTGTGAAGTGTGTGTCATTAATCATTGCATCTGTGAAATGGCGTGCCTTTGTTTTGTGCATCGTGGTCGATACGCTGGCCCTGTGTGTGTGCGTGATTTCAAAATATATGATTAATACTATTTATACGTTTTAACTGTGAACTGTTTTTATGATGAAGTTAATTATTTACATACACGTCTGTTTATTTATCACAACATTGTACCTTTGCCCTAAGGGGTTTTAAACACAGTCATGTAACGTAAATTGCCACAATCCCACAAGAAAAATACTAAGCCCAGACCGACAAATTTCAATAAACCTAATAAACAGTAAGTAGCAATACATAGAAATATTAGCGGAATAATAGTTACCATAGGCTTATTTGTGTGCATGTTCAACACCATCTTTTAAGTTTATATGACAAAAATGAGAAACATGAGTTGCGTGCTTGAATTTAATATGCATTTTTCGTTTGACTGGTTGTTCCTTCGTTTACATATTTATTCCAACTGAGGTTGTCCTTTTAAAAAAATTACCCAACACATATCAATAACAAAATAATTAGTACAGCCCTTTACCTCGCAGTTGTAACAGCGTTAAATACAGTTGCGGCAAAATAATAACGTGCATTACATGTAATGTGCTATGTCGTGGAAAACAAATATGTTAATGTAAAATAACTGTAAGAACTGTCGTCAATTGAGGCATTTTAAAATGTCATAAAGCTGACCTAAATAATGTTGGAGGCCTAAACTGTGAATATTCATACGGAACAGTTTTTGGAATATGACAGAATTCTTTGAAAAGCTGGAAACAGTAAAGAACACATTTGACAGGTATAAAAGTAGAAGTCATATTTCAACGTTTATGTTTAGGTGTAGCGAAAGTATACAAACATATGTACACACACAATGGCATGTAAACATTTATTTTGACAGATGCTACATGGCAGTCACATGGCAATGTTTGTTTACATTTGGTGGAAGGATACGAAACTGGCCTGCAAATAGATATTTAGCAGGGCTTGGAGAAAGTTGCTTCCAGTGGGGAATGGACTAGTCACGTACTGTTACCGTACCACCGACATTGGCTTACCCCTCCTACTGATTTTTTACTTGTCAACCCCCCTCCAACCATACCTACATAAGAAGATAATTTTTTATGGTGAGTAATTAATTTTGGCCAGCTAGGCTGTGTGTGTGCATATGCTAAGCCAGAATTTTTCCACAAAAAATTTGTGATAATATTTCAAGTACACCACACTAAATTTTTGTATTCCTGTAAACATTTCTGGGCCTCATTGGACCAGTAGAGGCAAACACGCCGCCTATAATTCGTATATATTCAACACATTGACGTGAATAGCATCTATCAGCATGTTTTCCCAACACCAACAGTAACGACGGCAGTGGCGCTGGCTAGCCACAGGCCATAAGTAATCTTGTATTGATCGATCAACAGAAGCACGAGGCAGTCAGCCATGGTTGGAGCAACAGCTGAGCGGCATTCGGGCGGCCCGGCACGAGCGTGATGCTCATACCAGGGCCGCCTACCTCACAGCCCAGCCAGAGGATCTAGGCCCAAGCGAAAGTATTCGCTGCTAGCCACAGCACACGAGTGATTTAATCTAAATAATGTATCTTCATATCTGTTATCAATAAATAAAGTGCGGTGTTTTATTTCAAATGTAAGGCATCGCCAACAGAGTTTTTAAATACTGCGTTGTGCGTAATAAGTCAGATTTTCTAGCAATGAAACACCCAGACCAAAGCGAGAGCGTGGTGTGCACACACATATTGTTCAATGCCACCTAAACTTTTTGATTGCTACGTGCCTCATAGCAATGTATGACCCACGAGACCTGCATAATAGATCTTTGATAATAACTTTACATTTTAACAATACATAGTCTAATCTTTTCACACACTTTCAATGGTCATGTCATACTGTGTTTAGGCCTTCTTTTTTACGACAAGGGGTGGTCCAATATGCATATCTAGGGTATCAATTTAATCAGGAGACATCCAGCTATTAAAATATACATATGAATATATATTTATTTTAAAGGGGTTTTTTATGTGCTAGTGACAATTGAACATGAACTTAACGCAAAAAATGGCAGTTTTGGTGGCATAGGGGTTAGGACTAGGTCAAAATCGGCCCAAAATTTTCCAAATTTTTTATTACGATCCCCCTCTATTTCGACACTATTCTCGGGAACCCTGAGGGGTCGTAATAGAGGGGTTCTACTGTACATACAGCAGTTAGCACTATAGTGACATATTTCAAAATTTTATAACAAATTTTGATTATACTGCTGTCCTAGCATAAAGTTCTGCCAAACATAGGAAAAGGCAAAAGTTAACTCTTTACTATAAGTTCAAGAATATAAAATAAATAGTTTTCTCTATCCACAATGATTAGAAATTTTATATATATCTGTGTGTGTTTGTGTGTGTGCACGTGTGTGTGTGTGTGTGTGCGTGTATGTGTGCGTGTGTGTATCTTATAGGCAGACATATTAAATAATGGCCAAAATTTATAGAAGTTACTATTTTGATTCTTTATACACACTGATAAGATTTTAACTATGATTTCAAGCTTTAGTGTGGTAACATTACACCATATTAGGTGCAAAGTTACTATTTTAGTCATTTTTCCAAAATCTTTCAAATAGATTAATCATGGCTTTATGCACTCTTCACGAGGCCAACAACACAATGCCTCCTAATTTATTTTTACAAAATCCAACAAAATACACCATTTTCTTTAAAGATTTTAGATGGATTAGAATTTTAGAATGTTATACTGCCATGTAAAACTTTTGGGAAAACACCAAGAAAATTCCCATGTTAAAACCATATTGCACTTGGCGCTTGACTAGTAAGCAATTAAAAAGATTGATTTAAAATTGCTGCAGAGTACTAAATGCATGATGTTAACTTTTGCAAAGTTTAAATTTTTCTTGCCAACATGGCACCTGTCTCTTACTCAGGACACCAAATGTTTCTGCTTCTTGTGCAATAAGGACTATGTAGAAAGTTTTATTTACTAAACATTAATTAACTGAAGGCAAGGTAACTCCTTCTGGGGCAGTAGCAGAATCCGACTCCGAGCCAGAGGTGCAACTACCATTTACACAATTCACAAAGCAATTTCCCCGAGAGGGGTGTGCAAAAGCTACAACCAATAGGAAAACATGTGTCCATTTAGGAAAAAGTTTGTTGAAGGTAAACATTACTCCTTATAGGGGTGACTTTATTGCTGTCCAATCCGGTCTCTAAGAACCGCAACATGTCCAAATAGGGGACGCACACGTGCTCACACGTCACAAAACTCCTGGCGTTCAGGCAGGCTGTAGGAAGTTATGTCACAAGCATGTGAAACCACAGGCGCACAGCCTATTGACCAACTGAGTGTGACAACAGCCAAAGTAATTCCTCGAAGTGCTGCTAGCAGTCGCGCACCAACGTCCAGCTGCCTTGCGCCCTCCACACATGCTGAAAGGGAGCTGGTGGAAAGTTGATACCCCAAACTGCTGCTGAAATCCACGCCGGTGGCGACGTCAAATGGTACAGCCCACTCGGGTTGTGTCGTAACCAACTACAATCAGTTGGTTAGTGGTAAAAACCACAGCTTTGAAAAATGTCAGGAAGGTAGATGCAATTTTTCCGTGATGAAATGCAATAGAATTTTTAAGCAAACTCCGTGGTTAAAAAGACGTAAATTTGGGTGAGGCATCATAGGCAAAAAAAAATCAAAAAATTGTTGGATACAGAGGTTCTCGTCTATATTAAAAATTCCATATTATGTAGTTTCTTTTTTTTATTTTAAAATAATGAAAAACAATACGATTTACAGACAACAAATTATTTTGCTGGTGCACTAAATGAACATTCATTAAACACCCAAATATTCATTAAAAAGATAATTTTCGTTTCATTACAACTTTCTGCAACAAAACGTCCTACTGAAACGAAAATGAAAATTATCTTTTCTTGTTTTTGTTGCGGTATACCAAATATTTGCACATCCCTACAATTCTAATTTATTACATTTCTATACGAGTTATTCAATCGCAACCTCATTCAGGATCATTGATTTGATGATGCTCCATCAAATGTAAAAATTCATTAAAAACTACCAGTTATCATGATCAGTAACCATCCAGCTCTAATAACTATGGAATAAAAGTTAACATGGACAACTTCAAATGAGTAAGCATATAATGTCCCGCAAATAACCACTTTATACAAGAACGTAAATTATGCACAATTTTCCCAGATCAAATGCAAATAATTTGTAAATACTATTCACAACTATTTCAATTTTCAAATATCCGCATACTTCTAGACCCTACACATATTTTCACAAATTTTTGTGACCAAAGAATTATTGCACGTAATTCTGATGGGAGTGAATTATATAAACAATTCATATAAGGAAAACTATAATTAGAAGACTGACACAAACAGACATATTTTTGAAACACATTGTAATTATGAAAAAAACCATAGGAAATCTACAATGGCTATGGAAAAACAATCCATTCAGAAACAAAGGATAGATACTCCAACATAACCATTTACAGTATCAGATGATTTAAATATAGCTGTGGAACATGAAGCTGGCAGAGGGGCAAGTGTAGTTACCTGCTTGTTCAGCTGCTTAAAGAGATGGTCCCGCCATGTCACCAGAGCCAGCTGGTAGATCTCGTAGATGCCTTTTCTGCCCTCCTCGCATTCCCTCCGCACCCAGTGCCTGCAAACAAGTTCACCAACACATATGCTCAACAACAGTAACAGAAGTTAACTATATACTGGCAAGTGGGGGGGGGGGGGGGTGCACGTGCACATGTGTGTGTGTGAGGAGATAAAATTAAGCAATTGGGGATATATTGGAACCAGTCAATTTTAAGTAATAGACCCATGTTTTAAATTAGAAATTAGCAGATTTATTTCAATTATAAATTTAATCATACACATACATGAGTATTCAGTACCTTATCGCACTGTCAGATTACATTTTTATAATTTCATAAACTATAATTATTACACAACTTTGAATAAATGCAGCAACCAGTAAACATTTGTGAAACTGCAGCAAATTTTGTAACTAGTAGAGAAAGCATAAATACTTCACACCAGATAAACTTGGGAAATTATTGTTCAGTAAAACCTTACACGAGGGATTAATGCACAACAATGCATACTGGAATCTTTTATTTGGTAACTGTGCCCTCATGTTATGAAAACAATCAGAGCGGTCCATTCATGACTGCTTCGCACTTTTCTGAAGCCCTGATAAAGTTCTACTTCCAAGACACTCCTCCACCTCCCTCGTGCAAAGAAAGCTTAACAGACTCCAGAAAATTACACCAAAGGGACAACACACCACATTCGTGAGCACTGAGTGTAATCATAGTTTGCATAAAAACTACTTCTTAGTACGCATTACCAAAACACCTATTTTCTCACTGTTTTTGTTCATATTATTTATAAATGTAATGTTAAAATAATTGATAAAATATATACAACATTTGAATTTGACCAAAAAGAAGGTACTTTTATGGCCACGAGTTCCAAGGTTTTTCCAGATTATACAAACACACTTAAAAAACCAATTTCGTATTGTGTCCCATCTTTTACAATGCAGTATATATAGAAATAAGTACAAGTTCGCATTAAAAAGACAATATAATGCAATAATGCCTCCCTAGACAAAAAAAAATTATTTACACATTCAGTATGCAATTTATAGATCCAATTTAAAAAATCAAATTACATCAACATTATTTATTAAGATTTATCCTTGAAAAACTGTAATAAAGGCAACATATACTCTGGACAAAAAGAAATTCCAATTTATATACACATTATATATAAAGCTGTCCGCCAGCTAGGCGGCATGCGTGTGCTGCTTATCTGCAGGCCAACTGTGCACAGCTTGCTATATGCTGTGTGCCTGTCAGCAGTGATTACAAGTAGGGACAGTCATAAGTTGGGCTATTTTCATGCATCGCTGACTATTGACTGCGGTTCCTACTTCCTTTTATACCCACGTGCGAGTGGAATGATTGTCGGGTATGCGCATGTGTGTGATGTGTGCGTGCACGTTCAGATTAGCATAGGCCACATAACATTACTATGTTAATGACGATTTTTATGATTTTGATTTTGGACATCTCACACTGAGTTTGGAACTGAAAATATCAATTATTGGCTATATTTGTACGCAATTTTATTGAATTACGGTTTTTTGTTCGCCCTAGTTTTTATTTTCGGTTTTATGCTTCGATTTGACAACTCGCTTACGTTTAGGGGGTTAGACTTTACACGACTCCTGATAAGACAAAGTAAGCGGTAGCTAGCGTAAAACCATAACAATTCTGGAGAAATATGAAATAATAAAAGGAAAGTACTGGTTGTGCAGTGCTGCGGCAAATATCTGGACCATCGTCCTTGACTCCGATATTAATGTGTCTCCATGGTAAGTAAATGATCATCAATAACTCTTAAAAGGAATTTGCGCACACCAATTACAGTACGCCGCATTCGTAAAAATGTTTACGACCTGCTAAAAAGCAGTGTCACTCGAGCCTAAATTACGTTGCAAGGTTTTAACTTTTTTCAGCGATGAGAAGGTTTTAACTTTTTTCAGCGATGAGAGGCTGTATTTATATACATCTAGGGTATAATTAATTCTGAATTCGGCTGCTTGTTAAAATATGATTTATCAAATGGTTTTCTAGTGAGAAGTAACTGAAGCTGAATGCGAAGCTAAATAAATTAGACACATAGCGCAAAGTTTGAACTTTTCTAGGCAATAACAACATTATATATTTATACGTCTTTACATCACTTCATTCTAAAAACGTGTCCTTATTAAAACAAATTTATATAATTGAAATAAATTGCCCAGTTTACTCAACAGCTACAGAAAATAAACCTAGCACATGCACATTTTGTTTATAGTAACGAGACTTGTTAATAATACTTCTGGGACATCTTTCATTTTTAAAACGTCTACATTTTATATTTAATTAATATACAATTGAGTTAAAGGTAGTTTTTTTACCATACAAGACTAAATGCGGACTTATTAGGCTTGGTAAAATACAATTTCACCTGGTCCTGTCATTTTATTCAAAAGACATTTGGAGATTAAATGAAATTAGTAACATGGGCATCATTCCCGTCTCTAACTACACAATGCCAACAATGAAGGAGAGAAGTATCGTTACAAGTGACACAGGAGGCAATGATTGTAGGGTATGGGTGGGTGGCAATTAAAGCTATGCTATAAACTTCTACAGTTAAACAAAGCTAAGGGTATGTTACACTGTTAGTTTAAATGTTTAAGTCAAGTGAAACATTTGAGACAGTTAACACACACACAGCAGTAAAAAATACAATAGGCTGTTCACGGTAAAGTGAGCACTATTTAAGGCCCTCCCACCAGGCTTTAACCACTAATAAATATATCTTATTGCAGTATCTGGCATTACATTTTGAAGGCAGTGAAATGTATACACTGTTTATTCATCACAAAGCAATGTTTATATTAAAAAGCAGCAGGAAGATGGAAATAGAATGAAAGGAAAAATTTATAAGAGCCTTAAAAAGTTCTCACTTTAATGTGAACAGTCTATACAATCAATTGTTACTTACATTTGCTACAAGAAGAAATAGTTGCAGTCTGGTTCGAATGTGCAGAGAAGAATGCAGTCACTTGCAAGTTTCTCGAGTTATCAAAAAGAATTTTTTGATGCAGTTTAGCTTTCGGGTGGCTTAGAAACGCTCCCCCGCTTGTACCTATTTCAAAACTTTTAACACATATTTTGCACAGCGCACTGCCTCTATCTTTAGACTCTTCTGAAGCCCATGGAAATTCTGATTCGTAACGAGATGAATATCTAGTCAACGTGATTATTTCATCATGCAGCAAATTACACACAAACACTAAAAAAAAGTGAGCGGTGCGACCTAGACGTTGAAAGAGGTAAGATGAGACATGCCTGCCAAAATTCTTCCCCTCCAGAGCGACATGTCACATGGCGTGGTACACCACTATGGCGGGTGGGCAGGAACTGGGCGTGTTAAACTACTTCGGCCGGAAAAATTTTGCGCAGTGTTGACAAATGATTGTTGACATAAAACTACCCCGACCTACCATTACAGTATTCGGCGACGAAACTCAAAACACCCAAAAAAAAAAAAAGGGGGGGGGGGGAAATTCCCTACAGATGGACAAAATTCAAGACTATTTCCAGGTTTTCCCCAGGTCCTATTCAATTACATACTTTTTCTCGGTTTTCCCGGTTCAGTGGCCACCCTGTAGAAAACAACCGAACAAATCATACATGGCACGATTTATCCAAGATTTTATTCAAAAAGTGAGGAGAAATTACAAACGGACTACAGCAAATTAATATTCATAAATACAGCTCCTAGGAACCTCTTCAGTGTTGTTCCATTACTGAATACATATAGAATATCGATCAGCCATGGTAATGGTGAGGACATGGTAAATCAAAATCATCGTAAACCCAAAAATAGGCCAAATAGGCACACATTTACAATGCCAAAATTGCATCTAAACTCATTTAGCTAACACTGTTTACACATATCTTATGGAAAAATTAGATGTACATTGAATAAATACAATTTTTTCTAAATAGAATGACATGAAATGCTAACATTTTAATAGGTAGCTATCTTCACTTAAAAGTTATACTACTCCAGCAGTATACATACATTATATATATATATATATATACATATATATATATATAATATCTGTGTGTGTATGTATATATATATATACACACACACGAGTTGTTCCGATACCATGTTTTCCGATACCGATACCCTGATACTACTGCCGATATCCCAATACCAAAAACATATACCAAAACCATTAGCACTGAAATTTAGAAAAAGTATTACTGGTAATAATACATTAAAAACATTTCTCCTATACACATTTAAATAAAGAAAATAATGTCTTAAAATACTGCATATAATTTATTGTAATTCGATACAAAATTAAACTGACACACTTTCAAACCCTCTGAAAATACAAAAACTTAAAATGACCCCAAATGCAAGTCAAATTT
The DNA here is from genome assembly GCA_029891345.1 of Dryococelus australis. Classification (NCBI taxonomy): domain Eukaryota; kingdom Metazoa; phylum Arthropoda; class Insecta; order Phasmatodea; family Phasmatidae; genus Dryococelus; species Dryococelus australis. Next base: position 184,915,396 of record CM056997.1, on the reverse strand, counting down.
TTAATGTCCCGCGCTCATTATCAGCTAAGAGCACACTATCAGCTACGAGCGCACAGAGAAGTTATTGACCTAGCAGTGTCATGTCTATTGGTTAACAATGGAAGGGGGGTGCAGAGGGAGGATGACCTCTCCAAGCCGATATCTGTAGGCGACACCTTGAATGCATGGCAAATATCTGTCTTTTAAAGTAATTATCATAATTTACTGCAAAGAAAACATGTAATTTTGAGACACAAATGAGACAATTATAATTGATTTCTTCACTGTCTTTAATAATTAAACATTCAAAACCACATCCTCTGATTTTTCCACTCATGAGTTACACTGCACTCGGCTCAGCGCTCACCTACCCATTATTAGATGGCAAAAGGTGTCGAATAGGCACTTACATACTATCAGTTTATTCAAAGACGTGTGTCTATTGAAATAAATTAATATAAATACTTTGATTTCCCCACAACAAGTGACTGAAAATGAACACTTATAATACAAGTCGCTCTATGTTCAAGCTATTTTTTACTGACAAGTAGTAGAGTATAAGCTTTTGGGCAAATAATTTAATTCGCAAAGATGCTGCCCTTTGAGTTAAATAAATATTAAGTTATAAAGTCATGATAATTTCATGCCAAATACAATGAAACACCAACCTTACCAAGTAAAACAACATTTAAACACAAAATAAAACACCTTTACAATAATAATTCCTCATTAAAATATTTTGCATAACATTTTCAGGTGAAATCATTTGCTTTGAAAAACAAGTGATGTTAGGTGCAACTATTTTGAGCAATGCATACAGTATTTACTAGTGTATAGCACACACCATGATTTTTGCAAAAGTCCCATTGGGAAATTTTATTTTTAATAAAATTGCACCAAAAATTTGTGACGCTCTGTTAGTAAGTATTTCTTACTTTAATGTGTGGTGATTGTGATATGTTTGGAAAATACTTTAATTAAATAACTATTACTAAACATTTCCAGCTTCCGTTTTCTTTTTTCTCCTTTTAGCAGTGACCTGCTCTTTTTTTTGCTGTGCTAGAATGTCACACTACCATTATCCAAAAAAAAAAAGGGCCTGGGGCATCGTGGCTTCTGCTGCACAAAGTGGGAGGGCACTAATTCAAGGGACATTGAGGCAGTGCGAGGGAGTGTCGAGCATTCCACCCCGACTACACGGGTTCCTATCCATAGGGCAGGGGGAGAAAGATCACTACCCTAACTGAGGACAACACAACTCATCGTGGTACAGATCGTGGGTGGCATCAACAATCTCGGAGGCCAGGTCCTGGGGCGAGGCAGTGGAAGGAAGATTCATGTCGACCTCCACTGCAAGTGATGTGCCTGTTGAGGGGTAGTGGGTTGCATCGACATTCTCAATGAAAGTGGTGTCTCGCTTAGCAAGACGGCAGAGCGGAGCGGAGCACTTCCTAAGTGGCAGCTCAACGTCCGAGTCTGCGGGTATTCCTGTGCCGCAGGACCTGGGGACGGAGTATGTCTGTTGCAGCTCGACGCCCCGGTTAGCAGTTTCCTGTGTAATAGGATGCTGGGACGGAGCATTCTTGTCCGAGCTCGACGTCCAAGCTGGCGGGAGTTCCTGCGTGGAAGGTTCTTGAGGCGGAGTACTTCCTGCGGGGCAGCTCAACGTCCCGATACGCAGGTGTTCCTGCATGGCAGGTTCTTCCTCATTGGAGCCAGAGGTCGACTTCGTTGAAGCAGGTGCGGCCTTGACTTCTGGCTTTGGAGTTGTACTAGGTGGTGATGTAGGCGCTGGTACAATTCCTACCCCTCTTGCAGAAGGAGTCTCTGATCGTTTGCTAATTTGGCTTGATCAGCAGGGTGTCTGACATTGTTCTCAGTCATGTGGACTCCGCCATGACACTTCGCAGCAGCCAGAAGGTGCTGTACTGCATTTGATGGTGATTTTCTCAGCATAGCTGCATGGCGCCGAGGGTATTGATCCGACGGAAAATGCACCTTGGCGTCGTTCTTCCTTGGGCGTCCATGGGACGATGTAACTGGGAGCCCCGTAAACGATAAGCGGTGTCAGCTCAGGTCTTAACATGGGTTTCCCTATACGGTATCGGGAGCAATCCTCTAAGGTGGGGTTTCGTCTTCATCTTCTGACTAGCCAGGAGTATCTCCTTCGGCATCTTCAAACCCAAAGTTTTGGCAAGTTCCCTGGGCAGGGTTATATCTGGTATCAGGAACCCTTTTGTATTCGTCATCGTATATCTTTGGCCCAGTAAGAGTTGTCTCGTTTGCCTCCCACTTGTCAGCAAGGTCAGCGCTGAAATGTTGCTGGCTTTGCTCAGAGGGTGACTTTGCAGGACGGCTTCTCCTAAGTTAAAATATCTTACCCCAGTTTTAGGTTGTAGGTATTTCTTTAGAATGTAGGCAATTTGGGCTTGCTGGGCATGTGTGATGCACGCCAAGGCTGCTAGCCAGATGTCCTCGGGTTGAGGATGGTAAGGGGGAGTAGTCCAGGTTTCTAACCCCCACTCTTGACAGGTGGTTTGCCATTGATGGCTCGTAAAATGTGTGCCATTGTCTGTCAGTATGGCTATTGGATATCCTGATCGTGAGAAAATCTCTGTCTCCTTTTTTCGCACGATTCGGGTGTTTCTTGGCTGGGTAGAGGAAATGCCTCTAAAATCTTGAAAATTGATCAGCTACCACGAGCAGATAGCAGTTCCCTCTAGTGCTCCGTGGATACGGGCCCATCAGATCGGCGGCGATGTGAGTCCAGGCCATCTTGTGTCTCCGTGGTTTTGCGGTGGGAGGGGGTAACCGGATAGGCTTTGCTGCGGCAGCACGTGATGCAGTTGCTAACTTACTGCCGGACATCGCGGCTTATCCCATCCCAATTATAATGGGTTTTAATGTCCAGCAGGGTTTCACTAGTACCCGGGTGACCAGCTTGGGGTTGGTCGTGGTGGTGAAGGCATATATCAGCATGTAGGGTGGAACCCAGATTTTCCAAGGCATATTGGGCTGTTCACTACTTATCCACTCAATGTCATCCCGTAATTCGAATCGCTGGGGCTGTTCCCGTAGTAGGCGTAGGATGTCGGGGTCCTCCTGCTGGCTTAAGGTTATTTGTTGGCCGGTTATTCTCTGTTGAAGAAGACGGATTTGTTCCTTCAGACTTCTTTCACACTGGAGGAGGGGGGGGGGGGGACATTTTCTCCTCCTCTTCCTCCTTAGCTGTTGAGAAACGCTACAGAGCATCTGGCAAGTCATTCTCCTTTCCTGCTTAATGCTGTACCTCGAAGTTGAACTCGGTAAGAAACGTGTTCCACCGGCCAAGCTTGGCCTTCAAATCCAGGACTCGTGTAGCAGTTGGACGGCTTTGGAATCAGTCAGTAGCAAGAAGTGTTGATCTTCGAGATAATACCTGTATTTCTTCACAGCCCAGATAACGACCAGACAGTCTTGCTCATTAATATGGTAGCGCTGCTCTGTTTTTTTTAAGCGGGTAGATGCATACACTATCACATGTGGATGTCCTCCTATGTTTTGCTGGTACAGTACAGCGCCCAGAGATTTTGACATGCGTCCTTTTGCAGTATTAACGGTTTGTCCCCTTGTGGTCGATGGAGCTGGTGGATATTCTTGAAGCTATTCTTCAAATTGGAAAACGCTTACTGTTGTTCCGGACCCCATCCCCAAAGCGAGTCCTTCTCGAGTAGCTGTAGTGGTGCCATATATGTTGCAATATTTGGAACAAAGTCTCGTAGCCAATTACACAGACCCAGGTACCATCGTAGTTGTCGCTTATTTGAAAGGTTCTTCCGCTTCTTCAATCGCTCGTATCGAACTGTGTAGGGGGAAGTTTCCCTCTCTCAGGTGATATGACGTGTTCCAGATAATCTATTGAAGACTAACTGAAGAAACTTTTCGACAGATTGCAAGTCATTCAATGTAATTCGAGTCTTTCCAACACTCGTATATGGCCTAGGCGTTCCCCCAAGCTGTTGGAATATATCATTATATTGTCAAGATAAGTGAAGCAGAACTCGCTGATGTAACCGGTTAATACTTCAGTCGACATTAATCGTTTAAATGTCGCTGGGGCATTTTCCCAGCTGAAAGGCACGACTCTAAATTGGACGGTTGCGCCCTCTGGTGTTGTAAAGGCCGTATATTTGCGATTGTCCAGGTGGACCGCAATCTGCCAATAGCCAGACTCCATGTCGATAGTGCTGAATATTATGGCCTTGCCAATGTCTCATAGTGTACGAGACAAGTCTACAGCTGGAGGAGCGATCAGGTGGGTAACTTCATTCAACGACTTGTAGTTTACGCAAAATCACAATTTCCAGTCTTTTTTTGGCACAAGGACCACGTGTGAGTTATATGGGGAATTCAATGACTCTACGATTCCCTGGTCCTTCATGTCGTTGACCTGCTCCATGACGACGTCACGGCGGCAGGCTGACACACTGCATGGACGGTTGTATACTGGTATGTCAGTGGTAGGACATATTTTATGCTGTATGGAACATGTCTGTCGTAGCAGTCCTTTAATTGGGAAAATTCTGGTTCGTCGAGTTTGTGGTTAATGCTCATTGGGTCAATGGGAATTGGCGTGATGTCCTCTGGGTTTCGATCCCTGTTTACAGTAATTCGGTGGGTTTCTCCCAGATAGGCTCTTCATTGTCCGTGATCTAAAATGCACTGATTGTGGATGAGCCATGGGCACCCTAGTATCATCGATTCAGACATGGTTGGTGACGCAATGAATTCTGTCAGTGTTGCAATACTTGAAATATTTATGTTCAGAGTAATGCGGCCTGTAACATCCAGGGTGGATTCAGGTTGCGCAATTCTTACTATTTTCGTTTGTGGTCTCAGTTCGGCGAGCTGGTCTGATGTTAACAGATTCTCTCTCATAAAATTTCCAGTGGCATCCGAGTCAAGTAGGGCGAGTACCTTATTATTGTTTACCTCCACCTCTACATGGGGGGCTACGGGAATCGGTACTCCTCACTTAATCCCTGGAGGATGGACCCTTATACAATTGGGGGGGGGGGGGGCGCCGTCGGCATTTCCCGGCTTGGTTCCGGGGGGTTGGATTTCCAGCTGGTCGAGTTGGGTCGTTTGACAACCTTTTGTCAACTCGGGTTGGTGGAACGGCAGTTCCTTCTGGTTTCCGAGAGCAGTCCTTGTTCCAGTGGTTTTCTGGACAAAACCAACAATTGGATACAAGCGCCGTGCGAGGGGTTGCGGTTGGTACATCTTTAGGAGGTGCAACAGGGTGTGCTCATACCTATGGGGCTCTGGTGGATACTGGTTTTTCGAGACTTGCCTGTGCTGCGAAGTTTTGCTCAGCTTCTCGAGCTTGATTAACTAATTCATCCAAGGTCGTTGGCCTTGCTGTCAAGAGTAACGTTCCGGAGATTTGGTAGTAACATTCGACTGATAGAACGACGGCGGCAGCCTCGTCAACGCCGGGAAACACACGTTGAAACATTTGTTCTTTTCTTCGTATGAAGATTTCGGATTCTTCGTAGACTACCTGGGTCTGGCTATAAAACTGTGTCGTTAGCCTAGCCAACATCTCCTTGCCCACGAATTCAGCCGCTATCCGGTTACTGAACTGTTTCCAGTCTGTTAAAAATTCTCCATATATTTCCAACCATGTGAGGGCGAGGCCCTTCAGATGCAGTTGAGCCCGGTCAACCCATTGTTTCGGTGGCAGGTCCATTTCTTTGAACTCTTTTTTACGTTCCTGCATAAATGTGACTGGGTCTTCGTGTGGACAACCTGCAAAGTCAGTTATTTGTATATCATCCATACCGGTAGCTGAATGGCCAGGTGCCGTTCCAGGTTATATATATTCTGGAAGGCGTCGATCTGTGGGAATGAGAGATGTGTTTCCTTCTGCACCTCTCGCATTGGTAGGCCATCCCGGGCATGGATACTCATTTGTCGGGCTACCCTATGCATAGGCGATGATAAGGTTCACTGCACATTGTGCACCTTATGCGGTTTATGCCTCGCCCGGGGTTGTTGCTGGCGAGCGGTACAGTGGAACAGTCTGTCACTCGGATCTCTTCAGGCCAGCCTATGCAGGCATAATGAAAGAATTTATTGCAGTAGGTGCATTCTATCTTTAGTGTGCCATGGTCTGGGCAGTCGGCATAGCTACACTGTACGCTGAATACTTTGGGTTCGCCGTTGGAGTTCTCGCCAGTGGCGGCGTTGACTTTGGCGTCTGACATGGTAATGGTTAACGGCACCACGGAGTGTTTTAAGGACTCCCCGAAGACCGCATGACTGATAGTTTCGACCCTTAGCTCTCTGGGCATGGTTGATCTAGTTCATACCGTTTGCTGCATACAGTGTTTTGTCTGACGCACCACATAGGGCGCCAGAGAATCTCTTGTGTGACCGACTAGGTTAATAGTCACAAAAGTCCAGGATTCTGTCTGCTAGACCAAAAGCGGGATGATTGAGTTAGCTAGGCAACGAGAGGCGATAATGTTGGCTAGTACTCACTTACTCCTACTTCTTGGGTACCGTGTTGGCGGTGTACTTGGTGCAGTTATAACAAGCCTGGCCCACACCGTGGCTGCGGTTCCACAGGTGAGATTCGTTTGTTCAGAAGTTGATGTTATTCCAACCGAACCTCACTTCAGTACTGTCAACAATCCTCTTACCACAGGATGGCACGACGGGTGAATACCTATGCATGGAGAAACGAATAATACCACAACCGGATCAGTTGATACTGTCTCATGCCTGAGTTGGGCGGCGCGGTTCCGTTCCGCCTGCCTTTTCAGTGTAGGCTGTGTCAATCCCTACACACGTGGCCGTGCCTTTGGCTGAAAGGCATTAAGTCCCCACTCACAAGTTAATGGGTACACCTTGACATGAATACTGAACAAAAGTTATAGTGTAAGTCCGGTTTTGGCTTGCTGACCAGGCTCTGTAAAGTCTCCACTGATCCCCCATGCTATGCGGGCTGATCAGAGAAGTGGAGCTGTTTGGGTCACCAATGCCACCACTGGAAGTGCGTCCACACAGGAATGGATGGCATATCTCAAGCCACTGTATATCCCAGCACTGGAAGCAGTGCTGTGGAATAAGGCAATAACTTGAGACTGTTTCCCCTCTCTGGGTGAAGGTGTTGCTAGTGGTAATGGCTACTCTGTTCCTCCCTACTGGCACTGGAAGCAATGCTGTGATAGTTTGGGAAGCAACCGATGGCCGTCTAATGGGTGCGTGAAAATATGACGGACCCCTGAAAGGCACCCGTGGCTGAAGTTAATTCGGTAGTTATAAATTCCCCAGTCCTCATCAAAGGTGTACGTAGCAACCTGTATCTAGCGGGTAAACAGACAGATACTCTAATAAAGAAAAGCTGAGAAGTAGGAAACAACAACATGTATATCAAAGTCTCAATAAACATGCGACGCGTTCTACCTACTCCCAGACAATCGAGGGCTGAAGGTTACTATGCTCTGGCCAGATGTAGGCGACCTGGTTCAAATGGAGAATGGGAAAGAAACAGCTTAACGAGAAAATATATTATACTACCAAACAGTCTAAAGAAGATGTCTTGAGGAGACAAAGTGAATTTAACGTGTGGTAAGCGTGCTTGCTGTTTGTCGGGTTGACTGGTCGTCGATGGTGAAGTAGCCACAGGGGACGTACTCAATGTTTCGAAGATCTCAGGTGGTCCCAGCACTGGCCGCAGTGCTGTGGGATAACGCAAGAGATGGAACAAGAATGACTGCCTGTGCCCGGCAGCATCCGGACTTATATAGTGGAAGTTTGTGGGCTGCCGGCACGGGGTGTGGGGAGGAGTGGCGTCCTCCGGCCCAGGTTGGCATGGGCATACTGTGGTCAGCAATTCTGCTTCGTGCCTCGTCGGAGGAGCTCGGCCTTGCCTGAGGTCTGGACAGCTTATTGGATCCAAGTGCAGGGGGGAGAAGGGGGCACATGCATAAGTTGTATAAGCGTCACGCGCCAAAATATTTTTCCCTCAAAAATATTTAATTTATGAAGGGCTCACCTTAGACTCAGGATAGTCTACCTGTCAGGTAAATATGGTATATAAGTGACCAGACTGTATCCTCCCACTAAGCGGCCCCCCACAGAACCTACCATGACCCACCCAGTTAGTGTAGCAACTAAAACGCAGCGGCCGGATTACTTGAACTCGGGAGACCAATCAGCCCCTGAACCACTATCCCAAAGATAGGAGCGCACATCAAATTAAACATTTTGGCATCAAATAATTGTAATTGCTGAAATGTGTTATGCTATACAATGCACGCGCATTTCATGTTAACTTGTAAGTGCCAGTAAAACTTGCAGTGTGGCCATGCCATCCCCCACACTGATCCAACGACCAGATATGATGGAAAGGTTGCTATAATAACATTTTTTTTGGCCTGTTTACAACCAAACTGCAGAACTGGTATACTAATAGGATCACGTGAAAAAAGGACCACTAGAATTTCTTCCGGTAGACATCGCACCACAACAAGAAAACTGAATACAGGAAAACATACAACATTGGCTGTAATAAATGAGTAAAACAGATCTCTGAATTGAAAGGAGGGAGAACGCACGCACGCCCACTCTCCCCACCCCTTTGTCCATATCAGCGACCCACAACCACCCGCCCACAGACCACACTGCCTACCTGACAGTGGTATAACGCCACAGTATTCCAGGCTTCCATCTAGCCCCTCTGCCATCTGTGTTTATTACCTTAGGTACAATAAACACTGATCTTACCAGATCTTTTGACTTTCACTCCAAGTTTCTTCCTTGTGTCATTATCGGTGCTGGAGGACTCAGCAGAAGACCGGGTTTACTCGTACCGAACCTACACTTACAACACACCAGAACATCCTCTGAAGACCACCCATCCTCTGCCCCGTGCAGTGAACGGTAGAGCCGCGACACTAGGATGCCGTCCCCTGGAAGTAAGCTAACGGCATGAAGTCGCCTCCACCTCACCGCTCACTTAGTGATGCAGAGGAGGGAAACTTCTTTGAGTCTGGGGAGACCAGTGACCACTGGACACTCACCTCACCAATATTGGAAGGCCACCCATTCCTTACACCCAGGTGGGAGGAACTGTGCGGTTCCTACAACCAACACTTTGCGGCTCGAGTCTCCCTCACCTCCAGTGGGAAAGTCAAGAGTGGGGTACGCTGTTGGCGGTAGCAATTGGCACCCACACTTGGACACACTCACATAAACTGCCTACCTTCTGTAGACCCAAACATAGGTTAGCGCCAAATGCCTTACACCCGTAGGGGTGGTGTTGAGAGGAAGGTTAAGAAGGTGAGGGCTATCTCTAAGAATCCACAGGGACTTCACATCCTTCCCAGTGGATTCGGGCTACTGAGTCTGTGTGAACAGACTGCTTTGCTACGATGAATCACCGCACTAATACTCAACGTCACACCTGTGTAACTTGTTTGAGCCACCAACCCGTGTTGTGGAATGATACCACCCAATAGTGCAGGAAGTACTGTTTCGTGACGGGTCCACCAGCACGCCCCCTGTATTTAGTATCTCCAGGCCAGAAACAAATCCAAGCACCTCACACGCAAACCCCACCACCCAGTTAAGTGCCACCACAGCCAGTAAAACTACCCACAGGACAAACACGCCGTCCCACTGTACCACCGCCTGCCTGCACCATGCAGGGTTTAACTAACTGAGCCAGACCAGACTTTGTGCCAAGCTGATGGCCTACTAAGCCTGTACTGTACTCCGGTCAGACACCTACTGTACTCAGGTCGGGCACCAGTGCCCTGAGATAAGTAACAACCCAGAGACACGACTCGCCTAGTGTCAAGTAAGTAATCAAGAGACATGGGCAGACAACCAGCCGGGTCTGTCACGAGTCATATATATATATATTTTTTTTGTGTGTGTGTGTAACATTTTGAAAAAACAATGGTGCAGAAATGATTCAAGTGGACATTACAAATCTTCTTTGAAGATTCATAATCCAATTTGCAGTCACAAGGGCAATGTAGCGCACTGTGTAACAGACGTAAAACAGTATCTGCTAATCAAAATAATTAAATCTTCCAAGAGCTTAGAGCTAAAATGGCTGGTTCACAACCAGCAAAGCAGTTGTGAAATGCAAGTTGTCTCTACCTACGAATGTAATACCTGTTGAGGTATGCACACACGCCATTCAACACTTTCGAGCTGAACTGGTACTCGTCCCACTGGTGGGTGTAGAACTTGAGAACATCTTCATCCATCAGGTCATTGCCATCCTGGAAACACAAGAGAAACCAAGTCACTTTAGCACATGACACAGATACACAGCCTGTATCATGAATTATGTAAAATCAAACTTCTTGAAGTTAAGTACGTACTTCTTGGCAGACCAATTGGGTGAGATGGAGATACAGAAATGGCAGAATGATGCTTCAAAGAACAGGAACCAAGGGCACACTCATAAAACCAATGATGAATGTAGTGTGCACAAAACCCAAAGAAAGTACAATGTAAAAAGTGTTCAGTAATACTGAGCCTGGAATTACACAGGTATCCTTGAAAGAACAAGAAAACTAAACTAACACACCAATTATGTCCAGCATTGATCACACTTACTATAATTCACTGGATTAATAGTTAGCATTTTTTATCATACAATAATTTTAGTATTATATTTTGTTAGGCTATGTGCACACTTTATGAAAGTTTTACTTCAAATGAAATAATGGCTAATCCATACTTATTCATTTTATTCACCGGTACATTTTCAAGAAGAGGATTAACACCATTATGTTTTCCTATGGAAAGGAAGCAAAAAGTAACACACCCCCCGCTAAAATAAATTTTAAAAAATTACAGCAAGACAGTCATTCACACACACTAAGCAAATAAATAAATGTGTAAATGTCCCTGTGCAGCTACCCTTGGTGTTGCATATCCTACCTGCTTACATGATTAGTCAGAAAAGTAAAAACCAGTCTCTGTTAGCCTGAGGAGAAACATGGCAACTAGACGTGACCAGATGATGTAATACCAGTGAAACACAATCTCTTGAGTTGGTGCTCTCACAGTGGAGCATGTGGCCAATTAACCGCTAAAGCAATTTTGTATGTGAAGCCATTTGGTATGTTATAAAACTTTGTAGAATTGTTTACTATTTTGGTAATTAATAAATTATGTGGATGTGATGCACCCCAAAGCAGGGTCACACCCACCATGTGAGTGACATTTTTTTGGCAAGACTTGTCCCTGAGAGTAACTAGAGATCTGCAAACAAGACTACTGAAAAGTTCCCAAGCTTACAGCTCAAGCTCAAGATTTTTTTATTACATTCAAAAAATTAGTTTTATAATAAAGATAATATTAGTGTTTTGAAGATATCTCTTCATATCTGCAGTTCAAAGGAATAACTTTAACCTTCTAAAATATTGTTTTGTTTGTGAATACACACACATGTTTTTGGTGAAAAGATTTTCAAAGTGTCTTCAATTTTGACTAAAAATTTTGGTATGTTTTTGCCCCTTTTTCTAAATATGTCAAAAAATTCAATAATTTTTTATATTTTATTTTTCAAATTTTAAATTAAACAATAGAGAGCATATAAAATTAATTTTCATTCAGCAGAATAAGTGCATGTTTTATTTAAATATTTTATTTTAATGGCTGAAATTTTATAGTTCAATTTTAAAAAAATACTTGTTCCACATATACAACACATGTGCACATATAAAAAAGAGCTGACATGAATATATAAAATAAAAACAACTGCAAATATCACACTCTTTGAATTTACGATTGGGTCATTCTTAATGCTTAATCATCCATCCAATGTTTCTATTAAACTGCAATTTTGGAATTTTCTACCAGATGTAGTTCTATTTGTTGAGCATCATGCAAAAGCTTCCCGCCGATATATTTTGTTAATAATGCTTTGTATCCAGGCCTTATTGTCTGATCACATCCTTGAAGTTATAAAGATCAGCAAGCTGAAAAAGTACATTCACAGCATAGAAAAACATTGACGTTGCCTTGTTTCTATTTTGCTCTTCAGTTGCCTTCAGCACACAATCACTGATTCAATATTGCTTCCTGTTTGTGGATGAGGAAATACTGGGTACTGGACTTGGGCAGACTGATGCTCAAACATTTCTGGAAGAGGATCTACTTCATTCAGTAAAGGAAGGCTGTGCTGCTGCTAGCAGCTTATGTTCCAGTCTTCCTTCACTTTCACTCTCCTGTAACTTTCTAGCTAATTTCTGTGAGTTCTTATCCTTTCTAGTTTCAACTTAAAATCAATTCACAATGTATACATCTACATTTTAAAATCACCATCAATTTTTGTTACTTCTCCCCACTCATTTGTCAACATAAGTCCACTCCCATGATGATAAACTGAATTATCCATTATATAGCAATACCAAAACTTTCAATAGCTGTATCAACTCTTTTGACACTCCAGCAGAAAACTGTAGACAGCTGCCACATTACTGTGTATGTATCTAACTGGATAACTCATGACTAGAGAGGGGAATTCCCTGCATATCTACTGCCTAATCAATCAGCTTCTTTTGTGTAACTGGGAAGGAGAACTCCTTAATATACACTACTGCTCAGTTAATCTGCTTCTTTAGCCAGGGAAATCCCCTTCAGCAAAATATGAGGTGGAATCCCTTTCAGCAATGAAAAGGAAATTCCCTTCTGCTTGCTACTCAGTACAAATTACTCACCTATTTCCTGTATACAGAGACTCAAACTAGTTATTTACTGTGAATAAAATAAAATTTAGTAAACATTCTGAATATTTAATACAGAAGCAAAAATTTGGGAAAACTCACTTGGTGCATCAACTTTGGCGAAACCTGGTTCATGTCTGCCATTTGAGTATCTCCTAATTCTCTTCCTCCATTTGCAGTGTCACGCAAATGCACACTTGCCAACTTTTCAAAATGGAAATCAGTAAAACATTTTCAAATGACATGCGGCAATTCTAATATTTGTAAGAAATCTGATAAATTACATGCGGCAAATATAATTTTTTATAAGAAATTTGAAATTTCCTACATTTTAGATTCCTTAAAAAAATATTGCATCAAGATATGAAATAATGTTTAAAAATTAGTTTACAGTAAAATATCAAAACACGCACACCTAACACAGTCACACATTGGAAAAAGAATCAATTTTCTCCTCTTACCTCAAAATTTCATAATTCAGCTCTCTGAAAGACATCTGTTCACACTTAAAAACTGAAACATTTAGGCCTGTTCACACTTAAAACTCTTATCACTAAAAAAAATATGTACATACACTAGAAAAAACAGTTGCAGCTATTATTTAAAACATTTGAATTTATTTAATTCTTCTTGAGAGCTTGTGCAGTGGCATGCTTTGCTCGCTTCAAAAATTTGTCACTAAAATTCTACTCACAGCACTTTCACCCTGATGGCTTGCATTTAACAAGAGAGACGTTTTCAAGAACTTTAGTTGACAATTGAGAGTGGAACTGAGATTGGTTCTTCTTTACAAGGCTGAAAACTCTCTCACATCCAGCATTGCTATGAGCAGAGTTAAAATGGACTGTATCACACAGAACACTATGTAAAATTTTGGTTTCCCACAAGAATCTAAAATATGAGATACTTTGACCCACTTATGAATGATTGAATCTTCTGTCTTGATAATAGAAGAGATATCTTCAACCTGAAGTACAGAAAACTGGCTCTGAAGCTCATCTAAGGCCTGATCTTTAGTTTCATTCTCACGCACAGGTAAAATAAATGGGAATCTTACCACAAAGAAACTGACATCACTAAAACTCTTAACTTTCAATATTTTCAAGTTCTGCAACACCAGCTTTCTTTAAAACTTCATTTTTTAATGGAAATTTATGAATTATGTAATCACATGAGGTTACAAAGTACTTCCTCACAGATGAGTAAAATACCTTCTTCTCAGCTTCTTTCAGTGAACTAACAATCTGTGAGGCTGCATTGGCAATCAACAAATCTGTGTACGGTTGCTGATTTTCAACAGAATGATACTTGATTTCAAGCAATACACCACTTTTCATAGTACTTGGTTGAACAAATCTTAACATCAATTCCTTCAACAAACCATGCAACATTTTATCCAATTTATGAACTAGTGGACAAGATGACTACAAAATGGTATTAAACTTATCAAATAATGGAATGACACTAAGTAAAAATAAACAGAAGGCCTTATAGACAGGAGATGACAAAGTCATGAATAGCATTTCTTCACGAGTTGCATTGTGCATTACACATACTGCAGGCTTTGACACCCTTGTACTCTCAGAATTCAAAAACAATTTCTTAAGAGATCCAGCTGAAGAGGACTCGCTATCATTAGTTGACTTTCTTTTAATTGAGACATCTCTTGTCTTTTCAGTGGTACACTTTTCAGGATTACTACTCAATTTCTGAATATTCTTTTTGAATTCCAAGCTGCAACTTACTTCGACATCAAGTTTTTTTGGAATCATATAAGAAGACAGGCTTGAAGAACGTGGTTTCTGCACACTCAGTTGGTCTTTGAAAAAACTCATCAAGGGATCCTATTCTTCAACAAGCCTCTTCAAACATTTGCCAAGGGACAACCATCTAGTACACACATGTTTTAGAATTTTCTTTGTTTCTTTGCTATGTAGAGCATGGAATTTTTTCAGGTTGTCTTTGCGTTTCGAACTCTTTTCCAGGTAATAAAATATGTCTATTAATAGTTCTTCAATTTTAACTCGCAGGCACGCAGTGCCTCTTTCTGCTGCTAAATTAATTAAATGACATACACAACCCACAGCGACAAGTCCCTTCTGTTTCTCTATAAAAACAGTCACTGTGCCATTTTTATTGCCAGTCATAACTGCCGCGTTGTCTGAAGAAAATCCCTTTCATATGACTTAGAGGAACGTTCAACAATTCCAACTCACTGACAATTTGATTTCCAATATCTCTACCAGTTGCATCACCCTGTAATTCTGGTAGCGAGAGAGAACAGTTGTCACAATATTTTGTACATCTTTGTCAAAATACGTTACCACAATAGGATATATGTTCGAATCAGGATCATTTGTTCCATCTGTTGCCATGGAAAATGGTCCACTCTGTAAATGTAGAATGTCTTCTCTCCTTGCGCGAGCCATTTCTGCCACGACCGCTGTAGTCTTTGTTCTTCCGCAAGCATATTTTTTTACTATTTCCGAATCAGGAAACATTCTGCGAAACAGTGGTGCTGCATGATCAGATACACTAAACGGAATGTTGTGCTCGACCAAGAACGATGTGAACAAACACACTGCTTTAATAACGTTATCAACTCCTGACTCGGCACAGACAAAAAACACTGTTTATTTTACAGTTAGCTTCAACATTTTTCGCATAGGTTGTATGTTTGCTAGACTTCACATGGTTTGATATGTCATTTTTACAGTCATGGGAAATATTTAAGTCACATCTGCAAATGCTACAGAACGCAAACTTATTGCCCCTTTCAGACTTAATAATGAACGGAAATTCTTTGGTATAATCTTCTTGAAAAGATTGCCAATACTGTTTTTTTCCTGCACAACTCATTTCGGTATTACAATTTCATGTACCATTAAAAAACTAGACTAACATGCACACACACGGAACCGAGTACACTTTTTGTTATTGTCGCTTGAAGACTTCCGTAGATGCCGACGATCAAACAAACTACAACATGCACGCCATTTTAACTAACTGCATCATGGAAACAACAAAGTCAAACCACAAGACCGAAGGAACCTGACTGTTCATTTGTGTATCTTCGCTGGTCGTACAGCTAGACTCGTGAAAAACAAACACAGCCTGTGTATGGCAGCATGAAATACGGCACACAAAAATATAATAATTTTAATGGCAATTGAGAGCAAAAGTTTTTATTTTGTGGACTAGTGAATTTATGTTTAAGTACTGCACATGGTTTGAAGGTGGATATGCAAACTCGTACATGATAAAAAAAATCACTTTCGTTTAACAAATACTTTGAAAACCGTAAAAAAAAAAAAAAAGTCGCACTGCCGTACACTCGTAAAAGACCCCGCATTTCCGTACATTTTACGGGCAAATTGTACTAGTTGGCAAGTATGCAAACATGGAATAATCATTTTGTAATATTGAATCGTCGGAAAAGAGCTAAAAAAAAATTGTGTATGTTTTATTTAGAATACCACACAATGTTTTAGTCTTACCTGTTGATCTAAAAACCTTTGCATATTAAGAGAAAATTACAGTATTTTGGCATGTATAGGACGTGTGCACGTATAGGCTGCACCAGATGGTTTTTATGAAAAATTAGGGATAATTAATATTTCAGGTACAGTAGAACCTCTCTATAATGAGCCCTCACGGTTCCCGAGAATAGGGTCATAATAGAGGGGGGGTTTGTCAACAAAAAATTTGGAAGATTTTGACCCACCCCTAAACCCAATGTCAGCAAACTTGCCATTTTTTGAATGAAGTTCATGTTCAATCATCTCTATCGCATTTTAAAAAAAAAAACACTTTTTAAATTAAATATAAATACATATGTATATTTTAATAGCTGGACGTCTCCTGATTAATTTGATATCCAAGAAAAGCATATTGGACCACCCCTTGTCATAAAAAAAAGCCTAAATACAGTATGACATGACCATTGGAAGTGTGTGAAAAGATTATAAAGATTAGAGTATGTTTTAAAAATATAAAGTTATTATTAAAGATCTACTACGCAGGTCTCGTAGGTCATACATTACTATGAGGCATGTAGCGATCAAAAAGTTTAGGTGATGTTGTGCAATACGCGTGTATGCACTGTGCTCTCGCTTTGGCATGGCCGTTTCATTGCTAGAAAATCTGACATATTACGGACAAAGCAGTAACTAAAAACACTGTTGGAGATGCCTTACGTTTGAACAAAACACTGAACCTTATTTATTGATAATTGATATGAAGATACATTATTTAGATTAAATCACACGTGTGCTGTGGTTAGCAGCAAATACATTGTCGTGTGTATGACATAGCTGGGCAAGCGCCTAGATCCCCTGCAGCGTGGCCGGGCGCGGCAGCTTACTGCTGTCACTCGGGCCTAGATCCCCTGACTGGGTTGTGAAGTAGGTGGCCCTGGCACCTTTGATAATACAAACTTTTACAGCGGTTGAAGAATAGATCTACAAAAACAAATCCGTGCATAACTGAAACCGCGGTTGGCGAGGGATTACTGTATCTATTTTTAGATGTGCCACAAATTATTGACCCAAACTTTTTACGGTTCCTCTGGATTGGGTTGTAATAGAGGGGTGATACTGTATAGGCCGCACTGAATTTTTGTATTCCTGTAAATATTGCAAAGTCTACAAAACATTTGAGACAGAAAATTTAGGTCATGTTGCAATATTTACGAATATACATTGTGCAATTATTATTCCACAGATGGTAATATGCCTTGAGAAAGTAAAACCCTGGCAACATATTACACAAAATGGCGTCTTATCAATATGCACTTTTAGAGCCACGGGAGGCATGCAAAGTACGTAAGACATCTTTCTCTTGTATAGCAGAGAAATTATTTTCTCATGTACAACATCTATGGCCGAGCTCCAACATGTTTACATTTTACACGTGCGGGATGGTTATTTTGTTTATGAACACAAGTGAACAAATAACTGCACAAGTGCAAGTTATGTTTTTTCTTTTAAATTCCTTTCCTTCCTTCCTTTAAGAGTTAAAACATTAAATTGTACTGTATGTTGACAAATTTCTAAACATGTTTGGGGGAAAAAAAATTTTTTTTTAATTTCTATACCAATATCTCGTATATAAGCAACACCCCAAATTTGGTGTCATTTTTATTGTAAAATGTGAGACCTATACACGCCAAAATATGGTATATCTAGAAATAAATTTGTAAAATTAGTAATTAATATAATTTTTTACAGCCATGTCCATGAAAGCTAGTCAACTCCTCCTTTCAGCAGTTCAGTGTAATGTTTTTTTATTAGACTGCCTCACGAAGGGTGGACTCTGAGCTCTGCAACTCTAGAGTATAGCTTAAGTAACGGCTGGCAACTAGGTGCACGTGGGTAACATTGGCAACCTTGATGGAAGGAGTGGACAGTTGTGTGTTAGTGAGTGGTATCTAATTATAAATCATACCTGCTTTTCGGTCATGCAGCAGTAGCGAAAATAATTATTACTATTAGCAACCAAAATAAATGCAACAAACTTAGCTTATGGCATGTTTCATTTAAAATTTTTCAATTTTTAACAAAATTTTAGTGGTTCCCCCAAAATAGGGTTTGTACTTGAGGGAATTGTTATTACGAGGGTAATTCTGTCGAGATTTGACTGTACTTTAGAACGTTACTACCCCAAACTGCAGTGAAAGAGGTTCCCTAACCATCTATACACAAACAAAAACTTGAAAACTTTTTTTCAATTCCACACTGTACTGCTGCGCAAATTATTAAACTAAATGAATACAAACTAAAGGCCCATTAAAACACAGACACATCAAGTTGCCAGACTGGGCTTTAGTCAAAAGCAGTCTAAATTCCTGCCACAAAAGTGCATCCTGACACCATAGCAAGAAAAGTTTTACTGAATGTTGAGCAAAAAAGTAAGAGCTAAACTGTAACACCAACCTTGTGTAACGAGATGAGATAATTACGTAGGAACTCTCGTAATCTCTTGTACAGCTCCAGTCCCACCAACTGTGCTCCTCCCGTAGACGGCTGGCCTTTCTTAGTCTTGGGTGCTGCTGTTTTAGTAGGGTTCTGGTGTACACTCGTACAGTAATTATACACGTGACTGTGTAATTCTGGTTAAGGAAAAAAAATAAAGACACAATTCAGCCAATACAATGGAACATCTACGACTTGTTTTTAAAAGGGACTTAGTAAAATAGGTATGCATAGGAACCAACAGTGCATGTGTATTTGGCCCCAAGATACTTTTTCCGAAAACAAATGTTATATTATAATAAAGTAAGGTTTCATAAGGCTACATATAATGCAGCTTTGAGTGACACTTAACAGCATTCTGACTGGACGGGTGAGAAGAGAGGAAGAAATGGAGGAGACATGAGAGTTGGAAGGGGGAACTGTCTACGTAAAAGTAGGAAGATGGGGCGGGAGTCATAAAAGTAAGATAAGGGGGAGAAGTAGAAGTAAGAGGAGGAGAAGTAGAAGTAAGAGGAGGAGAAGTAGGAGAGGAAGAGAAGAGTAGAAGGGAAAGTACACAAGAGGTGTGAGGTGAGAAGAGGGTGGAAGAGGGAGATGGAGGAGAGGGAGACAAAGGAGAGGGATAGAGAGAAAAGGAGAAGAGGGGGAGGAAGAGATGAAAGGAAGAGGATTAAGGAGAAGAAACATAGATTTCAGTGATAAATTGAAGTGTGAAAAAAGGCAAAACTATAACTTTTTTTAAACACACATAAATTTAGGCTGGATTTTTTACACATTGTGTCTATCTTCTTCCCCTCCCCTCATTTCCTATCTCACTGGAGGTGAAAGTTGTTTCACAATACAACTATGCAATGCATGGTCGCATCGACAGACAGAAAAATTTAAAGCATTTTCACCATCAAGCGACAATTTGCTATAGAAGACCGTCTCAGTGTGAGCTGTCGTCTACTAGAGAATATATTACTACTGTGAAAACCCTTATCAATCGAATTACAGGGTAATGAAATAAAAATTCTATACATTTGGACATTATGTAGATCTAGACTTGACATATAAGTCACTCAAAAAAGAAACCCACTTCAATAAACTTTATGTTGAACACACTGATAGGCCTCTGTTAGGTACTTGTACAGTTTAACTAAAAATAAAACAATGCAAATAGAAATATTAAAGAAAATTTCTTTTGGTACAGTCATACTCAAACTTAATGAAAACAGTATTTTAAAACATTTTTTGAAATTGTGTACACAGAAATATGTATAGGCTGCATGCGTGTATAGGGCGCACCAGAAGTTTTTGAGAAAAATTAAAGATATTAAATATTTCAAGTGTAGGCCACACTGAATTTTCAAATTCCTGTAAATACTACTAAATTATGATTCCTTACAAACATATAGTAGAACCTCTCTATTACGACCCCTCACGGTTCCAGAGAATAGGGTCATAATATAAATTTTTGGCCGATTTTGACCCACCTCTAACCCTTATGACACCAAACTTGCATTTTTTTTTGCACAAAGTTCATGTCCAATTGTCTCTAGCATATAAAAAATTACTTTTTAAATTAAATATATGTATATTTTAATAACTGGACATCTCCTGATTAAATTGATACCCAAGAAAGGCATATTGGATCATATCTTGTCAAAAAAAAAAGGCCTAAACAAAGTATGACATGGCCATTGAAAATGTGAAAAGATTAGACTATCTATAATTAAAATATAAAGTTATTATTAAAGATCTATTACACAGGCTGTTTCATTGCTGGAAAATGGGATGTATTACGCAAAAACCAGTAACTAAAAACACCTGTTGAAGATGCCTTACGTTTGAAATAAAACAACACTTTATTTATTGATAATAGATATGAATGTAAATTATTTAGATTAAATCACCCGCATGCTGCAGCTAGCAGCGAACACATTGTTGTGTGTACGTAGCTGGGCGAGCGCATAGATCCTCTGCAGCGCGGCCAGGCGTGGCTGCCGGCAGATTACTGCTGTCGTTCGGGCCTAGATCCTCTGGTTGGGCTGTGAAGTAGGCGGGCCTGGCACGAGCATCACGTTCGTGCCGGCCGCCTGAATGCCACTCAACTGTTGCTCATACCGGGACCGACTGCCTCCCGCAGCTATTGATCGATCGCTACAAGATTACTCTTCAGCGGCGGCTACTGTCTGTCTTATACAAGATGGCAAGATTTTGACAGTTCAACAAATGTTAACTATTAGTTTATGTATCCTTCGCCATCAGCTGGTGGGTCAATTGGAGGCTACACGAAAACAAGGAAATGGGTTTCCAAGAAAAACATGGCGTGTTTAGGACATAAATGGAAAATTACTGGCCCAATAAAAATTACTAACATTTGAAATCACTATACACGAAATATATGATACTTTAAAAACTACGCAGAGCTCGCGGAAAAATTAAACTATTGGTATATGTTTGTAAATATGTTATTTTACATACGAAATTTAATTTCAGCTCTATAGCTGGTTAGATTCGAGAAAGTGCCAACAGATTGCGTGCACGACAAGATAATGTGCGTGATACCAACAGATAGCAGCAGGTTCGCCGCCTCTTGAACCTGCTCTTTAAAACTTGACTTTTCTCCTATTACTGTCTTGAAATTATACGAATTTTAAATATATTTCATTAAATTATTTGAAAAAATAATTCAATATTATCATGCAATATTTCTGTAGGATTTTGGAATTAATATCAAGAACATATGGAAAGCATGGATGAACAGTTAGAATAAGACATGAAAAGCTCTACGGTTTGAAGTCACATTTCATTCGAGCCAAGAATAGTCTTATTGTGTTTCATTTTGAACACCTATATATTACCACTTTAGCATGAAGATTAGTTTGTAACACCTATAACCGCTGTTTTGTGACCACATAAAATATATTAACTAATTTAGGAACTCTGTTATCACGTATTTTGTACTTGTCTGATGTGCGTCAGCAGCACTCTCAGAATAGCCAACGTAATTATTAACTTTTGTTCGTTCGTGCATCAGCTGATATCATGATTTTGTACACTGCAATTTGTTTGGTTTGTATGCATCACGTTGCCACTCCCTGACTGTCAAAATCTTGCCATCTTATTTGAGATAAGACAGTAGACAGCGCCACTGCCGTTGTTACTGCTGGCGTTGGGAAAACATACTGATAGATGCTAGTCACGTCAATATGTTGAATTTCTACAAAATTTAGGCGGCGTGCTGGCCTCTGTACTGGTACAATGAGGCCCAGCAATGTTTACAGAAATACGAAAATTTAGTGCGGCCTACTTGAAATATTAATTAACACAAGTTTTTCATGGAAAAATTCTGACATGGTATATACACGCACACGGTCTAACTCGCCAAAATAAATTGCTCACCATAAAAAATTATCAACTTACGTAGGTATGGGCAGAGGAGGGTTAAAAGAAGTCAAAAATTAGTGGTAGGGATAAGGTAGAGGCAGCGACGAAGTAATTTATTGCTTCACACTGCTTGGAACAACAATTGTCAAAGTTTTGAGAAATGGGTGACCGCTAACATCAGTAAAGGCCAGTTTTCCATAGACTGAAAACCGTGGACATCAGAAACTTTTACCGCAGATGAAGAATAGGTCTACAAAAACAAATCCGTGCATAACAAACAGCGGTTGGCAAAGGATTACTGTATCAATTTTTAGACGTGCCTCAAATTTTCGAGAGGTGGTCGTTAATAAATGGGGTCGTAATGGAGGGGTTTTACTGTATACAGTACATATTTCATATACATGTTTACTGTATTTCCACATTTTTTGTAGTTTTTTTTTTTTAATTTGTGCTTTCTAAATACATTATATGTAGTCGGAGACGTCTAATGTTAATAGTTTATTCTTTCTGGTTAAAAAGTACGAGTTAGTGCGACATTGTGACAAAATCAACACCAGGTTATTTAGGAAGTGGTAAATTACATAAATAGGATTAAATGCAGGGTATTGAAGACGTAAGCGAAAACCATGTGTATTTAAAAAAAATTTTTATTTGCATTATCTATTAGTATTACTTGTTTGGTTCAATAGAATTATTCTAGGTAAAGCTCTAGTTCGGTTCAGTGCCAAAATCTGTGTTCGTCATACCTCTAATTATACGGATGTTGAAAATATCCATTCGCTACCAAGATTGTGTACTCTCAAATACCACAGAGCAGCAGAAGTCTGTCCAGGCAGCAACAAGATGAACATCTTGCCTTTTCCAGTGGTCCTATGTCCACCACTAGAAACCCACCCAAGTCAGGTCACTAAACTTTACATTGTCCAAGGTGTCCATAATAATAGCCACCTATATAACAGCTTATAAAAAAAAAAAAAACCAACTGATCCTTTCATTACAAAAATCATTAGTAGAACCCCTTTATCACACCCCTCAATTTCACACTCACACACTTCAAAGTTACTGACACACTTGCCCAACACATATGGTCAAAGGATACGTGTACAGCTCCATGTAGCGAGGCTTGAGCATATGTTGCCGCTTGTACACCTGCTCAATACCCTCTCGCAGGTCTCCCCATATCTGGTCGAGGTCAATCTGCTTCAGACCTGGGGAGTTGCCACTCTGACTCCTGTGCGACATGTTGGGCACAAACAACACCTGGGCAAATGCAACAAAGTTCTACTATGTTCGAATCAGTTATGCAGCATATAAATACCCACAATGACAGAATCTCCTGATTTTAGTGGACTCCAAATCACACAGATTCCAACGCAGTACTACAAATGAGTTGTGTCTTTGAGTTGACTTGGAAGCACCACTGATTTAACCCACACCACAAAGAGCTTCAGAAATCACAGTTACCGATGATCTGCAGTTGATAGTGATTCCTGCTAGCTTAACCTTCAATGTTATGATTGCATAAACCCTGCAGTCTGGCAACAAACCTCCCTAACAACAAATCAAAAGATTCACTGAGGAGGATGAGCAGCCTCCACAACAACCTGCTGTTCCACAAAGCTCTAAAAATTAATTCTTTTTAGTGGCAGGATCAACTTGTAGTCCTGATAGCTATGCTACAACAACAGAAATTTCTGGACAGTGCATCAAACAAATGCCACAACTTCAGTTATATTTCACTCTACATTCTTGTTGGGATACCACACATGTAGCACAAAAATGTATAGAAAATTACCTTATTTGGTCTTACAAATTTCAACTTAAAACCAAAAATGATTTCAATACACAGTGCTTTGACATTTAATACTTTATAATGCTAAAGGCAGTTCACGTTAAAGTGAGCATTCTAGAAATCGACCTTTGAAAAAAAACCACTGCCCGCAACTGTGTATGTATAATCACTTGTTTCACCGCACAGGCTGGGGATGAACACACCCAGTTATGTTGTCAGTGAAATGTGAAAAGTAGTTCTACGAAATAACGCGGTACTGCAAGTGTAATGTTTAAATTTATGGCTACTAAAGTTGACTGAAGTTTACTTTATACACTTTAAAGTAATTATTGGCATAAATATAATGTATTTAGTAAACTACAAATTTGGAAACTGGAAATAGTTGTGTTTTAATTTATCTAATTTATTTTCAGCTTATCTGCAATCAGCATTGTTTTATTATACGTCACATAGTGTACAATTGTGTTGAAGCAATTTTGTGTAACGTTATGAGTTCCAGCAAACTACGTACAAATATTCAGCATCAGGAGGAAATTATAAATCTTGCTGAAAGTAATTATTCTTTAATTCGCTGAGGAGAGATGAACCCGTGCAAGGCAATCAAACGAGTTGCAGGAATGATGAAAATTTCAACTGCAACTGTCCGGAGGTAGTAACTGTGTTTTTACGACGTGTTTTCCCGAACACTTTTTATGATGTGTTTTCGTTGCTTATCCGCAGTACGTTATTGAAGTAAATCATTGAAAAAGAACAAGTATAAAGCGACAGTTAGAAACGTGATATAAACGGAAAGCTAAATAACAATTATAAAGTAAATGAACGACAGCAGAAATGCGCAACATTAATATATTCATATGAGTTTGTGAAATACATGTTATATTCTAAGTTCAACAAATAATATTAAAAGTTATCTGTACCTACCTACCTACGCCCATCTGTTTAACCTTTCTTTCAAATCTGTCTTGATAACAAGTGCAAATTTGGCAGTCAACAATTATACGTTAATTTTACACGTTTATATATCACTGTGTTGTTTTGTAATGTAGGACTAACCTCAAATACATCTGTACGTATCTATTTACGCCCAGCCATGTAACCTTTCTTAAATATGCTTTGATAACAAGAGCAAATGTGCCTGTCAATAATTATACATTAATTTGACACGTTTTAAAACCACTGTATTATTTTGTAATGTAGGCCTAACCTCAAACTTGTGTTCATGGTGTTATTCATCACACGTTATAGTTTTAAGTTTTATTATTGTTAACATAACATAAATGTCACAGTTTGATGCTACATCAAAGTATATAAACTATACAATATAATACATATAAACTATAAAATCTTGAAGCTGGTTTTGTTAACTATATTCCTATAGCTGTGCTTGTTGTTGCTGACATTCTTTCATGATGCAAGTGTAGGCATAATTGTTTTATTTAGTAATGCTTGCTGTAATAAGAATTAGAAAGTTTTTACAATTAATTATCAACATTTAGGCCTATAGAATAATTCCATGTTTAAATTTTGAAATGGCTGTTCGACAAGACAACTTGCTACCTTTCGAGAAATATCAGCGAAGATAGTATGCGTTGTTGAGTAGGCATAATTGTTTGTAATATCTGCCACTTTGGCTGCAAAAATATTGTAGTTATTGAAATTTAATGTAACTGTAAATTACACATCATAGTCAACACCCCAGACTCCCAGAGCTCCTGTTTACTTGTGAGTGCATTTTTGTAAACTTTAGATTACATTATACAGTGTATGTGTTAAATTAAATATTTCTAAAGACGCTGTATGACCTAGCTTTTAATAAAGGCCAGGCTACAATTGATATACCAAACACATTTACAGTTATAGCGATAAGCACATACAAAACATAAAAGCACAGTGGCCTGGCTACAACTGATGTAACGATAGTAATATTAGTTTGTTTATGTTGCTACATTTGTACCAAAGAAATTAAGGTCTGTACATAGAGTTGGTAGTGTGTTACCTAAAAGTGTTACAAAACTTCCGTGGTTGTGATTATCCATAAATAAACAAAAGAAAATATCTTCCCGATGAAGTCAAAATACTCACTTTCTTGATTTATAAACAAGTTTTTCAACTGATAACATAGCATAAGTGTCGGGGCTTATGATTGGCAGTTTATTGACGCACAGCTATAGAAACAAGGAAAGTTGAACCAAGTGCTTATCGCTATGCACAGTAATTTGCCTGTAAGTATTACCTTTAAGTTACCTTTATTACCTTTATTACCTTTATTACTGTAAGTATTTATTAGCACCATCTACTTCTGTGCAGTGGTGTTCTCTTTGCTCGGCTCAGATCCCCTCGTTTTTCCTCGCTGTTCTACCTCCTTTCTTCCCCTTTCCCCTTCACGCGTCATTACTTTTTGATTTGTCATTATTTAATTAAGGCATTGCATGGTCTTGCTCTGTCTACTTTATATACTTCAGACATCTGCTGCATTACGCCGCTACCTTATGCCTGCAGGATGTATGTTTTTTCCTGATGGCTTAGTTGCACCTAACTTCAGTGAGCTGAGGCAAAACACAGCTACCATGTTTTAGAGCTGACGTTTTACTTGTCACACTACAGAGCGATGGGGCACTTTGAAAATGGTGAGTTATGGGAAACGTAAAGTTTGCGATACAGTTTCTAAATGTTTGGTAATTTGTGTGAAAAGTGGTGTTGTACCTTGGGTGTGCAGTAGTGCTAGTCTATTTAAAATTTAAATTTGGCTGCCCTTCCAAATTATTTTTCGGCTTAACTAATGTGTGTCCTTTTTTAACATGTCGTGTTGGTCCTTGTTCACCGCCAAAGTTTAAAATGTTTGCTTCTTCACAGTTTCCATGACTTCATCTCTAGGGCGTTCATTTTTCAATGGTTTGTTGTGTAAAGTTTTTGTCTATTGGATCTGTGACATGACCCAAACAATTATATATGTTACATATATATTATATATATATATATATATATATATATATTATATATATATATATATATATTATATATATATATTTATATATATATATATATATTTTACATATATATGCACATACACACACATATATATGTGTTATATACATCATATACGTTACATGTTTTATATATAATATACAGGTTACATTTAGCAGTCCTGAAATGTAAACATTGAGTTTATTAACGTGGCAATCACATGGCAATGTTTGTTTACATGTGGTGGAAGGATATATAATAAGCAAGAAAGAATAATTTGAGCAGGGTTTTCAGAAGTGCTCACTTTATTGTGAACAGCCTATACAAAGTTATAAATAGCAAAATTGAAAACTAAATTTTACACAAGTTTTTCATTTTTGTAAATGATAGAACTTTATCCACAATGGTCAGTGGATTATTATCTTTAATCAAATGCAATCTCCTTGCAGATATAAATGACATTCGTTCGCCTTTATGAGCGACATGCCACCATATTCATTGTAGTGATGCAGACAATAGCAATTGATATATTTGGGAAGTATTACTTTTTTCTATATGAATGGGGGTTCACACAATTTATTCAGTGTTTGGAACTTTGAGGAAGTAGTAGTTTGTATTTATTTGATATATTTTCAATTTTTTAAATTCATAATTTCATTTCAAGTCATTTGACAGTAGTAATGGTAATCGTTAGGTGATGTAACACATTTTTCTGTTACTAGTTACCCAAGGACACGTAGTTGGCTGTTGCAATATGGTGCAACATAAGTAGGATGGCAAGGGTCGCGCTGTGGCGACGTGACAAGATACATGCCTAATTTGCGAGGATTCCAGGGTCACAGAAATGAGTGTTTGTGCTATTTTTATATATGACATTGATGTCATCCTAACTGCCTGCTCAGGAAGCAGATCAATGCTGCTCCTCTTGTGCACCAGCAACACACAAAGTGCATTAATGCACAGGTCCCCAGATTCGTTCATGCAAGAATGGGTCAGTGAGTCATTCCATGACCCGAACGACCCACTCCACCAAGAGTAAACTACGTACATGTTTATTATAGTGCAGTGTTGCGTACCCCAGAAAGCAGAGCATAATGTAAACACAGGGATGTGTTATCTCCAATTTGTGTCCCATAAGTGTTGTGTTTTTTATTAAAGAGTGCCCAACCACGCTGCCTACACAATATTACCTACCATCGAACAGTGACACACTATACTCTTATCTGAATTTTTGCAATGTCTGTGTTATATTTATTTTACTTTATTGGGCAAAATTTCATTTTCCAGTATATTTAAAGCGTAAGTCAAACACCTTGGCAGTTCCAGCGTTTGCCATGCCACGCGCCCAAATTCAAAGTCCTCACTTAATGTATTAAATTAATATCTTAATTTAATAATGTTGTCTAAATATTTTTTTTGTGTGTAAAGTGTTTTATATCTTTTCATTTTAGTTTCTGATATGTTCAACAAGTCGTCTCGGCTCTTACCGGTAAACTCGTTTCCCCCAACACACCTAACAACAGACCGGAGACTATATAAAAGAAATATGAGGTGTCGGAAATGTTCATGTAATTTCACATAGTGTTTAAATGTGTTTAATTGTTTGTCTGAGCATACTGTTTAGAATCTGTATTTTTATGGTTTTTCCTTCACAGTGTTGACGAGACATCTCCGTAAGCTAACTGCATCTCCGAGACACCATCTTTAAGTCTTGACAGTGGGCCGGGCAGAGTGAATGTGTGCATTGTGCGTTCCGCGGGAGCTTCATCATTTTGCATCCATCAAGTAGATGAAATAATACGTTGTTAATTTGCTGGAACCTTTCATATTGTTTCGCTCCTCCCACGTAAACACCCTCTATCCGTCAACTATCCGTGACTACCCGCGATTACTTGAGACTACCACCCCCCCTCCCAACTATTTGCAACTACCCGTGACCACTTGAGACTACCCATGACAACTTGCATCAATTTGCCACTACCTGTGACTACTTGCACCAATTTGTGACTACCCATAACTACTTGTGTCTACCTGCGACTACCTATGACTATCTGCGACTTCCTGCAACAAGCTGTGACTGCACGCAACTACTTGTGAGCCATTGTGGCCCCAATTGAGATCTTTCTATCCATTGAGCCAATGCGGCCCCACTTCAGAGTGCTCTAGCCACTGGGCCCCTGCGACACAACTTGTGATTACTCTACCCACTGGCCCTCTGTGACCCCACTTGATATATGCCTATGTACATCTGGAAGAATGTAGCTTAATAGTGAAAGAACTATAAGAATCTGCAGTGAGGTTTCCAAAATTACCCTAGACATATAAACAAACAAACTTACATTACCTCTTGCTACCTCGCACAATTTCGTCCGCAAGTAACTTGTCAAGTATTTAGACATACAGGGTGCTAGCGTAACTGTATAGCTGCTGCAACTACAGGGTGCTAGCGTAACTACACGGCATAAGCTATATCATTGGTACCACCCAGCTTAACGTAAAAATCAGGGACGTATAAATGTGTGTTCCCACTCTAGTTTCAAGAGAAATTTGCGAAGATGTTATCTTTGGAATGCCTTGGTTTATCGATCAGGACGTGATTGTAGAGATTCCAAGAGATAGGATCCATTTCGGTAAAATACGTCAGATGCCCTGTTTATAACATAGGCAGATGCGTAGAGGTTAACATGCAACCAGTAACCTTAAATAACCTTGACCACTATGTTCTGACAGAGTACCATAGCCATTCTGAAAGCATCTTAAATGAGAGAAAAGACTTTTTGCGCCGTCAGATCCACTCGGACACACAACAGTTGCCGAACATGAAATAAAAACAATCCATTACGATCCCTTCTGGATATCCCCAACTGATTACGATGTACACCATCTGAACAATCAACCACCAAATTGCGGAAATGATACGCAACAGAGTAGTAGAACCGCTATAAAAACCGGTACAATTCGGCTATAACTTTAGCGCCAAAGAAAGATAGAGGGTGGCATTTTGCATTAATTTTTGGCACATAAATCAAATAACACCACACCCATTCATTAGTGTAAACACTGCACTCAACATCCCCGGCAATACTAAAATTTTGTAATCAATCGATCTGAAAAGTGGTTTTTGGCTAATTCCAGTAAAGCAGGAAGACGGAAACAAAAATAGCTTATACGGCACCAGATGGTTGAAGATATCAGTTCTCGCCATGCCCTTTGGGCATAAATGTGCTCCTTCCACTTTTCAAAGCATGATGATCAAAGTCCTGGAGGGAATCATTGGCAAATTCACCATGACCTATTTTGACGATGTGGTCATGTGGTCAAACATGGGAGAACCACCAGTGCCACCTAGCTATTGTTTTGGAGCGATTTACAATGAATGGCCTAACCTGTGCCAATCACAAATGCAGCACATACAAAACCGGTATCAATTACCTCTGTCACCTAGTCAACGGGGAAGGAAAGCGCTCCACGCCAGAACAGTTAGGTATAATACAGGAGTATCCAGTGCCAACCACGCAGAAAAGATTATGGAAATTCTTTGGCCTAATAAACTGGCTTAGGGAGTACATACAAGATTTGGTGAAAATCGCAGCTCCGCTCACTAAAATGCTCTCGCCGGCTAAAAAGTTCATGTGATATCAGCATGCAAAATGCCTTAGAAGAGGTAAAATATAGTTTTTCCCAGTATCACGCACTCGCATGTATTGACGCAACCCGCCACGTAGGCATCTGTGCTGTTATTTCAGTACAAAGATAGTCAAGAGCATTGCATTAATAACTACGCCATTGCCAAATTTCGCTACACTGAAAAACTGTATGATATGAATGGACGGGAATGTTTGGCGATCATTTGGGCCATAAAGAACTACAGCGTGCACCTAGAATACAGCCGGTTTACTCAGAGAACCAACAACCGGTATTTGATGTGGTTGCATAACATGTGCAAAGTTCGTAGCAAGTTTACAAGGTGGTCAGTGCTGCTACAGAACTTTGACTTTGTCGTTGAACACATGCCCTGCAAGGTTAAGTAGTTAGAAGACGCCTTGTCCCGTCACCAGAACGAATGTGAAATGGCAGTAGATGAGGAGTGGGAGACCGTCCTACCGCCAGAGAATGTCACAACTCCACCTGTCCTCTTGCAACACATCGCGACGAACGAATCAAAACCAAGCATGCTAGCAGAAATGTACACAGATGACCTGTATATGTACGTACTTAACCAGAAACAAATGTCACAGGAGGTCAGGAAAATTAAAAGTCAGATTGAACAGGAAGGGTTGGAAGGTTGAGGAGAGATTGACAATCGTCTGGAGATGCAGAACAGCTGGTCAGGAGGTTGGTGATGCCTCTATGTGCCGCCACAGGCACGCACTACTGTCATTCACTTCGCCCACAACAATAGTCTGTCCAGATACCTCGGGATAACACAAACTGTCTGCAACATCATTTCATCTTACCTGTGATCACAAAGGAGGTAAAAGACTACGTGCACCAATGCCGCAAGTATGTTTACAAAACACGCAGATCAGAAGTGGCCACTCGACAACAACCAAGGTTACCACAATGCCTGTTCAAAGCGATCGCCTTGGACTTCATGGGCCCTTACCATCCCTTAACAGATGGGAAGCAGTTCATACTAGTAGTAACTGATTTGTTTACATGTTGGTGTGAACTCTATGCATTACCCAGCTCATGTATCCGCCACATTGCTGCTACCTTCAAAAAGGTTTTCTTCCCCATGGGAATATCCAAAGGCGCTCCTTAGCGACAATGCCACTCAGTTTTCTGGACCATATTGTAAGAGTTTATGTATAAAATGGCATGTCGAAGACCATACGTCTCACATTTAACACATGTGTGCCAACCCAACGGAACGTAGGAACCTGGAAGTGAAGGCGCAACTACGCTTTAAAGTAGAAGAGGACCACACAACATGGGTGCAGCACACCAGATATCGCTTTTTGCTTATGTAACCGCACCAACGAAGCCACTGGGAAATCTCCTGCTGAGTTGTATGGCGCAGGCCAAGCATGTCCGAAGGGACTTGCCTGCCATGCTGCAAACTCTGAGTTGAGAGAAGGGGGGAGAGGCTGGACCATCACAAAGCTCGCACTAACCAGAAACGCTATATGCAGAAATGGCTGTCTGAAACGAAAGGACCACCTAAGCCCATGTTACCGGTGATTTTGTTTATGAGCATGCTCATCACTTGTCAACCGCAAAGCAGAACATTTGTGCAGGACTCACCCCTAAGGGGACCAGCCCACATAGAATTCTCGACAAAATAAGTCAGACGTCATACTTAGTACAAACCGACTAAAGCCTAGGAAGTGCTACTGAGACAGAGGTGAATGACGTCATGATGTCAAACCAAAGTCAAGGTCACAAGCAAAGCCGAAGTCCACAGTCAACAAGAGGGCAGTCACCTCTCGATTTTCGTAGTTTTCCAACAGCCACATCGCCTACTTCGCACCCACAACAACAACGCAGAGGTCGGCTGCAGAAGAAATCAGTAACATGTGGAGAGGGGGAACTTTACCCCTTGAGTTCAGCTGCTTTCCAGTTACCGCACCGCCTTCTACCGCGCCTGCCACAACAAGAGAGTGGTCGGCAGCAGGGGAAATAAGTGACTTGCGTGGAGGAGAAACGTCACCCCATGGATTTTGCGGCTTTCCGGCCAACAAGCAACCACCTGCCATGAGGGGGGAGGTCCCATCCCCACATCCAGCCACGGCAAAGAGATAGGAACCAATCTTCCGCCAGCTCAACCTGTTTGTCGGTGTACCACTGCCCGAACCACTCACTTCAACAATGCAGCAGGCTACCACCATGCTTCAGGCACCAGCCACGTACCAGCCAGAGTTCCATTCCTCATATTTGCATATAATCCTCAAGTCTCCAGCCTCCATTTTTTAACTTCACATTGATCAATGTCCTAAAAGAATCTGACTAAGTGCAGTTGGCTAAACACACATAACCAAAATACAATTACTTCTGGAGAAAAAACAAATATACAACCAATCAGTGATACCAAATTCATATCCTACAACTAAGTATAGCGAATACTTATCTTGGTGACTTAGATACATAATTTTATCAAGCACAGCAAAACATGTAACATTTATCTCAAATACAGGAACAGTTTAGAAAAAGGCACAAAAATTCTACAATGTGTACAAAGGTCACTTTTAGACAGTTCTACGAAAATTCTGCAAATTTTGTTTTGCTAATGTATCCTTCTGACTCAACTATGGCTACACATGAAGCAAAGCTGTTTATATTCACCTCAGCTTTTGATGTTTACAACAGAGGGTCAGTAGTCTAAGAGAATGTACATGTGCTTTGAATAGTGTGACATTTTTTAAACAAAATTGGGCCCCTGCCAGTTCTACCTTTAATTGTAAAAGTTTTAATGAAACTTTTTACAGTAAATTTAAATGACATTTAAAACAAACTATAACATGGTTTTACTTTGGTACAGAACAATTTTCAGCTAATATTTTTGTACTACCATAATTATTGCATACAAACAGCATAAAATATATTTACAGTGCAAAGATATTTTTATTTGCTCCTGACATGATCTGAACACAGTGGAAGAGAACATGTATTACTCAAGGTGTTATTTAACTTATGGGAAACAGTGTCGTACCACAAAGTGATTTAAAAAACTAACTTAAGGGGCAGAGGCTCGGAAGTCAGGGTGGAGGTGGGTTAGATCACGACCACTTTCTTTATATCTTTGTTTTTATCCCTACAACTGGTTTTCCTATTACACGAAAAAGTTAACTTATAATTTTATACTATGCTGTAATGAAGGTCTCAACCATGATGTTTTCCAAAGTTGTTTTTAATTTTAACATTATGACTGTAATACTTTACACATAAATCTGTCTATCAGGTTGTACTCAGACAGGAACAAACATATGGAACATTATTTGTAATGGAAGGTAACACAAACACCAACAAATAATGTGCAAATATGATTAAGTTAGGTGGGACTGTAGCATGGGGCAGTGGACCTGTACCCATAGCTGTAAGCAAGCAACACGCGCCGTGACTCATCCTGGTGGGACCGCTTCCTAATAGCAGCGCAGCTCCAGACCTCGTAATCTGTTATGGTAAGTGGTATTGCAGTGTGTGGCTGTACTTACACAATGAAGTTCACGAATGAGGAAAAACTGGACGATCTATTTATTTACGGAAAGTGTGGCAGAAATGCCAAGCAAGCCGTTCAAATGTATGGTAAAAGGTATCCTTAATGGATGCCCATCTCACTGTAAATTATACAAAGAATTTTCTTTGCTACAATCCATAGAGCATATACAGTTCCATAGACTATACGTCAATACAAGAAGACATTGTTCCTACACCTGAAAAAGCAGAAAAAAAGCCTGGGAGGGCAGTAAAGAGTACATACCAGTTGAACAAGGAGAAACGGGTTGTGCGCGGATAGTTGCATCCCTCATCACACATGCAACCAACATGTCCGAGACCCATATCCAGATCAAGGATCATTCTCATACATTTACCTACCACCTCTGTCCAGCTCTAGCCAGAGTTATGAGCCACTTACAAGTGCTACAAACTGAATTTTCTCTCGCTGAACACAGTCGACACTGTACCCACTTGCAAACTGTGGTGAACACCCAATACCACCCAAATGCTGTTTGGATTCATACTCTCGGCTGTGATCACAGAGAAATTACAGTCGTACGGCCGTGCCACACATACCATTATGTTAATTGAAACTTTTTTCTAGGGAAACAGGAAAATGACATATGTGTCTCTGGACGAGAACAATCATCTCGGTATAACACAGGAGGGTATTTGTTCACCAGGATTCTAGAAAAAAAATTAAAATACAGTATAATAAAGGCAAAAAAAATGAAGCGCTGACTACTTAGGCAGAATTCCCGATGATCAACTTGATCTCCTACGACCGCCGAGGAACGTGAGAATAAGATGTTCCGTAAACCTATACACCATACTAAGTCCTCACAAGTCAGCATTTGGAACCAATTTGTAAAGACCTACTGCCAAAAATCACTGTGTATTCTAGTACAGAGACTCACAGAAGATTCAACAAGAAGTGAAAGAATTAGCAAGAAGACGTTTATTCTCCGCGACCGAGAATCGGAAAAGTACTACAAGACAAGCAAGAGGCGTAACTTCGAAACTGACAGTATAGTACTTCGAAGAACTACCCCTGTTAGCAACTATTGATCCCATGTCACCAAGAAGCTATTCCTTATGTTCGAAGGACCCTTTTCGAGTGGTGAAGAGAACGCATCATAATTGCTATGAATTAACTACTCTGGATGGAAAATCTATCGGTCGCTATAATTTAACACAGTTAAAACCCTACAAGAAACCCAGTATGACAGTTTCCTAAATTTCAGCTTATGCAAGATAGAAGCTGCACGGCTGAGTTGAAATTATGGCAATTAGTCTGTAATATTTTTTTCAGAGTGATAAATTTTACATGCGTGGCTGAATTATTGTTTAGAGATCTGATTGATATGGGTAGTCTTAGCTAGTGTATTATGTTAGGATTAGTAATTTACTTAAGTGTCTTATATTTACGTTTAGTTTAGGTGTCTAGGTTTATTTATGTTATTGTGTCTTTTATTGCCGCATTTAGAAGACTGTTAAATTTACCCCCATAATCAGACACATACCTCTTATCAGCTACATGCCTATGTAACTAAGGTGGGCTAAAATTTCCCAGTGATAATTGTAAAGTGTAAACAGGATGTAATTCTAAAACTGGAGTTGCCTGTAAAGGGGTTAATATCTGTGTGTAGATGAGATAGATGTAATGTTAATATTCGTGTAACTCTCACAAAACGGAACTGTAAACACTTTAATGGAATATTTAAAAAGGAGCGGAATCAAGTAAAATGGACCAATTATAATTTCATACACACTCTTTGTTCAAGTACTTGAAGTTATGTCATAAATTGTGGAATGAATATGGAACTGAAAATATATATGAAAGATTTCATGAAGTACAGTATACCTATGTTTCTTTGGTTGACTACTTCTTCTCGGGGCAACGGCAACATGTAATTATGTGTGATATACCATAATTAACAATACTGCGTGGTTGATTACTTGATCACTTATATTCTTTTTATAATAATACTATTATTCAATGAAATGCACCTTATGATGAAACATTTAATTGTTAGGATAATGTAGTAAATGTTGTTTGTTAGCATGTTAGTTATCTACCTTATTTGTAGTTATTAGGTGTGGAGCAGGC
Source organism: Dryococelus australis (assembly GCA_029891345.1). Classification (NCBI taxonomy): domain Eukaryota; kingdom Metazoa; phylum Arthropoda; class Insecta; order Phasmatodea; family Phasmatidae; genus Dryococelus; species Dryococelus australis. The sequence continues at coordinate 184,879,309 of CM056997.1, read as the reverse complement.
GTTCTTGAAACAAATCAAAACCCTTAATTGCCGGTCAGTGTCTTCATTATATCCCATTTTAGAGGGTAAGTTCTACTCTGATATATTGGTGAATGAGAGCTAACAGTTCCATCTGTACAGTGGTTTAAAGAAAGTCATTTCAAGAGAAGTAAACAGTAATTTAAGAATGCCTAGAAATTGGCAAGAAACCAATGTTGAAACAAAATATATTTCCTATGTGAAGCGAAGTTTAAAGCAAACAGAAGCAGAATTGATTTACGCATATGAATATTCTACGAGTAATGTTATCCATGATACCAAAGTCAAATCCCACAACAGATAAGCGAAAGACCTGAAGGAAGAACAAAATTCTAGTTATGTTGGTAGCACAAAGATCTTGCAGTGGAAAATACATGTGGTATTTTACAATAATTCTTGACAATGTGTATGCTCCTCATCTTGTCCGTGAGTTCCTGTCAGAAGTTCCACCAAGGAACGAGAAGTCTACTATAGCAACAGAGCGGCATGACTACACTGAGATGGTGCAATGGTGTGACAACTCCCATGCGCAGCCGGCTGCCTAAGGTCCTGAAACTGAGTGGAGGATGCTGACCAATCGAAGATGAGAGAAAGAAAACCAGAAAGACTTAAATTTTAATCAACCTAGTAACTATATTATATTTGCATTTCAAAGAAGTTTCATAATTAAATTAAAAATATTCGGACTTTAAATAATTATGGAGAACTTATAAAAGCCATTTCATAATTTAAAGATTCCGTGATTCTACGGATCACAAAAATAAATACTTGATTATATAACTTCAATGATAATCAAAGAGTGGCCATAACGTTTGAATATCCTGTATTTATATTTCTATAGTTGTTCAACTACACACTTTTAATTTTTGTTTTATTTTTCTCTATCACTGATTTAGTAGTACTAAGAATTTTCAATGTTTTCAAAATTTTCAATACTAGGGACAGCCATCTGTAGGGAGAGAAATAAGATTAAATATATATTGTCTCCTACAGACCCCCTACCCATATTAACAATGGTATGTGTGCCTGTATGCAAGTAACCTAAGAAATGTGTTGTGAAATTTATACAAAAAGAAAAAGGACTATTAATATACTATTTTAATTCCACATAACAAGATAGAGAGCAAGGCAAACCTACACAAAATTTATGTTTGTTGTTGATAAGAGTAAAATATTGTGTTAATTTTTTATGTTTGGAATACTCGCTTATAAATGGTGGTTATGTATGAAAATTTTAGTAGAAGGAAAAGAATTTTCCATTGTGTGCTATTTAAGAAGGACTAGATGCAAAAACTAGATTTTATAAAAGTTAATATTATGGATATTCAATCCCATTCTTGAAAAAATGCTGTTAGTAAATAGAATGGGTAGCACATGGAATAATAATTAGGCTATAATGAAGAAGCCTTTGATGTAATATAAAGATATTGTATAATTTGCATATTACCTCACGAAATATCTCATGTGGAGGATATACAGATAACGTTCAATATTATATATTTATGTGTTGAGAACCATTCTTCTACAAAGGAATGGTAATTGAATATTTAAATTAAACTGCACTGATTTTAACTACCATGGGGACACCTGAGAAAATAGATATTTATCAAGAGCTGGATAGCACTGACAAGGAAGTCTAGCTGAACTAATTATTAAGTTTTAATGCTCAGAATACGCTAAAACTTCCTCAATTTCTGCAATTATAATTTTCTTTGATGGAACATCCACTTGATCTGTTGTTACTTTCTATTAACAAATATTAATAGATGTAAAAATTCAATTTAAAAATTTGAATTTTAAAAGTAACCCCTCACAGAGTATTTCTAACTTCTGTCATCTCAGATGATTGATACAGCAGTAAATGTTCATCAAATTCCATTCTAGATGTAACATCTTGATGTGATTTTCATGTTGTCATGCCATTCTGTTCCTTTGCAGTAATTTGAGCCTCTGTTGTATTACGATAATAATTAAAACGATAATGATGTAATTATATGAAATTGTGTACGTTTAGTAATAACATATGTTGTAGATGCCTTTGTCACTCATGTGCTCTTGATTTTGGTATAATATATTGATTTCCAAAACTTAGAAACTTAAAACCCATCAAGATTGATTATTAGCATCAACATCAGTAACTAAAATCAAACACAGTATAAACACTGACTTAATACTATAGGCTAAATATTAATTTTACTTAGTATATATCTACTTACAATTCCAATTTTCAAGACTTGTACATGACTTCATTCACAGCGATTCATATTGACAACTCACTATTCATTACACTTGTATTATCAAATTTTGTTAAAGCTAATGGAATAGAAAAAAAACTTTTGCTTTTTATTTTTTTCATCTTCTTCAGTTTGCTGCAGTTTTCTTTTCTGGGAAAATGCTCCAAATTTTTCTTACAATGGGCCATTACATTTTAAAACAATTATAAAATAACAAAAAAACTCATTACTCAAAACACAAAAACACAGTTTTCCTTCCTTATAATCAATGATAGGACTTTCTCGAAACTAGACAATTGCATAGTAGTACACCACCAAGTTACTTCCGTGTCACAGGATAGCTCAGCACTCTTAGAGATTGAGAAATAACTTCAGCCAGGTGTGTGCTGACCGTGGTTGCATTAGGTGAGATATAGACAAGCCCATTAATCTTCGACAGGGGTATGTTCCCTCCCTCCACACCATTTCCTTTTTCATAACTGGTTTCTTTGAATTGTGTAATTATGAAGTGCAGAATGCCTTTCAGTGAAATTATTATTTGGATCTATTTAGAATTATGATTTTCGTATCCTTCCAAAAAAATTCCTAGTCAATTCTTTCCCTCTCTTTCATTACATATTCGCCTTATGTAAGTAAAAAAAATTTATGGCGGCCTCTGCACCCCCTTTCCTTGGCACCCTACACAGCTGCTTACTTCGCTTACATCTAGGATAGGTCCTGGTTAAGAAAAAAGTTCAAACAATGAGTGCCACTTACATTTTAATGAGGAACACTTAACGAGCTCAAAATCAATACTCAAATGACATATTGCGCAAAAATCACAAGATTTATTAATGAAATACCGATATATTTCAATAAGCAAAAGTGTTCTGAACAGAAATGTATATCACACAATGCCATGCACATCTTACCACAAAAACATAAATATTGTGGCAAGCACTGCTAACTGCTATGGATACATTTTTTGCCAGCACAAAGACCAACTCAACTTTCTCATTAAAATGAATCAAAAAAAAAATTGTTTGTACACAGCACCAAAATCATTCCTTCATTTATCCAACACACTTGACGTCCCATAGTTGCACACATGAAGTCAGTCGGCACACATGCAAAAGTTGGTGTGAAGGCAGTGGCGTCCTTTTTAAGGGAAACAGCAACACGTTGTAAGGGAGCAGTAATACTGATTTAACAACAGTTAGATAATTTTCTGTTTTGCGAAGATATGTAATTGCTTCTCAATATTTCAGACTTTTGGCAATGTTAGTATGTGTATTAATCATGAGTTTGTTTTTTCTAAAGTCCTAGTTGAAGTTGCATCAGGGATTGGTGATAAAGGCTGTTAGGATATTCATTGGTGTTCTTACTTTTCGAGTACATTCTGGAAATACAGTTATTTGTTATTTCAGAGCACAGTACGACTCGCACGGGAAAGTAGTTGCAACGGGGTTCAGACCAGTGTCAGAAGGGACTTTTTAGGTTGAAACTGGTAGGCGAGGTAAGAGTAGCACTGCACAATGCTCTTATTTGGCTATGTTTATAGTGCAATGACATGAGTGGTGGGGGTGGAACGCTGTAGAATTATTAGCATGAGCACCCGCTGCCATCTAACAGAAGACGACCAACCTTCATAGAGGAAGTTTGGTCGTGACCAAAAGTACCTGTGACTGTCGCTTATTTTAACCTCGTTTTTTAGAAGTTTAGTTGTGACCAATGTATCCTACACCCAAAAGTACCTGTGACTGTCGCTTCTTTTAACCTCTTTTTTGGACAAACATTTCTGCAAAATATTTCCTGCTGGTGTGGAAGCGGGAGGTCGTTGGGTGCCATCCCTCCTGCCTTCCTAAATTTCTAGCGATGCAAGGTCTTTAGTAACATAAAAATTATAACAGACTCTGCGACACTGTTCTCATAATCCACCCGGTTCATATCACTAATTGTTTTGTGTGTCTGTTGTTTTAAATATGTGAACTGCATAAACTGCAATATATTTAGGAGGAAAATTTTCAACACATTTGTTTCTTTTATAACGGCAGCATTATTTACTTGTCATGCTTCTGCCAAGTGAGTGAACCAAGCTGAGTTTGTCTTTATTTGACGGCCGCAACATAATGTGTGGGACAGAAGCAAGCTCAGTTGCAGAAAACAAGCAATGCTGAAGTGCTGTTATTATTGACCTAATATGTAACACTGGTTTCCACTCTTGAAATTGAAATCCAAGGACAAAACAAAAAAAACAAAAAGAAATACACAAATGAGTTTTCAATAATAAAAAGCACAAAACAAAAATCCAAAACCGTAAAACTAAAAACTATCTTATTCCAATAAAAAGAGCTTAAGCAGGTAAAAGGTAATGCAGTAAATATCAATTGCAATCCGTAGTCAAAATGCAAGAAAAGCCAAAATCGAAAGTTATAACAACATTATCGGAAAACTTATCCAAAATCTAAACACTGTGCACAATAACAAAGGAACATGGCACAGTTTTTAAAAGGTGCTCATGGAAGGGAAAGGGAAAGTCTGGATCCCGCGCTGTTATTGGCTACTACTATTGCTATGCGTGCATGACAAGATGGCAGTCATGTGCTCAGAGTGAAGAATAAACATGGAGGGGACGGGGTTGAGAAGTGAAGAACAAATGAGCCCTTCATAACATAATGCACGCAGAAAGTCTATCGCACTAGGTGCACATGCCATGTGGTGTGCTGAACTCAATAGTCAACGTGGTTATGAGTAATTCATGGATTTTTACATGTATTTGTTTTTCATGTTTCGGCAGATGATTTAGGGGTACAAACTGAGAAAACCCTACATATTATCTTAAAAGTTGAATAATATCAAAATAGTACGTATCACTATTTACAAAAAAAATGTGCATGTGTTTCTAAAGCGATCTCCATGTTTGTTCTACAATAGCTTTTTTTAAAGTTACTATATATTAAAATGCATAAGTGTGTCCCGGCTTTTCACACATCTTAAACCGTAAGACAAAAACTATGCTTTCCCTTGAAACACGTGCACTTAAAGACCAACACAATAGTGTATTTCTGCTCTGACACAAAGTGAGGCTAATGCTAGGACTGTATATACGGTTGATTATGTGAGAGTCAATGTATGACTTACTTAAATAGAGGTGGGTCCAAAACCCATTTTGCAGATATTACAGATACAGATACTTTGTGGCAGATCCCGCAGATAGTGAGGATACAAATCATTTTGTAACTTTAAAATACCCCTAATCTTAACAATTAGCGTTTCCTTTTTTCATGTATCCTGATATATGAGCATAAAGTCTCCAGGATATGAAAAAACATGTCAATAAATACAAAAAAGTTACATACATTTCCTTATACAATATATACACTATAAATCACTGTGCATAAAACACAGCAGTATTTAAGCACGTGTCTTTTCCCACCCACTCAATGTTTACACTGCAGTTTAGCACTTTGGTCAATTTATAAAAAAATGTTCACTTTGTCAAACTCCGGGCCACAATCTAAAACAGCAACTATTATTGGCATTCTCAACCAGTTTTGTGACGTAAGCAGCCAACTAAAATCACCAACCTCGCCCAATAGTTGCAAATGCTGTATTTGTCAAGAACCTAACTACAAAACACAGAAGATAAGTAAAGACGCCAGTGTTTATAAATACTGTGTGCATTTTCAGTGCGTAAATTACACTCATCTACTTTACATAAACGTACTATTTACTTTCATTACGTCACCAACATTTTTGGTTAGAGATGGTCACTTATAAGTAAAATACAGATAGTTATGATTCTACCCATGAATGAGTGCCATGTCCTAGCGATTCGACTCAATAAATATCAAATCAGATTCGTACGTGAAACGATAAACATTCAACCTTGCTACTAATTAATTTATAAATTGTGTCATGCTGCGAACGAAATATTGATATACAATGTGGGAGCAATAGATCCATACACAGTTGACATATATGTGATATAAAATGTACGACACTGAATTAGAGTTGTTCTGATACCATGTTTACCGATACCCTGATATCACTGAGATACCCCACCAATGCCCTTCGCACTGAATTTTAGAAAAAGTATTACTGACAATAACACATTAGAAACATTTCTCCTAGACTCATTTAAATAAAGAAAATATTGTCCTAAAATACTGTATGTACTTTATTGTAATCTGACACCAAATGCAAACTGACCTAGAACTTCCAAACCCTCTGAAAATGCAAATAATATGACACCAAATGCAAGTCACATTTTAAATGTCCCGCGCGCACTATGAGAAGTTATCGATCAGGCAGTAGCAGTAACATGTCTGTTGGTTTACGAAGGAAGAGACGGGGGGGGGGGGGGGTGACCTCTCCATGTAGATACCTGTTGGAGACATCTTGCACGCATGGCAAATGTATTTTAAAGAAATTAATAATACTTTACTGCAAAGAAAACGTAATTTTGAGACACAAATGAGGTCATTATAATTGATTTCTTCACTGTTTTTAATAATTAATCATTCAAACAATGACCTCTGACTTTCCCTGTCATGAGTTATACTGCACTCGGCTCGGTGCTTACTACCCATTATTAGACGGCAAAAGGTGTCGAATAGGCACTAGCATATTTTCAGTTTATTCAAAGACGCCTGTCTATTACAATAAATTAATAAAAATCCTCCGATTTCCCCACAAGAAGTTATTGAAATGAACACTTATAATACAAGTCGCTCGATGTTCAAACAATTTTTTTGCTGACAAGTGGTAGAGTATATGCTTTTAGGCATATAATTTTATGCATGATGATGCCCTTTGAGTAAAATAAATATTAAGTTTTAAACTCATGTTAATTTTACGCCAGATACAATGAAACACCAACCTTAACAGATAAAACAACATTTAAATACAAAAGAAAACATTCTTACACATAATAATTCCTTGTTAAAATGTTTTGCATAACATTTTCAGGTGAAATCATTTGCTTTGAAATACAAGTGATGTTAGGTGCAACTATTTTGGGCAACACATACAGTATTTACTCGTGTGAAGCGCACACCATGATTTTTGCAACAAGTCCCCAGAAATAGTTTTTAATTAAAATTGCACCAAAAAATTCTGGTGCCCTGTTAGGAAGTATGAAACAAATTATTCTTTTTTACATTAATGTGTGGTGATTGTTATCTGTTTGGAAAATACTTTAATTAAATAACTTAGGTGCAAAAAGTCAAAATAAAAAAAATTGGAAACCTCCAACTCCTACTACTCAACGTTTCCAGCTTTGTTATTTATTCTTTCTCCTTTTAGCAGTGACCGACTCTCTATTTTTGCTGCGTAAAAAAAAAAAAAAAAAAGGGGGGGGGATGGGAGCGGTGTTTCGACCTACACATAACTGAAGGGTCGCCGAATGAGAAGGGAGAGAAGTGATGTAAGAGCGAGAGATGGGACAAGAGAGAGTCTGGCTACTTCCCTCAATATCCCCGTGTATAGCGTACACCCCAAAATTTTTTTCCTTTATTTTGGGAAAAAGGGTGTGCTATACAGGAGTAAATACGGTATTTGTTCATATTTTTCTTTTCGTTTTAATGTGCGGCGTATACAAACCGAACGACAGTAATTTTTGTGCCTAAAGAAAGTAATAACCTGACTTCATTGTCTACAGCAGATACTAAAGTATCGGCCCGATACCATACCCGATACTGATACATCGAGAAAAGGCAAAGTATCTGAAGATACCAATACTTAGTATCTGTATCGGAACAACTCTACAATGAATATTATAGTGGTAAAACTGTTTTTACACATGGATTTTAACTACCTCAAAAGCACATACCAGTATTATAAGTAAGGATGGGCCGATGCCAATACAGATTAACCAGCAGATATCACAACCATTGGAATTGACGGCATCTAAACATTATTTGCTCATTATTATTCACTTATTAGGCTTTGTAGCACTAATATATTTAACACAAATTTTAAATAAACTAGCATGCTACATCTCGTAAAGCATTAATTTACAGCATCCATCAATCTGATATTCTGTCCAAAACCCAAAATATATTCGGTAAAATGGTTTTTTGATGATTTGTTCCCATTGTTTACATTTTGCCATAATTGCTGTTGGAAAATACGCCAAAGAGTGGGTGCATCATTCATTTTTGGTGGGTTGTAAAAGCAAAACAACACAGATAATCAGCAACTGGTGTTAACGATATTACTGATTACATCCCGCAAGAGTTTTTTTGTTCTATTTTCTTTTTACATTTTTCCTGCATTCATAGGTTGGCAACAACGGAGAAAGCATCTTGTATTTTTATTCTTCTTAAGAGTTTACTGCAATCATAGATTAGCGACAATGAAAATGAATCACACACTTTAGGACACTATTCAACAAATCTGTGGTGGTGTTTGTTATTGTAAATGGAAAGTGAAAGGCTGTTGCAGTGATGGGCATAGTTCTTATTGGAAACTGTCTGCTGTGGTTTTGGTTAGAACGTTAAAGATATGAATAAAACCGGCAGGAAATAATTGGCAAAAATTGTCACAAATAAATCAGTTGTCATTTTAACCAAGGGATTAAGTATGACTGTGTCGATGGAAAAACATAAGGTGAAAATATTAGAATAAATAAAAATAAAATTTTGATCAAATTCAAGTAAATTGATTTCAATAGGTTCTTTTCAAGACATCTTTAGGCTGTTGGTTTAAACAAACTTGCATTTTGAGGTTTGTGTGATATTTCTCTGCTCTAAAATCTACATCCCCATTAGATTGCCTGAAGTTTTAAAGGTTGCCTTCGATGAACTCAGTTTGTAATGAATGTTGTATTGTCTGGTAACAGTCCAAGGGTGTGCAGAGTAAAGCATCCACCCCTCTACAATTTCTTCTAACATTGTTTCAATTTATCTTCAATAATGGTTTTGTTAGCGCATGCTGAGAAAGCATCCAAGTACCTAATTTTCCTCCAATTTGTTTTACAAATTTTAAAATTTCTCTAGATTTTTTTTTTAATTAAACATAGTCTATGTCCAACTGTAAAAACGTAGCTTTTTAATAGAGAAAGAATTATATAAATTAGCCGTGTAGTCTGCCATTTTCCTTTAACATATCATGAGACACAAGTGACAACTTATCTACGTTCTAAAGTTTAAATTTGTTTATTTCAAGAAACAGCTGAAATGTTTTGTTAATTAAATAAATTGGCAAATAAATTATATCAGCACCCGACAAAGGTGATTTTAGTTAAGTACATAATCAGTCAAGGCTAGTCTTGTCTTGTGTTTAGGAGTTACAAGAGAACAATAAGTTTGGTTTTTTGTAAATAATATTTTTTTCGGAATTGTTATTAAAATATTTTTAATGTACATGGCCTTTAAAAATGTCATTCTGTTTATCCTAGATCAGTTAATTGAAAATACAATGATTATTGTGAAGTTGAATTTGCTGAAAATGTTTACACTGTCATTTGTAACATAGTAAATAAAAGGTACATATCTATTATGTTTTGTTCTCTCCAGAGGTTATGATAAGTATGTGGCCTAAATTAACATAATTTTAGTGTAGTTCATTATATTAACACAAATCCAACAATTGTTATGTGCGACTAACTTCACTGAAAATTATTAGTGAGTATTTCTTGCATTGGTACGATCAGAAAAACATTCATCACATTTTGTTAAGCTACACCTTTCAAATTATAATGATTCAAATGCTAGACCTACTTCCATACGAACAAAATTATCCACTGAATCGTCAAAACAATGGGCAGTTCAAACTGTTGCTCATAAGAGCCACACAACAATCCAGTCTCACAAAAGACAATAATATAGAGTTCCCACCCCATCAATAATATAAACAGAACCCTATCTAGTTGGTATATTACCTGGTAGGAATAAAAATAAAATAAGCGAAATGGCGAACAACTATAGTAGCCTTAGCACTGGACTGAAGTATGTGCCATTGGAATCGTAATATTTGTTTTCAAATATTGTATTCTTCACCAACAGAATAGCTGTGGTGGAGTTACATGTGGCCGCACTTCTTATCGATAACTGTGAAAATGTACTTAAGTTATATGAAACAGAATAAATGGTCACACAGTCCATTACGAAAACAAATCAAAATGAACTGAATGAATGTCATTACAAGAGAACTTAACAGCTAACAAAAAGTTGCTATGTTTATCAACAGCACAAGGAAGGTAGACACAATGTATTCATAAGCATAACACACTTTAAAAAAAATGTTACATGGCAGGTATCACAAATGGTGTCATTTATTGTAACCTTGTTACAAAATTAGCTGTTACACCTGCCAACCAACTGTCTAAAAGTGGCCTTCGAACCTGAGACCAAGTAGAATAATTACATGAAATAATGATCTTACATCAATGAGAAATCAGATGAGTGGGTACAGATGATCTTTATGCAACTCAGTTACTTTAAACTTCCACAATGTCTTCTGATTATTCCAGATTTTTTCAGCTATATTCCCACATTGTGACATGCATCCAGATCTCCAGCGTACAACAAGTATGAGTTTGCTGCAACAAAAATATAGTGAACTCAGCAATCCCTTAAACAAAATATCAAACACACAAAATATCTAATGGCACTTAACATTTCCTAGTGCACAGAATAAATCAGAAGAAAACAAAAAGTAAATAATATTACCTGTTCATAACAGTCAAGTCACAACTCGATGCTTGACAAACAACTTTGTAAGCTGTCCCTCCTAACCATCAGTTAACAGCAACCATTTGTGAAATACATAAAATAAAATTGCAGAGTAACATATTGTACATAAAACTGATACTAGAACAATTTATCACTTTATTAATTTAATTTAAGTAAGCAAACCTATAGTATGGAGTCCAGGATGTGAACCACTACACACTATTTAAAGTGACTAAAGCAGCATACTTACATTACAGACCACTTTAATAATGACAGTGTCATACTAAGCTTAAAAAGAGCAGCACTACTTCATGTATCAAATACTGCATCTGTTAGCTACATACAGATAAAGCAACAGCCAGTCCGAAGACACGCATGCAATGTGAAGATGGGAGGTGTTGATGTACGCGACTTTCAACAAAGTATCAAAGTACAAGCTCGTGAGATGGGTTATTTAACTGGATGCATGAATGTACAACATTTCAAATGATGGCGACAGAGAGTGAACATGTATTGATGAGTGTGAGTTTAACGGACTGTAAACACACAGAAAAATTGAGAAGCACTTTAATTAGAGTTGGGATAGACATTAAATATTGCAATCACTGAGAAATAATAGAGTAATACTGGAAGCAGTCATTTTAATGTTGTAAATATGTAATAGCTGCGTGAATACATTAAAAAACAAATTCAGTTCTTTTATTTTTACTAGGGCCTCTTTCCCTCATGAACGAGGATAGGATATGCCCCCCAGGTGTCTTGCAATAATACTAATCTGTGCCACTCTGATGTTGGAACTGTAATCACCTGAACGGCCACCACCATCTACCTATATTTGAAGCAGATAAAAGGTCATGGCACCCTGTGCTTGCTTTGCTTGCACTCTGGAAAGCTGAGTGATGCCAATTTGCATTTATCACTTTTCCCGAGGTGCATAAATAAATGCAGACAAGATTTTGGACAAAAAAACTTTGCCATTAATATGTTAAAAATGATAGACATTGAACACAACAAAAATTTATATTAAAGCACACAGGGATTCACCAGTTTGTGAATGACTACACAAATATAATCAGGGTTGCTACAAGTACTTGCTAAAAAAAATTTCCTGACTTTACCATGTTTCCCAGATCTTCAGAACAAATTACACTAAAAAATGAAATCCCATGCCCAACTCTAACGAAAAATTGATAAATACATAGACAATATTCACAACATGAACTCATTTCAAGAAAGGCCTACCCTTGAAAAAATTCCAGCATCATAATGATCCTATGCTGAAAAATAATTTAATGAATATTCACATGACTTCTTACTGGCTTCACATTAGGTATACGAGAACACCATTAAAACTCATCTAAAATTTTTCAAGGACATGAGATGAAAACAAAAAAAAAAATCTTTAAAACCACTTGAGCATGATAAGTCTGCATAAATGTTCAACAGATTAGAAGACACAACACTAAAAATTGGGTCAATACATGAAGCTGTCTGAACCACAGGCCTTACTAAGCTGTTCATTGAATGCAGCAGTCTCCCACTACTTTCCTAGTTGAATTTTGTTGTTAATAGAGCTAAGTATAAAAATATTATTAATGCAAAACCTTTAACTAATAAAAAAATCAACCATGAAAGGTACCTATATGAAAATATTTGGTTTTGTAACTGCCCGTATACTACATGCATACTGCTTTCTGGCAAACACATTGCTGTAACTAACAATAGGACCCACCATACGTTATTTGTGAGACAGAGTAGTGTAAAGTATTATTAAAAGGTCTGGGGGACTCGTCCTCAATTTTTTGCTATAAGTCACAGCACCCGTGTGAGCAAGGTCCAATGTTTGGTTTAAAGCAAAAAATTGGGAACAAGACCCCGGAACCTTCTAACATTACTATACTCTACTATGTCTTGTAAATAAAGTGTGGTAGGTCCTATTAACTTATGTAGCTTAGCTTAAATTTTATAAGTCTCTGAGCATGCAACTTTGAAGTACTCGTGTGATAAAAGTCAGTTTTAAGGCTTATAGCAAAAAATTAGAGACGAGTCTCACGGACCTTTTAATTATTACTTCACATTAATCTGTCTTGCGAATCAAGTGTGGTAGGTCCTATTAAAACCTACTTAGCTTTGTTTTGATTTTATATGCCTCTCAGCATGCGACTTCAGCAAAACATGAATACGAGGAAGGAATTAAAATTATACAGAAATTTTAGCTTTTTTCCCCTGACTTTTCCAAAAATCCCTGACCATTTTTAATTAAAGTGTTAACGAGCCTCTGCAGTTGAAGTATCGGGCAGTATATTTGAGTGGGTGGACTTCCTGATAAAGACCGTTCATGTTAAAGTGAGCACTATAGAGCTCAACCTTTGAAAGAAACCACCGCCTGCATATTTTCTGTAACTCATAATTATATTGTCACATGATCGGCACAATGGTCAAAACCAATAGTCCGTTGTGGTTTCTTCATGCTTGTTGCTTGGCTTTGCTTGTGAGGCAAGCTACAAATTTGGAAACTGGAAGTAGTTGTGTTTTAATATTTCTCATTTATTGTTCAGCTTATCTGCAATCAGAATTGTTTTATTATAGGTTGTATAGTGTTTAATTGTGTTGTAGTGATTTCATGTAAAGTTATGAGTTCCAGCAAAGTACGTATAAATATTCAGCTGCAGGACGACATCACAAATCTCGCTGGAAATATGTATACTTTAATTCGCCGAGGAGAGATGAAGCCGTGCAAGGTGATCGAACAAGTTGCAGAAATGATGAAAATTTCAACTGCAACTGTCAGAGGTAAATGAAAATGTGTTTTATGACATGTTTTCGCAGCTTATACCCAGTAAAAAAGGTGAAAATAAAAAGTATAAATTGCCAGTTAAAAAAGTTATATTATAAACAGAATGTTAAATAACAATTAAAAAGGAAATGAACGACAGCAGAAATGCAACATTAATATATTCACGTGAGTTTGCGAAGTACATGTTATATCATAAGAGTGCGGTTATCCTCTCTAACATTTCATCCGAACGACAATGTAAGACAGTGGTCCTAGCAATTTTCATCCCCAGAATTTTGTTACAACATGGTACACAGCAGCTTCAAAACTTCTTTCTTGATCGGAATGGAGTTCTAATGCTAACCCAAATCTCAAGAAGACATACTCAACAAATGCATTTGCCACAGAACGTTCTTATTTTGGAAGGGAAATGACCTCGAGCCACTTAGTAATCTTGGGCCACCAGTACATACAAATTATCTCTCTCTGAGACAGGCAAGGGGCCCAGAATATCTACCGCCATCCTCTCGAATGGGCCTCCAACATTGTATATCTGGAGCTGACCTTGTCCCTTAGTCTCTTCCTCGCGGTGCAAGTGTCGCACATTCGGCACCACTTCTCAACATCCTCCCCACAATGAAACTAGTATAATCTCAGTCAAACTCTGTCGAAGGTCATATTAACACCAAAGTGACCAGACTGTAACGTTTTGCAGTTTCCTTTAAGAGTTTGGGAACCATGCATTCTGGAAATACCAACTGTAGGCATGTGTGTTATCCATAATTACTTTCACATTTCCTGTCAAGCATGCCATTCTTCAGTACCTATGAGGGAATTCCATTGTGCCCAGTATTCTTTGACAGTTATGCTCATACTGGATCTCTCTTCCCATTTTGGCCAACAGCCAGGTCTTCACATTCTAGTAATGGCTCCAAAGTGGGATCATTTAGCTGATGTTTCCTGATACACTCATCACTCCATGTAGGCAACTCATTATAAGATACGGAACCTTGAATTCTGGTCCTGTATGCATTCAGGGACTCACCACTCTTCTTTCTATCATTCACAATGATGACAGAATGGTCTACATGGCCTCCTAGAAAGTGCATCTGCATTGCTGTGGAGGCACCCAGATCTGTGCTGTTACAAAGTCATATTCTTGAAGATGCTGTATCCACCAAGCAATTTACACTTAAAGGTTCTTGAAATCAAATAGCTAACTTAATAAAGGGTGATCGGTTCTTAGAATAAAATGGCTGCCCCTAAAGGTAAGGATGGAAGTGTGTGAAATCACCTTCACCATAGCCAGAAGATCCCTGTATGCAACATACTAATTTCTCTCCGGCTTGTGCAATACAGTACTGAAGTATTAGGCTATAATGGTTTCTGTAATTAATAAAAATTATGACTTTTCTGAGAAGAAAAAATTTCAGAAAATGATATATAAATCACACCAAACACAAATTTAATATGGAGTTCACAATATTTTCCGTAAATACTACCAAATGCGATAGGAGGGAGGGATGGGAAGAACGGGAATATTGTGGGGTAAAACACATAAAAATTATATTTAATTTATATTAAATGGGTGGTTTTACCCTGCTAAACGCAGGAAGACCTAACCCAACTTCATGGTACTTCCCAATTGTGAGTGTTGAATTACAACATGTGTGTGTGTGCTCCGACATGCTATTGCACATACACACACACTGTTATTCTTTTTACTGCAAACTCCAAGCTTCGCAGATATTCGAGCACTCCACACTTGCTACCTACAAAAATCTGCCGGCATGCTTTGAATCGCTGTTTGGGGGTTTACTCCCCTTCTTGAGACACACACACACACACTGTGGTGTGTAATATTTGACTACACTTTAACTGTATTTTTCAGTGCGACGGGGCTAGTTTTAACATATTTACACAGAAAAACAGTAATTGAACACTGAGTAAAAACTGCTACCTATTCTATGATTAGGCATAATTTGAACAAGTCTTCCGCATCTGACATGGCTCAGCGCAAGCAGAACATAAGCCCTTCCATAACTACACTAACATGCAATACTGTAGTACAATCCACTACACTGAATACAAAAAACTGTACTCAGCAGTGTTTAATTTACATTTTTGCACATCTACAGTAAACTGCTATACAAAATTTTGAATGCATAGCATTAGAGGCAGAGTGTGTAGCAGTTTTTACGCAGAAACCAACCTCAAGAATTTAAGTGAAATTTAAAAAAAAAATATTGTTTATATTTTTTAACCTTAGGAAAACAACCAAATAGGGTACATCTCATGCATATTTCTTTGTTTTCTGGATACATACTACTATATGAAATTTGATGTTGCAATAAAATATACTCCAATGTTCATGGCCATGGTCCGTATGGAGTTGTATTTCGACGGTGAGGTCTTACGTTAAAAAAAAATTCTGTAGCATCTTCGGAAGAAAAGTTGTTTAACTCAGGACCTTCAATAGACATTCTCATCAAGTTGTCGAGGGTTGCAGTTTTCAGCCTGTTCCGATAGTTGGTTTTAACTATCTTCATGGTAGAAAAAGCCCTCTCTACCTTTGCATTTGAGGCAGGAAATTGTCTCAGAATAAAAATAATGTGCACCAAATTTGGAAAATGTTGTTTGTAGTTTTTGCAAACCATTGTCAAAAGTTCATTTCCTGTTAGGTGCCTCAAGTTAGATAACCAAATTTTTTTTTTTAGTCTTTCAATTCTTCACATACACCAACTGCTGTAATGCCTATTTCTTCTAACACTTCCTTGTATTTTGTGCACAAAAATTGATTCTTTCATCACCATAAATGCATAGGTTCTTTTCATCAGTGAGCCACATATTATCATGTAAAATTTTCATTCCAAATTTTATGAGATCATTCTTATGCAGATCAGAAAATCTCTTGTGCACTACATCATGCAGTTGGGTAAGAACATATTTGTACTGTCCTTAAATGTGTCAGTTGAAGAGCCGTGTGACAAAGAAATTCCCTGGTAAGCGAGACCACCATCTTCTTCCATTTCCACTTTAGACTTGAGAAGTTCACTTAGAGCATCACTGAGATGATCCTCTATCATGCTGGCCAGTGATGAATATAATTGTCTCAAAATGGTCAAAGCACGCAGCATGTCAATATCGTCAGACTGAAGTATTAATAAGGGTTTTGAGAATCGGTTCAAAATGTCTTTAAAAAAACAACACCCATGCAATAAATTTAGCACTTTTCATTGTTTTTACTATACCACACAGCTTGGCAGCCTAAGGATTATTTCAGATATCCCAATTTTCCAACTGGTACCAATGCAAAAAATCTAACACGAACAAAACATAGATAAAATTATTTTCATACACATTGAAGGAAAAAGCACACTGAAAATTAAGTATAACTAGATACTTCAAAACTACACAAAAATACACAGAAATACCCTTTTAATAATAATTGTTTTTATTGCAGTATGTAAAAGTAAAAGAATCATGCTTGTGAAAATTAAGAAAGAAATCATAGAAATTATAGGAGTATAGATATATATTTCTTTCTTATAGAAAGAGAAAATTAACTACACATACACAATTTGTAAAACATACAGAGCAAAGCAGATGTTCTTAAAAATTTGGTCCACCTAAAGAAAAAGTAACTAAACATAATCACCAGCTGCTGCCATATAAGTGATGGTCCTAACAGAGTAACAAACAATGTGATCAGAAAACCTGTTGAGAAGCACCAGGTCAAAGCTGGCAGGGAACTGCCAAAAAGCATGAACACAGCTGCTGGCATGTCCTGCCTATTCTGGTCATAAACACGTTTACGGGACAAGCCAATTCCTGCCTGCCACCATACTTTCCTGCACTGCAACAAAAGTGCTAGATGGACAAGATAGAGGCGCAACTACTCTCAAATCGCGTCACCAACCTACCCGGACCTCTGGAGCAAAATAACACTCATGCCCTCCTATTCCCAATCTTAAATACAAAACACAATTAAACAATCATCCATTACAGCTACTTTCATCAATGACCAATTTTACTGTGACAATAACGCCCGTTGCGCAAGACGATCTCTTTGGTTTCAACTCGACGCTGCGCTATATTCTTTGCTCGGCTCCCCTCCTTTCTCCTCCCTTGATTTCCCCTCCGCTCCCGCACATCATAATTTTTTATACGAATCAGCTAGTTTATTTAAGTCACTGCCGTTGCCTGAACCTTTCTACTATGAATTAAATTGCTACACTAGTGGTCAAGCAGGACGTGAAGCAGTGATGGGGTTTCTTTTAATTTGTGTCATTGTCTGAGCCGCTAAGCATTAGGGCAATTTAAACTGTGAGTCGAGGACAAACTTTGTGTGTTAGTTGAGCTATTTTTAATGTTTTAGTTTTGTATGGCATAGTTGTATTTGTCTTGAGTAAGCAGTAATGCTAGAGTTTTTTCAAAATTGTGGTTTCAGTCGCCAGTCTAAAATTTGTTTTAATTTTAACTAAAACCTTGTGTTGCTGTGTTTGCCCACAACTCTCGCGATGGACTATCTTGTCTAAAATTTTTAATGTGTCCAATCAGTAGCTTTCTAATAGGTAGGGACTTGACGGGTTGATTGTCTACCTCCGCCAAAATCTCAATCTTTTTAAAGTTTTTTTTTTTTAATCGTAGATTTTAATGTGTTGTTTTTATGAAATGCAGGCTTTACCGGGATCAAACAGCTACCCTCCTTTCTAACTGCTTCTATAGTCATTCAAGTCAACTAATTGCTTCAATCTTTTTGGAATTTATAAATGTTTTAATAAAATACTATTCAAGTTATATTACAGTTTTGAGGGCAATTTTAATAATTTCATGTCAATGTTATTTACTATTATAGGTGGATCAAAAAAAATTTTTATTGTAACGTTTGCACACTTTAATGTCACATTTAATGTCAAGTACTATATCTGGAGTGCCATACATATTTTAATGTATATTTTAATGGCAAAATATATTAATTATTAACTCATTTTGTATATATATTATTTGTGTCATGGCACATCATTACTGAAAAGAAAAGATACATAAATATGCATGATACAAAGATGTACATGGCTTAAAATGTTAAGAAATATTAGCAGTTTACAGTCAGCACCCCTTTACAACTAAGATAAAATTTATTCAGATACAAAACATACCCTTCACTGTTAGCACACGTGGGTCATAATGTTCCTTGGGCAATCATTTCAGACATATCCAATAAAATATATGTCTTCAAACATGCTGCACAAGTTGCATTAAAAAATAAATTAATTCATTAAACAATTCTGCATACACAAAGAAAAGAGAAGTTTTTTTTTTTTAAGTTAGCAGTTCTCCTACTAGAATAAATAGTAATTAAATCAGCTGATGCTACCCAGGATTCGAAAAACCTGGAAGCTTCATACCTAGGAATGGTCTCTGGTTGTTTTATATTTACTCTGAAAAAGTGCAACTGTCTAAGCCAATGGAAATTATTTAAAATAATGGGGAGAGTTTTGGATGTGGCTTTCTAAATTGACAATGAAATGCGATGTTACAATTGCAGTACATACAACCGAAAAACAACCGATGCTGAAACACTGTAAAATCCGCTCATGTTATAACACGTCCACAATATGAAACAAAGTAAACTAATGTATTTATATGTACATCGTTTAAAGACTAGTGTTTCAATCTGTTGTGTAACACGACGTCTTGGTGAACTGTCAACATCAAACAAATTACCCACTCGCTGAACAAGTAGGAAAGCAGTTCCATACCAAACTTGCAGGTAGTTTTAAACAGTACGACCTGGTACGCCCCAAAATAGATACAGGAAAACATCTCTGTCTACCATTGTATTTGTAAGCAATCCTAGCCATACCACCTTCAAGAAAACTCACTGTATTGTAAAAAAATTTGATACAGAAATTCCAATAAAATAGGAGATCGTAGCACTTGTGCCTAATTACCTCCAATAACTAAAATACAGAACGTTTTATAAACTCTAAATTTACGGTAAATGCACATTATAATAGCCGCCACTTAAAAGTGGACTCACGAACAAACTAAGCTGCTTAGTTCCAAAGCAACTTGTAGCCTCACCTTTCACTTTACATGTCACATAGATTTTGAATAAATTGGAAAATATATATAAACGCAAGAAATATACACCAAACACAATTTCACTAAAACTACACACAAGGATCTGTGACAAGAGTGCAACTGCAGCATGGCCAACATAACAGAAACAACTATCCTTTAAAGTAAGTGCCTCCAGAGCACAGCACCATATCCACAGAAGTGGAAAATAAATGTTCAAGTAAAATATGAAACGACGTTTGTTTACATATATATTTGATCATGAAACAGGAATGTATGAGGCTGTAATGAATTACATGAACTAATGGCTATTTTCGGAATTTTTATATGCCAATCGGGCCGGTAAAAACTAGCCAAAAAACACCGGCCATCAGATACTGGCCCGATGTCATATTCTGGGATCAGCAAGATGCAAATATGGACAGGCGACTAACCAACATTGTCAGGCCTGCGATGGCTGGATGTTATTACGATGCTGGGCCTGCGACGGCTGGATGTCGTTATGATGCCGGGCTGTGGTGGTTGGTGTCGTTATGATTCTGGGCCTGGGACTGGATGTAGCCTGGCCTGCGAGGGCTCGATGTCATTACGATGCCGGACCTTCGACGGCTGGAGGTTGCCACAATGGCTAGCCTATGACGGCAGGATGTTGCTACGAATCGGGGCCTGCATAGGCTAGATGTCACTACAATGCCGGGATTGCGATGGCTGGATGTCGCTATGATGCAGGGCCTGCGACGACTGGATGTCGTTACGATGACGGGCCTGCATTGGATGGACATTTTTTACGATGCCGTGCCTGCGATAGCTGGATGTCGCTACAGTGCTGGGCCTGTGACGCCTGGATGTCGTTACAATGCCAGGCCTGCAGTGGCATGACGTACATAATTAAGCAGTAAAACCATGAAAAAAACCGAAAACTTTTATATTTAAAATTTTAGTAATTGTCATATCCTCCTTACATATATTCAATTCATTTACTTCTAAACACATTATATAATGTGAAAATCTTTTGCTAGCAGGGTGTGGGACTCGAAAATAAGACCCTTGAATTGTCAGTCCAGAATGCAAAATAATTCTCCATAGGGTAAGTTCCTTTTAATCTCCAATGATTTCAAATATATCATGACACTTAAAAGAATGTATAATTTAAATGACAATATAAAAAATTACTTTAAAAAACAGATTATTTAAAAGTTATTTCTTTAGAAGCATGCAAACAAAATAGTTTTTGTTAGATAGTTTTTAATGTATCTGTCGGAAGGTTGCAACAATAGAAAAAAAAAATTTCGAAGTAAACAAACGCCATGAGCTACCACGTGACACGTATATAATCACAAAAAAACATGGTAACTGTTAACATACTATCTCAAAAAAGACATAATGTGATTAACAGCTAGCTAACATTGACATGATGGAATTTTGAGACAGCAGAGGTTATGAGGTTATGTAACCTGAAAGAAATGTTTTGTTGGAATTTACCGTGCTTTGGGTGCCAGTGCAGAGCACAGAATTGATTTAGGGTTGTGATTGCCGATGGCCCATGTGTCTTCCCTGGTGTCCCAAAGTCTTTCTCTAGCAGAAACCATTCCGTCGTAATTATTATGAAATCCATCTGTTGTCCTGTAATCCTCATGCCTGGTCTAGTAGGGGCTGTAGATTTCCCCTAAACACCAATGCATACACGTTGGTTTGTTTTGGCCACCCAACTCAGTAGAAAATACATGTAGTTCATTTCATAATAGTGATCAGTAAATAACACGTACACAGAATTCAGTTGATGAGACGATTTATTCACAAGCCATCATTTGAGGCTTGGACATTTAACATCTCCACTGTAGCTCAGAGAGCTCTAAAGCAGTCAAAATATAGTGCAAAGCCTACATTCATTTTTGAGTTGAAAAGTTATGGCCCAGCAATGTACAAATGTACCGAGCTGTAGGGTGGCACAATCTCCGGGCTAAATGAAGCATGAAAGGTTCCAGAAATATTAAAATTAACAACAGCAGTTACATGATTGGCGACAAAAATTTGAAATCCCTGGAGAGGACCCTCATGCACAACCTACCTCATGAGAAACGATGATGCTAAAGCTGAATGCTAGCGCTGAGGCCGACCACCCATAGTGCGAGTTACTGCAAGACATCAGAAGTCTCGTTATTCAACAAGAATTTATTATATGAAATGAAAATATATGTAGCAGTTGAATGATGAAGGTTACACGTAACACAAGACACTACAAAATTTACTATCAAAAACAAAAACAGAAACAAAAATATTACATTAAACTCTTCACTGTTGACATATGACTTAGCCTTATTCTGAATTTAGTACATAATTTGATATGTGATTTCTTTAGTATGTTGGTGGTCCCCTTTGATGTTTATTATTTCAAAGTGTTTTATTTGGTTTTACAATTACATTAAAAACACACAAGGCACACAATACTCTCGATAAATAAGAATTATGGAAAAAGTTATATTATCTGGACATATGGTCGTCCTTATGCCTTATGGATTTATTGTGGTAGACATACATAACCTCAATCTACTGACAACACTATACCAAAAATTTGGTTAGCACATGGCTGAATTGATATTACTGAAATGTGCATGATTTGTGCATTGTCACAAATCCTACCACCTACCACTCACATTATAAATTAAACAGAACACACCGACACTCAAACGCACAGGTAAGGTGTGTAATTATTAAAGCATAAACAATACCCTATATCAAAAGGACACAAGTTAGGCAAGTGGTACGGGGCTCTGGTGCAATAAGACATTCAGCGCAACACGTACACGCAACATGTAAACACTACCTTTATGCAACAAATAATTATAGTCCTTTTTAAAAGAAACATAGATATTAAATAACGCCCTGAACAAATGCAATGTACACAGACACACAGAGCATAGGTGGATGCACTGATGTCTCC